>PVJD01000540.1:13249-417248 GCA_004026545.1 Mormoops blainvillei | reverse complement strand
ATACATTGGTACACAAAAATGATCATATTCCCTGACCTTATGAAACATTTTTTGGAGGGAAACAAACAGTAAGCAAGACAATAATAAATAGCAAACAACACTTGAGTAGGTAATGAACACTATTAAAAAACAAAAAGGCAGTGGGATGAGTGGTTGCAATTCCAATGTGGTAGGAGCTGAGTTGGCAGTTGAGCAAAAACTTGAAGGAGTTAAGGGAATGTGGCCTTCCTTGAAGGGCACTCTAGGACAAGGTACTTGCCTGTGCAAAGGCCCTGAAGTGGGCACATATCTGGCGTGTTTGAAAATAAGGAGGCCTCTGTACTTGGAGCAGAACAAGGAGAGAAGATGATAAGGTGAAACTAGATTTATATGGGGTTTAAAATTTTATAAGGATTCTGACATTACCTCTGGAAAAATAGGGAGTCATTGGAGGTAGTTTAACTAAGCAATGACATGATCAAAAGAGGCATTTGAGCAGGACCACTCTGGCTTGTTTTCAGGGTGGACTGTGGGGGAGTACAGAGGTCCAGGAGGTCATCACAATGGCCTGGGCAAAGATGACTTCTTAATATAATTCTGATATTGTTGCTGTTCTGAGAACTTTCCTTTGTGTATTAATTTTTCCCACAGATAATATTTGCAAGCTCTTTATGTTTTCTGTCACCCCGAGTAAGATATGTAATTGAGTGACCAATTTTCACAACTCACCTATACCAATCAGAAAAAGAAAATCAAACTTAGAAATGTTTCTAAAATGGAGGAAACTATATATTGGTGCTATTAAAAGAGCAACACTCTGTTACACATAAAACTTTGAACAAGTAATGTTTGCAATAAAAAACTAATGTTTCTGTGACACATTACTGATATAATTATTTTGAGAAGTCTTATATAGGACTTAAAATATATTTATATAACAGAAAATTTGCAAAAGTAAAATTTGAAGCCTGAGTTATGATATGGAGACCACGTCCCCTTTCTGTATGTTTCTCTTCCTTACTGGTCTCAGAGTGAAAAAGGACATTTTATTTACACTTTTGCATGAAGATGGAGTAGTAACAAACTAAAACAGATGCAAATTTACTTTGAGAAGTTAATAGGAATGTACATGTAGATTATTGATATAATTAATTGATAATATATAAGTTAATTTGTTGCCTTTCATTTTTCTTTTCAGTTAATTAATCAACGGTCATTGAGCATCACCTATATGTTAGTCATTGCACTGTGTATATGGGGATAAAAATAAATTAATAATTTATCTAAAGAACTACCTGGTAAAAATAGATGGCAAACTTTTACTCATAACACAGCAATAATTGCAATAGTAACAGTTAATCTCAGATGTGGCTAGTATTACTTAGTCAAAGTAGAGCATCAGGGAAGGCTTTTCTGACTTCAAAGATACCTAGCCTAGGCAGTAAAAAAAGGACAAGGAGAGTGATGACCAGGGCATTCCACGCTGAGCAAGCAGCATGTATAAAAGCGTGAAAGCTTGTGAGGCCATGGTAGAACACTAAAGTGTAGGGTGGAAGAGCACCTTGAGGAGTGTGAAGCTGAAGACATGTGTTTTGGTCTCAAGGCAGTTTTAATGGTGTTATATGTCATCATCATAAGAGTCTTGGGATTCTTCCTGAAAATAATCAAGAAATATTGGTGATGTGAATGTGGGTTGGTGGTGCGTGAGATTACCTGTGGGGTGATAAGGAAGCTCTGTAAGCAATTAAAACAAATAATAATTGTAGCTACAACTAAAGCATTACCATGCAGATAATGAGCAATACTGAATTTGAAAGTCAGTAAAATTGATAGCACTTGAGAATTGCATGTGAAAAATAAAAGAGAGGAAGTATAACATATAGGAATACTTTTGTCTACAAATAACAGAAATTACAACTAACAGTTCTGAAAAAAAAATGTTATTTATCACTTTGTTTTTTGTTATACAATATGCCCGGAGATAAGGATTGCAAATGCTCAACCATGCCACAGGGATCCAATTTTCTCTAGCCTTCCACTTCATGATCCTTGGTATGTTTCTTTTTTTGCTCTTGCTCATGGCCTCATAATCAGCTGCCTACTGTAGTCTAGGTCTTACCTTCTGGGAAGGAAGGAAAGCAAAGGGGAAGACTGGTACCTTGGAAATTCCTTTATATCTCATTGCACAGAACTGTGCCTCATGATCAATCAATATTGAAAGAAAGGCTAGGAGATCAAGAATTTTTAAAACTTGTATAGCCTTTGGAGGAGAGGCAGGCAAGATACAAGAGAATTGGATAGATGATGGGACTTCTCAACTTCTAGTGTTTGTCCCAGAACCACATAGGAAAGTGGGTAATCGCTGATATGGAAGCATTGAGCTGGCGGGAAGGGGTAGGTGAAGCACAGGCAGAGTAACTAGTCTTATTGCTATAGAAGATAATAGACATGGGTGCAAGTACGGTCTAAAGCAATTAAAGAAAGCTAACAACACATTACAATCTCAAACTACATTGAGTATCTACTGTTAGAGCTATCAATAACTAGAAAAAATTAATTGCAATGATCATCCTAAGATTCATCATTTTATCACTTTCTCTATGCTTATAACAAAGATGTGCTACTATAAACATGGTACACTAAGATAATACTTTTTTTTAACCTCATTACACTGTATATATAATTCTTGTAATATATAGAATTTGACTTGCATAAAATCTACTGTATGCAAATTTTTGCATAAAGAACATAAAGTGGATTTAGAGATGTGGGAAATGTTTGCATTATGTAAGGAAAACAAAGTCACAAACTAGCGCAAGCTGAATGCAGTGTGAATCATGCCCCTGGTGATGGATAACATGGTGGCTCTGAATGCAACGCGCACAGTGGCTCTGCAGAGGGAAAAGGGCTTTTTAACTTCAAGAATTTCTGTGTTTCCTGTTGGTTCAGCTAATGTAATTTTGGTATTATTTGTGCCATTTCTTCCTTTTATTACATGATAATTAAGACTGCAAAGGAAAGTTTTGAAATCTGTTCAAACACATAATAGAAAACATAGTAATGCTAACACAAGGTTAGTAGAGAGTCATGGGTTATTCTAAAGATTTAATCTTGTGCCAATTTTTGTGATATAAAAGTGTGTAGTGCCATTATTGGTGCTATTAATATGTTTAGGATAGACCAATTTCTGAAGTGCATATCACTGAAAATGCCTTTCCATCAGTGTCACATTTAACAAATGTTGCTTCTTTTCTAGCATTAAGAAACGTTTAGAAAAAAGGTTCTAACTGGGCAACAAAGAAAATCTGAAATGAACAAGACAATAGTCTCCTTACAAGGCATTTTTGAAAATGTAAACAAAAATTAACCTTACATAAATCAATGTCTTCAAAGAATAAATAAACAATAAGGGATAAAGGCACACGAAAGGGCAATAATTTTTGAAAAGCATAAGAAAGTTAAAGTTAATGGCATCATTATTCTCCTTTTATTATATATTATTGGTTTAATATTCCTGATCTGCTGTAAACTGTTAGAAGTAAGTGGATATCATACAATCTACTCCTAAATACTTAAATTTATCTTTATACGTCAGTGGCTTTACTTGGTTATAGCTTAGAAGCTGCTATAAAGTCCATGAACAATCCTCTCTATTACTTTACATCATTTATTCATTTAACAAAAAAATTTTAGATTTATTTTGGGTTGAGATTTCTGTGAAACAACTTGGAGGTGGAAATTTTTGTGCAAAAAGTTATTGAGGAGTCAGCTAAGGTTCAGTACCTGTTAAGGAATACAGGAAGTGAGATTGGGCAAAGAGGAGTTTGGCTGAGATGAATTTTCAACACAGGCCTCAGGTAATCCTAAACAGAGCTCTAGACTGTGATAACCTTTCAATCCCACCCTGAACTGAAGTGGAACAATAGGACCATTAGCTCCTCAATGCAACTGGTCATTGGTCTGGGATGCAACAGGGAACTTCAAGGCGACATCAGCTGAACTGCATTGCCAGCCCTCCCAGAAAATGGGGGATGAGGACCCCATCTGGGGTGGGGCTCTGGGAACTCAGGGATACACCACAACATTCATTGCAAGAACAACATTTGTGCCAGAAACACTTCTAGGTACTTGGAATAGGCAGTGAACAAAATTGGCACACATACCTGCGCTTAAGGAGAGTGCACTCTTACACACTTTCATTTTCATTTATATAAATTGCCCCCCAGTATAGTGTAATTTGTCTTGGATATTTTTTTTGCACATTATCACTCCAGCTGGTTTGCTTAATTAATTAATTTGTTACATTTGTAGGGTACACCTTTTCTGTTTTTCCACTCTTATGTTCTGGGTTATTTTGTTTGAAGAATTTTTAAAAAAGAACCATGAGATAGGACTGGATTTCAAAAAAAAACAACACAAAAAAATTCCATATGGAGTTACTTCATATTTTAACATGTTTTTGTGATACATGAAATTTTATGTGTCTAAATTCATTTTATTCTCTTTTGCAGGGGAATTATCCCTAGTGAATGTAGTATTTTATCTGTTTATCATCTGTAATATTTAAGAGATAGAAGCGCTGTTCTCAATTCTATTTGTGGCTGTCGCTGAGTTAATAACATTCATATGTAACCTTACATATTCCTCATTAACAAAGACTAATGAAATAGAGTAAGTGATTTGTGATATTTTCTTTGCCCTTGCCTTTTCTCTCCAACTTCCAGCCTTTGATAAATTAATATCTGTTAATTACCCTAGATTATATTTGTACATTATTAAAAACAAATGTCTGATCCTGAGTACTTTTGCTTGAATTTCATTTGGTAACAATATTTACAATTATTTAAATAGTTTTATATATTTTATGCTTTATGTGTACATCCTATATGCAAGGCATTGTGTCTAGACTAAGGAGAGTCCACTCAGCCAAAAGGACACAATACTTACTGCCATAGAATTTTCAGGCTAATTGGTTTTACCTACTTCTGATCTCTCTATATATTCAGTTTTGTCTTTCTGAATTTATAATTTTGATTTACTCCAGGAACAAAGGAATATTTCTCTTAGTATTTTTTTGTATTAAATTTTAAAAACCTATGTTTTGGGAAACCCTCCCTTGCTTTATATGTCAATAGTAAATCAGCATATCATAAAATTATTGAACTAACATGTTTCTTCATAATGCCTTGCAATTAAAAAGATATTTAGAGTTGCAGAGAAAACATCTCATATTAGATTGAATTTTGCTTCTCGATTGGTAAACTACATTTATTCCTGCTAGAACACTTGCAAAATATTCTTTTATAGTTGAACTGACCCTTAAATATATTGTGGCAAAATCTTTACTCTTCAAGAATAAAGGAATATTTGTAGTGTAAGCTCATCTTTTATTTTAGAAAGGTTTTTCATTATCTTTGACTTTTATTTTTGTTCCTATTACTCTAGTTTCTTTATTTTTAGTGATACCTCTCCTTGTTTTTCTTTATATTTTTGTCATTTTATTTGGCATTTGGAGTGGTTTCCCTGCACATTTCATATTTAATTGTATAGAAAGTTAAGCTTGCCTCTTGCTACCTAGAAAATAAAATTTTATTTTGCTTTTCTGTGTTATATTTATTTTTTATTTATTTATGCATTTTTGCATTTGCATTTCAGCTTATATATTTAAATGAGTCCCTAGGCCTTTTTAGAGAATTTTACCTAAGTATTTAATGGAACTGATGTCTAAAATTTTGGTTTTTCCTTGCAGAATAAATAAATATGGTCTTTTTATGTACCAATACCTTGTTTTATTTTCCTTATTTTGCCATTCTTATGAGAGGCTTATTATTATTTTTGGTTTATTTGTTTAGTCACCTTAAACAGAAAGAGAGCTATTAAAATTTGATAGTTTTCAATTTCTGATGCCTGACAGCCATTCATCTACTGTAGACAATTATTTTCTGACTGAACTACAGAATCTCTAGAGATACAGTTTACAGTTGTCTATGAAGATAAATGAATGCTTTCTCTGTACCTCTCCTGGTTTCAACACATTTCCTTAAGCAAATTTTCATCCCAAGGTGTTAATGCTTGAAGTTGTCATTAATTGAATGGATGGATGTTTACAGAAAGGAATGACCAAGCACAGCTCTGATCCTCATTTAGTGAAACATACAAGAAGGAAGAGAATGCCTGTATTTTAGACTAAAATAAAGGAAATGGATGAGTTAGAGTCAATCCTTTCCTTTTCTAGTATTGTTTATCTTGTTTTGATGCAAGACTTAATGTGTATAGCATATATTCCAAATACATTGTTGCAGAAAGCGAAACCGGGAAAGGCTCACACGGCACGGGGAGTAACGAAGGGAAAGTTTATTTACGCATGCGGGCCCAGTGGAGTACCCTCTCAAAGCCTGGGCCCGGAACATAGCCTCGCACTCCTTTTATGTTGGGCCAAATGGAGAGGGTCTCGGGAGGTGTGGTACAGGTCTGAGAAGGGTCCTGGGAGGTGTGGTATAGATTTGGCATGAAGGGGCTTACAGAGGTGGGAGAGAAGCATTTACAGCATTAGTCAGGGCAAATAGCATTTCATCTTTGGTATCAGCCTTGATTCCCTCTACAACATGATTCCCATTGCATCATAATCAACAGTGTAATTAATGGAAATTCCACACAAACTTTGCCATAGGGCCTTTTATATTTATTTCAAGTCCCCCCGCCCCCCATTGGCATAGATTTGACTTTTTATATATCATCCAAAACATTTTACTGCTCAGTTTGGATTCCATGTAGATAATGCTGTAGTTTTGATAAAAATGTCTGCTTAATGAGGGAAACATTGTTGGTTAAGGAGAGGGGTAGAGTGTATACCTATCATTAACACTAAGGGAAACATAAGAAATATTCCTTAGTTTATTTAAGTTCCTTAGCCAAAATGTGTTTTCCTCATGGAGCAGATATTTTATATCAAAATCAGAGCATCGGTCCACACAGAACGGAATTTTTTAGATAGTAAATGCTTAAGGAATTGTATTTAATCATTGCCATTTATATTTTGTAAATAAATAATACTCTCATCAAATAAAACACTCTAAAAACAGAATTATAGAAACTTTCTTAAGCATCTCAATTTAATAATTTGGTCCATGAGACAGCTTATTATTAATCATATACTGGAATCACAGAACATTTGCAAGCAGGTTTGTAACTGTATTGGTCTTTTGGAAGATTTCTTATTTAATTTAGAGTAGTTGTAAAACAAGTGTGGTTGATTACCATTTTTGCCCCCAGGCCAAGCTAATCATTCTTGAAATTCTGTTCTTTCTATAAAATACCTTGAAGGGAATGTTTGTGGGTCAAGCTTAGAAGTGGTGTGCAGAAATTCTGCGCATATTGGATTGCTTCAGGCTCAGTCACACTGTTACATCTACTTGCCATGGGGATCTGGGCAATGCAGTCCCTTCCTGGGTATTTACCTCCAGAAAAAAATCTGCACTTAAGTAAAAAAGAATCTGGATTTTTGACAGATAACTCTTTTCTCTGGTACAGCATCCATCCAGAATTTATATTAAAATAATGTATATTTAAATATCTGGGAACAATTTTTCCAAGACTGGGATTTTTTTTTAAGAAGTCAGAGATGCAAACACATTAACCTTGTATCAAGGGCATTCTTCAGTTCTCGTTACAAAAACAAAACAAAACAAAAAACAAAAACTAAATTAAAACCCCTAAAATCACTGTTTTTCTTTAATAGTTTATTGAGTATATTCTTATTACAGGCATTTGAATTATGAGAAATGACTTAATATCTTTAGTATGCCAAGAAGTATGCAATTAAGAGTATCTGTAACGTGTTTCACAAATATAAAATAGAATGGAGTAGTTCTGTGAACTTTGCTAAAACAGATTTATTTTCAAGTGCATTTTTCATTAAAGGATATAAAATGTATAAATTCATGGGTTTAGCCCAGCTTCTAAGAATCAAACTAAATGCTCTGTAAGCAGCCAATTCCTTTCTACATGTAGTGGAGTCTCATTCCTTAGCCCCTCAGGAAATTACTTTCTTATTCCACCCTGGCTTCCTAAGCTTGGCTAAACATAAAATAGTACATGGCTTCTTTAGAAAGCAAGTTAAAAGTACAAATGGAACTAATGCCTAACATATACTTCGCTTTTATAATAGCGATTTGAAATAGTTGGCATTTAAAGTGAGATTAATTTGATTTTTTTTTAGCCTTGTGACTAATCAAAGCTCACCAAGTGCATAACCTCATTCTACAACAAAGCAAATCTGCTTTTTGATATGCAATACTCCTCAAAAGACAATGAGAGATAATGGGTGACCTATAAAGTCTTGATATTCACACATGATGACAATAAACATAAGTGTACCTTATTTGAATCTTTGAAACAACTGAGATACTCAAATCTTAGGTTGAGACTTTTGTAAAGAGTCTAAATTAAAATAAAAAGGATTAGGTGAGACAGATTTGACTGGAGTTTGTCTATTAAAAAAAGGAAGAAGAAAAGGAGAATAATACTTAAGATCTTGAGATACTGCTATGTACTTTGTATAAAATTAAGCCATAACATGATAAAAATTTGAATAGCTAGAATTGTCATTGAGTTCAAGACTGAATAAAACAATTTTTCTTCTTTTATTTTATATCTTTAGACGCACAAAACAAAACCTCTTTACATTCATAACACCACAGGGTCAGGTACTTTGTTTAAATCCTGGCTTTTAAAGTTACACTTTTGCATGCCCTTAGGCAATTTACCTAAGCCTTCTGTGCCCTAGTTTCCTAATTTGAAAAAAGGAATAGCACCTGTATTGTCATAGGTTTATTATGATAATGAAATAAATTCAAATACAGTGTTTAGATCTGTTTCATAATATGCATACTATTAATGTTAACTGACATTGGTTTTATGGTAAATTTTCCATAGTTTCAAACACACTTCATTTTGAATTCCTGGACAGGGAGCTAACAGCCCTTTCCTTCTGGCTAGAATTTATGTCCCCTTTTTAATTTATGGGTGTTGACCCTGATCAGTGATGTCAATAATTTGCCACGCACCCAAAACCTTTTTCTTTAAAGATATAATAAAAAATAAAACATCCTAGTTTAAGCCTGAAATGATATTTGAAAGGGAAATTTAAAAGCTCTGGTTGGTGTGGCTAAATTGGTTGGACTTTGGACCCATGAACCAAAAGGTCGCAAGTTCGACTCCTGTCAGGGCACATGTCTGGGTTGCAGGTTTGGTCCCAGTCAGGGTGATTACAGGAGACAGGAGACTGGTGTTTCTCTCTCACACTTTTTCTCTCCCTCTCTCTCTCCCCCTCCCTTCCCCCTTCTTTAAAATCGATGTCCTTCAGTAAGGATTGAAAAAAAAACAGGATAGTTAATGTAATAACCTTTTGCTATGCTTACGGATTGAGTACTGAGTCAGACTTGCTGAGAGGGAAGACTGAGGTCGTTATTCAAGGAGAATAGACAGGGAGAACAGAAAAGAAACCCTCTGAGCTTTGAAGAGCTTTAATGTATTGGTTCCTAGTTTATATGTAAAGTTGGGTTGCATTTTTTCCCTTAATTTGTCCCACATAACATGACTTGAAGAATTGGTTCCTGTAATTTGCAAAATAACACCTCTTACTATGATATATCATACAGTGGGTGGGAAATGGGTTAAAATATAAATGTTTTTCTCCATATATTTAATAATCTAATATGTTTTATAAATCTTAAAAAGAAAATTAGCCTTGCTATTTATCCCAAAGATAATTGCCCATGGAATTTTTTTGCCCTTCAAGAGTATCTATAGGGGAACAATGGTCCTTGGCATGACGGTTAACATCACTATATAAAAAATATATGTGTGCATCTCTCTTTGACATAACTGAGAGAGCTACATTAAAGCACTAGATGGGCCAGATCTTAGAGTGTCTGCCATGACTTCTGGGAAAACCTAAGTCTAATCCATTCTCTGATGCTTAAGCAATAATGTATTATGCCTCAAGTCTCCAGCACAAGGGATGTCAAATCACAGATGGGTTAGTGATGCACTGCCTAGCAGGCTATAAGAAATAAATGTTTGGAAATGACATCCACTCTCTCTGGAATTTAAATTAGGATGTACAAACGTAATTGTTGTAAGCTAAGAGAGTCAAAGAGGAGGATGCCTTTGGAAAGAGTTGCAGCCATCAGAGTTATTACATATTGATGTCTGCAACTACTGGCTTTTCTGTTCAGTCTCTCTTCCCTGAAATTGCCTACCCCTTCTCAGATATGAGCCTAGCAGCCCTGTTTCACTGGGAATTCCTGCTCTGTGGTCAAATTTGCAACTGGGTGCTTGCTCCTAAGGTGGAATTAGAACTAAGAGAAAGCATGGGTCTTCATATTTTTGAACTTTGAGTGTGGGCTTAAGAATTCTGTGTGAACATATTTCATCATAAAGAGAAAGAACCTGAGAGAGTTAGTCTATAGACAGGGGAAAAAGTAAAAGAAACATGTAATGAGAAGCAGAGATGAATGCTCAAGTCAAAGGACTCCTGGTCCCTTTCTTGAAGACCACCTGTATATCTGCCCTTAAAGTCATTTTTTAAAAATTAAATTTATTGGGGCTGGGGGGTGGCATTGGTTAATAAGGTTATATAGCTTTCAAGTGTACAATGTTATGATATATCATCTGTATATTGCATTGTGTGCCCAACATCCAAAGTCAAGTTGTCTTCCATTACTATGTATTTGGCCCCCTTTACCCTTTACTACTCTCCCACCCCCCTTTCCCTTTTGTAACCATCATACTGTTGTCTGTGTCTATGAGTTTTTGTTTCTCTGTTGCTTTCAGTTTTATATCCTACATGCGAATGAATTAATATGATTCTTTACTTTTCTGTCTGACTTTTTTCATTTAGCATGTACCCATCTTTTACCAAGTCTATATTAATAAATAAGTAAAATATAGAAATTTTGAATTAATGTCTTTTTTCTCCCATATAGGTTTAGCATTTTAAAATGTCAATTATCTGACAAAATAATAATGTTTTGCATCTGAGGGCACAGATAATTGCAGTTAATTGTATTAAAACACAGAGTTAATTAGATTTCTAATTGTTGCAATATCTACTTCTCTTCTTCTAAGTCTATTTTTCCCTTCTCGTATCAGTTTGAAGTTTACCATTGGAACTGCTTGAAATAATAGACACGTTTAGGTTGGCCTCCTCTGGGTTCAAGACTTTATTCCAAAATTTAACCTGTTCTATCTATTGATGTGTGACACACACATGCACAATTGTTGGTACATAACTCAATGGATTTTGACAAGTTGAGCATACATAGAACCACACCATAGATCAAAGAGAAAACGTTATTCCCCTGAACCTCCTGTGTCCACTTTTAGACACAATTTACCCTACTCCCCAGAGTTAAGAATTATTCTGTCTAACCACCATAGGTTAGTTTTATCTGGTCTGTTGTTATATGACTGAATCCATATTATATGTACTTCTTGGTGCCTGGCTTCTTTCTTTCAATATAATGTTTCCTAGAGTCGTCTGCATTCTTGAATGTAATTGTAGCTTGTTTATTCTCATTACAACTGCTTACAATGTGACAGCAGTCACTCATGTGAATATCATATGATTTACTTATCCATTCACTGATGATGGTCATATTTTTTACTCAGGTTTTAAATCTATGTGGTTCTGCATATATTTTCATTTTATACACGTAAGCCAGAATCTCATGTTTCAGCTCTAGCTAGATTTTTTATAATTTTTTGAGTAGCTAAACTATCGAGCACCACCTTGTAAAATACTGATCAGATCTGGTGTAGATAGATATATCAATGCACATAGTTCAGTGCCAACTCACCAACTACCTCACTATGATGTCCTCTTCAAACTATCTCTTTATTTTTAAAAAATCCTTTGTAGAATTAAAGATTTGATGTGGAAAATTATTGATTTTGCCCTTGAAAATTGCTAGCTGTGTTTTTAATCTAGAGGTATGGACTTTATCCCTCTTTCAAAGAACAGTTTCCTCTTGCCGTTGGGGTTAAACATTTGATCCATCTTGAGTTTGCATGCCGTGGGTGCGTCCTGAGCAAGGAAATAATCTCTTCTTTACTCCTGTATCTCTATGGGCTGCCCCTCTACTCTCTCTACAACTCACTTCTGGTCACTGAGAGCTGAACACTCTAAGCTATAGACACTTCTGTGCTGAAACTTGTGAGAAGACAATTAGGTTAAGGTCTCCTTTCCCTATCACATTGTTTCTTCATCAATTCTATCAACAAAGGAACTTTTTCTAATGACCACAGGTAGAGCATTTCCAGAGAGAAATTACAGTTTACACAGGAAACATCATTTGAAGAAGAAAGGCTGGGTACAAAGTGGTTAGGGAAGTAAGATCTAAATTCAGACCACTTGAGTTTGAACCACACTCAACCTTGGATAATTAATTCTACTTCAACATATCCCAGAATCATTCAGGCTACAAATATGATTTACAGGAAAAGGTAGCTAAAGGTTAATTCTTCATCAGGAGCAGTTTCTCCCCGAGGTGCCCCTCCTCTTGATGAGACATGCCAGTCCTCAGTTGCCTATCTCCTTCCTTGTGAAAACCTCCTTTCTTCATAAGTTATTTTCTTGAAAATATTTACCCCATGGAAAAACAACACAGCCATCAACTAAATACAACCTTGCCCGCAGGAGGGGCTCCCCAACTGGAGCCATTCCAGCAATTTGATATGTTTTTCAATTTTAATTCATTCAGCCTAAAGGAGTTACTTTTAGAAATCACCTGGAGGGCAAGTGGTGACCAGTCCCCGGGAGTGTGGTATCTAGGTTCCAGGGACTGGCCCTCAGGTAAAGGGCAGCTGCAATATCTTGTTGGATTTCATTATTAGTAGTACCATTGGTATATACTTTAGGCAAATTGATCCTTTAGCCAGTCGTTCTGTTAAACTAAGCATGTGCAGTTCACAAGCAAGCGTTACTTTTGGCATAGTTGTATAATTTAAATCCATTTAGAGAAGAGAGTATTTTCTCTTTTATAAAACCAATCCATACTTTTCATTGAACTAAGTAACCTTCATTTATTAGAAAAATATTGTATTTTCTGTCAACCATAATAATAAAAGCACCCAATATGCCTCCTTTCGTTTCCCCAGGGAGAGCATTAGACCTCATTTTTAAAGTTCTGCAGCCTTCTTTGATTGCCAGTTCTTCTCATTGGATTTTAAAGCAAATACTATTTTATTAATCTCTTATATTCTCTACTGTTTTATATGTTAATAATTTAAATGTTCATAAAATTTAGAAGTTATAAATCATATCGTTTTCTTTTTTTTAATCTACTGGTGTCATGTAGAATGTAGGTATTCAATATCCATTGGCTGGTTGGCCTATTGAATTTCCTTATCTCGCTAGTCTGTGAAACTGTATAAAAATTCACAAATTTCTGTTATTTGTATGATTTTTTTAAATATATGAGGAGTAATAATCAAAGTACTTTTAAAATGAGAAAAAGTAGTAAATATGCCACTTAAATATTAAATCTTTTTGTCCTATTATTTATCTCACTTGTTGATTATTAGATGGAAATATACAGATGAATGATTTTCTTTCATGAATGTGGCAGTCTATCCTCTGGACCAGAAAATAGAAATATTTTCACAGAGCATCCAAAGCAACAAATACTTCTTTTTAAAACATCTACCCTGAGCTACTCACTCTGGTGGTAACAGAGGTATAGAAAGATTAAAAGGCTAAATTCCTGACATCAACAACATAGGATATAGCTTAAGGACAAGTAATCAGTTTAATTAATTTAGTGAATCTACATGATGTCAGCCAAGTCAATAGAGCATCCGAATTTGTTGGAAGAATGGAGGCCTCACAACACAGATAGACCTTTAACTGAGAATTGAGGGATGAATAATGACTTGACAGGTGAACTGGTGGGAGAGTGCATTCCAGTCAGAAGCAAAAGACTATTGGAAGGTGCAGAGGCATGAGACAACGTGGGGTGTGTCCTCAAAGGATGACATGAAAATCATTAGAACTAATCAGTTCTATTCAGCGATCTCATGACGCTGTTATGCAGCTTCTTATGTTTATAAACTAAAAGAGTAGATTCTGGTAAGCGTATAAAGCTTCAGTTTGACCTGATTCTTAGTCTACATTTTCCACTGTAATACTTGGAAATATTTGGAGTTATAAGTACATTATTTTCATAATTGATTAAAAATACTGCAGTCTTATTTGGCTAACCGACTTAGCACATATTCTCCATCTATCAGACTTATGATAAGAAAAAAGATTATTGGTATTATACAGGCACCCTGATGTGGGGTAAAAAAAAAGAGATTTCTTCCAGACCCAGGAGTTAAGGAGTTTATAAAGGTAATTGTCAGTTACCTTTATAATCTGCTGGGGATAACCAAATGGCTCTCCCCCCGACCCCTAAAGAGAATTTCTTCATAGCAGAAGCTGGCAGTGAAGCCTTAATGTCATGAGTATGTGAACACCTAACACACTTACCCAAGTGGGCTCTATTTTGTGCAGCAAATCTAATACCAAACCCTATCGGCTCTGATGATAAAGCCCTAGTGTGGATGATAGATATATGTTGAATAAACTGTAATACATGTTTGCCAGCTCTGAAGCTATGTCTGAGCTCCTTGGACACCCATGAGATACTGTTTTTCTCATACATCTTTTAAAAAACTTCTGCTATTTGAAGTTGACTATGTGAGTTTTGGTTACTGGCAACTCAGTGTATCCAACACAATCAATATAATCAATTTTCACTGATGAAAAGTAGCTGTTTCTGCAACTGGGACTGGCCTCAGTACAGGGAAGCTGAGTAGAATAAGACTAGCTACTGCTCTCCACTCATTTAAGAAATAGAATGTCTAACGTTTGGTGGAATTCAGTGAATTATTCACAAATTTAGGAATATGCAATAGTAGGGCAGGAGATTAAACCCATTTTCTAGTTTTCTTAGCCATTATATTATATTGGCTGTCATCTTTCAACTTTCTGCAACTGTTACTAATGGTGTTGTTATTATTATTTGTTGTTACTATTGTTACACTTATGGAGAACTTTTCATGTTTCAGGATCACTACTTTACTGCTTTGCATACTTTCAATTGTTAACAAAATCTTGAGGAAAATGGTTATTGGATTTTTACTATTCTTAGATTTTATACCACATACTTGTTTTTGAACTTCTTGTTCAAAAATAATTCCTTGTCTTTCTTTTCCATATTTTCCCCCAGCTAATAGTTAATCAGCATGATGCTTTAGAAAAAGGTCTCAGGTGTTGTGATAATTTGTTCACCTATAACAAAGGATATTTTGGCAAACATCTATCTCATTAGATATTCTTTTGAGTCACTTCAGGCGCTGCAAGTACAACACTGCATCCATGAGATGCTTTTAATATCCCTTTTCCCCAAGGTAATGAAAGTAGCGATCCGTCACCTACTCTCGTTTGCTGCCCTCACTAACTTAATTTCCCATCCCAACTTAGCATGGCTTAATTTCTTTCCTCATTGATCCCTTGTTCTTAAAGAAAATGGATTTAACTTCACTGGAGATAAGTTTTATATATTTCAACTGTTGTTTATTAACTATTTACAATTTTAACCTTTTTTAAACCCTGAACTCAAAAATAAACTCATGCTTTTATGTCTTATAGTTAAAAAAATTAATAGAACTGTATTTCATTTTACTTCTCCACCTTCATAGTTGAGCTAAAATCTATAGTATGTACATGAAAGTATAATACTACACATGTGAGTTAAGCTTTAGTTTGTCCTATAACTCTTATTAAAAAAATACATTGTGTCCTTTTGGCTGAAATGCCTTTAATTCTTTTCAGTGTATATGTGCAGTTTATCAGCTCTTGACTTTGTCTTCAAGGTTGATCTCTCTAAAGTTGTAAAGGTGCTAACTAGTTTGCAGTTTTGATTTCTAGATTATTGTATGTCAAATTTAATCAGAATGCTGTCCGCTATTTGAATGGCTCAACTCCATTTATCTACTTTCCTGATTTCTCCTTCTTTCTGGCTTAAGTCGTCATTTCCTGTAGGGGGCTGACAGACTAGTTCCAGAAGTAGCCATTTTCCTAAGCAGTTGTTTTTGTGTCTGTTTCATGGTGTGCCTCAAATGGTTTAAAATTAATGTTTAGATGATTTTATTACTTTTAAAGTATGTGTTTATATTTTTGTGTGCTTAAAGTGCATAAAATTATTGGGAAAAACAGAAATTCTTTGGTAAGTATGTTAATAAATTCTAAATCCTCATCAGAACCACCGGTGTTGATGAAAGTGATTTGGGGAGTTGCTGAAAAGAAATCTGTGAATTTTCCTATTAATTTGTTTCTTTTCTATAATGAATATTAAAGAAAGCATAATCATGTACTTATTGTATTCTGTGAATATTTTAAGCAGTATTATCCATTATATCTACTACTAAATTATGAAGAATTTTTCCCAACAAAATTGGAGCAGGTAATATAATATCACCTTCATTAAATCATCATCAGACCTTTGAGCCAATAGAAGAAAAATTCTGATCTATTGTCTCTTTAAAATATATCTGTGTGTGTTTGTGTGCGCGCTCGCGTGCTATATATGATGAAGTGCATATGCTCTCAATCTTCGGTGCTCTACTTCTTCTGTGTTACCTTGTCCCGAAGAGGTAGACTATTATACCTTGCTCAGAGAATATCTGACTTAATTTAGTACAGTCATTGTTTATAACATCTGTAAGAAGATGTAGAAGTAGTTTCTAGCCCATTGGCAGACACCAGAAATACCTGAAAGTAGAATAGAACTAAATTGTATTTGTTGTAGGCACAGAGTTGAGCAAGGAAGATATTCCTAATTTCTTATTATTTCCAAGGGTAACACCACCGGAATTGTTAGGTGGGAGATCCCTGAACTGGGTTAGCACAACTCAGCATTGTACTGGGAGAGATATTACACAGGAATTAACATTCCTGATAGCAAAAAAAAAAAAAAAAAGTATGTGAGTGTTTCTGTGTGTGTGTGTGTGTGTAGTGCTTGGTGTATGTTATGAATTACATTTTAACACACAATCAGATGTTCAGCGTATTCAGGTGCTCAGTCAACTGTATGTCTTGATGACAGGGACACAGAGATACAATAAATAGATGGCAAGAAATTTTTGTCACAGCAGTGGCAATAGAAATGAAAATCCAGCAGCCTATCACCCTGTGTTTGACGTTGAAGGTGCCTGTAGAGGTGGCTTTATAATTACACTGATCCAGGGCCATAATCTGATATATGAGGTCTGTCCAGAAAAAGTCCAACCATAGTTAATATAACGAGAACAGTTTGTGTGACATGGATGTACCCCGGCAGCCAAGAAGAGTATACTGGAATATGCATGCATGAATAGTGACAAATTCATTGTATTAGTCAGTGGGGGCAATAGATGGCATTTAGTAAGTATGTGTACTGTGTGGCCATTGCATTCAAAATGACTGAGCAAGTAGAGCAATGAGTCTGCATCAGATTTTGTGTTAAGCTTGAACAATCCTCCATGGAAGCTATTGGGATGATTCAGAAGGCCACAGCTGTAGGTGACTGGTGATTGGCAGCCTCATCATGTTAAGGCGCTGGCTCATGTGTTACGTCTTGTGCAGAGTTTTCTGGAGAAAGATCAGATCATTCAAGTGACTCAGACCCTACAGCTCAGATTTGACACCCTGTGACTTCAGGCTTTTCCCAAAATTGAAATCACTTTGAAAGGGAAGATATTTCACACCTTTGATGAGATTCAGGAAAATATGATGGGGCAGCTGATGAAGATTGGGGGAAACTGTACATGTTCCCAAATTGCCTACTTTGAAGAGGACTGGGAACACATTGTCCCATGTTTCTTGTATCTTATATCTTCTTCGATAAATGTCTTCATTTTTCATATTACATGGATGGATATATTCTGGACAGACCTCTTCTTATACTAAGCTGTCCAGAACTCTTGGCCAATTTCTTCAGTCTTTTTATTTGCTCTGTGAACCACCCAATGCTTTCTAAATAAACTCCTTTCTATTGAATAACCAGAGTTGGTTTTGGTTGTTTTACTATTAAAAAAACATCCTTCTACATGTAAACAACCTTTTGAATGTTCCCTTTCTTCCCTTTCATAGGCTGGCTTGGCCACCTTATTTCTCTCCTAATCTTTCTGTTTTAAATCTGTGCCAGGTCCTCTAATTACACAATATATCTGTTTTGTTTTCTGCTTTTTTTATTAAAAAAATATTTCTTAGTTAGGAGCATAATGTTTTAGCCAGGCACATATAAATCCACAATAAACACCAGATTTCTCAGATTCTAGCACAGCTACGAGTGATTACAAGTCTATGGGGCAGCCAACATGACGTGAGCGCAGCGATGTGTACAGCTTCTGGGTCCTCACTTCATCTTGTCCCTTTCCTCACTTGCTGGAATGTTTGTATGGTTAGTGAGTCATCTTGAAAATGTGTGAGCCTAGCATACTAGGGGTTGTGAAGTAGCAAGTTCAGGAAACTTAGGCCTTGTTGATTTAACAGAACAGAGTTCTCACGCATACTCAGCTTTTGAAGTGATGGAATAATCTCTTTGAGTTAGACGAATACATAAGTGATATACAACCTCACCAAAACCTCACCACCTCTTACCTCTGATGAAGACTTTTAATTCTTCTCTCCAGGTTAAATGCTATTTTATGAGTATTAACATACACTTTTCATGTGATTTTGCTTGGTGCTACAGGTTATATGATAAAGCTCTATAGGGAAGAAGTGTACAATTTGTAAGGCATCAAGAATGTCATGAAAGCTTAAAAAGTTATGATAAATACACATGTATGCCTGATATTATTTACTCCCATCAATATTAACTATATATTTTGACATATCCTAAGTATTTAATTTTCTAGGATAAGCAGCAGGCTAACTATAATAAGAGAAATCTAAATCTTTGTGCAAGGAAAAGATGTGAACCAATGATGATTCTAACTGGCTCCACACAAGCTCAGGAATACTGAGATTGTCTTCTCAGGACTATTAATATTGGGTTGGCTAAAAAGTTCATTAGGTTTTTTTGCCATACAATGGCTTTAGTAGCTTTTAGTTGTCTTTAACTTCATTTGAAACAATTTTGTTAGATTGTATTGACAGCTGTCATATAAGCATGCATTGAAAAAAAACATCAAAATGGTGAATTTTTGTGTAGCCATTTTAATATTGAAGATGGAAGAAGATAAGCAACATTTTCAGCATATTATGCTTATTATTTCAAGGAAGGTAAAACCCCAAATGAAATGCAAAAGAAATTTGTACCATGTATAGAGAAGATACTGTGACTGATCAAATATGTCCAGAGTGGTTTGTGAAGTTTTGTGTGGAGATTTCTCACTGGACGATGCTCCACGGTCAGGTAGGCCAGCTGAAATCGACAGCAATCAAATAGAGACATAAATCGAGAACAATCAACATTATGTCACGTGGGTGGGAGATAACTGACATGCTCAAAATATCCAAATCAATAAAGTTATTGGTGAAAATGAACAATGTCTTTTATTTTATGGAAAAAACCAAAAGGGCTCTTTGGCCAACCCGATAGATACTTCCCCCAGATGACATGTATTCTCTCCTAAGCTTTTGATCTTATTATTAATGAGAATCATCCCTAGACTGAAGAAGTTTTATGACTTAATTATAAGGCCCGATCATTATTATGGTAATCTGGGACTGGTGATTTTTTAATATTTCATACACAAATTTAAATGGTCTGGTTATCTGCATGGAGGTAGAGATGGTACACACAAATACTCGTGTTCTGTTGGCAATAAAGAGTCACTTTTTAACAAGAGACAATCTTATTCATTTCAGGTAAAAAGATTTCTTGAATACTTAAGGATCATTATCTAAAAGACATTTAAAAATGAAAAGCTCTGACAGTTTAAAAATCCATATTTATTTTGGTGACAGTCTCTGGTGAAATTTCAATGTGGCAGCGAGTTTAATTTGTCAGGATAATGGTTAGCATGGATAATTCATAATAAGTTTAACAATTCAAGACTCAAAGCTATTAAATAATTGCAACTAGATTACCAATTGACTTTACTCAAATCTAAAAGGGATCTTTAATGTACTTAATATTTTGCTGAAACATAATTCAGTCTCAATGACTTTGAAAGGGACATTAATAGTTTTCTGAAAATATAACCTTGAAAATTAAATCCATTATATATTTCCAAGATTATGGATGAAACTACTATGTCAAATAAGTCATTACATTAGCATAATGAGGTATGAGGGGAGATAATAAGTGAGAAACAGCAAGTAAAAGGTACCTTGTACCACAATTTGCTTACATTTAACCAAAATGACCTTTAAAAGCAGAGCTTAAGGGTCAGGTTTATCATCATTCTTCCAGCCTTCAAGTAATATATTTCTATTTAGCAGAACAATTTGCCGAAAATTGCTGTAGTGAGAATTATGCTTGGTCAAGCTCCCTACCTGCAAAACACAGGGTTTAAGTGGAAGCCACCTCTGAGAACAGCAGTTTGCCAGCCGGCACTTCCCAGAAGCGAAACACCTGAAGTTTACATGGCTCTCACCTCCCTCGAAAAAAAGCAAGCAAACAAAAAGCAGAGAAGTCATGAAAAACATATTGTGGAACAAATATACGTTGAAAAAGGAAACAGGAGAATATTAAAATGCTAATGAATTAGCAAGGCATGAATTCTTCTGTCACACTGAGGCTGGCAAGTGTCAGTTTTCTTGATTATTCAGTTTTAAATGTGATTTTTAAGTGTTTGCCCAAAGAAGAGTTTATATGCAAAAATCATATGAAAAAATATTTTATTGAAGGTAATAAAGTTTCTGGGTTCATGTATTTGTTTCTTGTATTCAAATGAGAATTTTTCTCCCCTAACTAAATATGCCTGAATATCCTTTGACTTGAAAAATTCCCTTCAGCTCAAAGACAGCTGAAGGGAATAAAGTCCAGCACAATGGTCTACAGCAGGCGCAAGGAAATATTCGTTGAGTGAGTATTGAGTGTATGAGCACTGAATATCTTGAAATGCAGGCCTACATGCTCACATATGGCACTGGTTAAAAAAGAAATGATTGATAGAATCCTCTTGGACAATGGTTTTAAATTCTTTTTAAGATTCCTTCATTCTTTAAAAATGATGTTAGGAGTGTCTTTTCTTCTCTTTGGTAGCTATAGTGTACTAGGCTTGTTAAACATCAAGCTGTTTGCTGTGTCAGTGACTTTTAAAAGAGGACAAAATTGAAACTATTTCAGCACATCATAATGGTGTTGGTGATTGGGGTAAAAGAGACATGGTGAAGCTGTTGTCCTTGAACTTTACGAGAGGATTTCTCAGTTAAGAGGTAGCCAGTATGTGAAACAATATTACTGAAGTTTACTAAGAGCTCATAGGGGTAGAAGGGTTCACATTGTGCATACATACATTGTATCTATACGGAGTGGGGGGTTCGCTTTGTTATTAAATTTGTTCTGGAATTTGACATTGGTCCTGAGGAAGTGGAGTGGCTAAATGAAAACTTCAAAAATACAAACTGGGTGAGACTCAAGTACCTCGGGATCTAACTGAATATATAATTCAAAGGAGTTTTCACTAGCTGACACGCTTTTCGCTATGTAGTATAGGTCTGCAGAGAGTGGATTCAGGTAAGTAAGATGTAATAAAATTAGAGTGATAATTCCATAATCTATAAAAATGTTGCCACTTATGGTCTACATAAATGATAATGATAAATGAAGTACTACAAAGAGTAAGATTTCAAAATTTTATGATACTTAATATGCCTTCTATAAACAGTGGTGCTGAACTGTGGCATCATAATGCATTGTGAGTTTGATCAAATAATATTGTAACAATTACAGTTCAGTTATTGAACTGTTCAAGTGGTTTAATATTTTAATTAGAATACTACTAACGTGACCCATATAATAACCTCACTTACTCTTATGCACATTTTTATGAAATTTCTTTGATGGAAGATGAAGAGATACAGAAAAAAGGATTGATATAACCAGGTTATTTATTTATTTATTTTTTTACCTCTTCACCATCTTGTAATTCCTGTGACTATTTGATTCACACATGTACGTATTTGGTATATGTGTTGTAAGAGATAAAAGTTTAATGACTTCCTGATGCTTTACTAACTCATTGTCTCTATGCTATCATGTTCAGTCAAGAAGTTGACAGTACCAAGTTCAATTTGAAACTCACCGACAAGTCAGGTTAATGTTTATCAGCTTTTTTTATCTCTCTGTTTTATTGCTCCTGACTTCACTGTCTTTCTTGTTGAACATTGCTAGCTTCTTTTAGGATGAGGCAGGTATAAACCAAAATCCAAATTTGCACTTTAATGACTATTTTTTAAATTATTATTAACAAAATAATAACATTATCAATTGAACTGACATTTTTAAAAATATTACTTCCTTTATTCCAGACTGTTGTGCTTTCTGCCACTTCTTAAACTGGCATAATGACCATATGATGTAAATAAAATTATACTAGTTTTTAAGTTGAAACACCTGAGACTCAGATTCATTCAAGGTCACAAAAAAAAAAAAAAAAAGACTTGGTATTAAAATTCATTTCTCTGTGAATTCCAGAGGCCAAGTATTTTCAACAACCACAACATCAGGAATAAAATATTTTTTGACATTTCCTGATTACTTCTTTAAAATTATAAAACCCCAAAAATATGAATGTTGGGATTTTTCTGTTCACTAAAAGTAAGTAAAAACAGGCAGAAAGTTGGGCATTACCCAGAACATGCTGTGCCCCTTCCTTTCTAAATTACTTGTAAGATCCCCTGTGACCACCTGCTTTATTTACCTGGAAATAAATTATTTTACCTAATAATCGAGAATTTGGCTAAGAGAAGTAAAGTAGGTTCATACTCTTAAAGGATCTATGAGCAGAACTAAAGCTATACATCTACTAATTCTTTCACAAATATTAAGCTGATTCAACATTATACCTGTAGTGGTTTTAGATGGATAGTATTTGATAGAAATCTAGAAAAAAATCAAATCATGAAGAGATCAATAAAACTAAAAAGAATTTTATGGTATTTTCTTTTTATTACTGTATATATATGTATTTAGTAAGGGTTTGCTTACTGGTAGAGAAAGGAAGTTGAGAAAAATAGGCCATTTATAGAGTCCTCAAAATAAATCTGAACAAATTCTGAACAAACTGTAGCTAATCTACTTAAAAACATTTTACATTAGAAATCTGGAGGCCATTTTAATAAAATGTAAAGAGTTGAATACTTACATTTTAAGAATTTCTTGGCTTTATTTCCATAATTTGTCGAATTAATTCAACAAATTTTAAATTTGCTTTCTTTACATATGGATATACCCAAATATAAATTATCTTATTTTTACCTTAGTGATAGAAAATAAATCTGATCATTTAAAGCCCTAAGGGTAAATACATGAATTTAAATTCTCTTATGAAAGAAACATTTTTCTTTAGATTTAATTTACAATTTCTATTTATGTTGTTTTATTACAAATAGAAAAAAATCAGACTATATTCAGAAAAGAAACATTATTATAACATCCAAGCTGATTGCCTTAAAGTTCTACTTCTGCTCTAAGTCTTGTTCAACTTAAAAATAAAACAAACCCTCATAAAAAAGTGAAAATCTCTTGCTTCTTATATGTAGATCCTCACTAACTAGGAATGAAGAAATTCTGTTAGAAAGCCATTCAACGTTTTCCATGATTTGTAAACAAAGTTTTTTAAACAAACATTATATACATTTAAAACAAAAAATAATTTGGGTTTCAAAACTATAAATTAAAATTTTAAGTCATTAAATTATCTCTTTATTTGTTTGTATCAATATAAAAGAAAGCGGAAGAACTAGCACACGCAGTTACTACTAGCAGACTGACCACAGTTCTAGTAGACTGACTACAGCATAATGAACAACTGTCACTTTTCCATTATATAAGCATGTAACAAAGAGATCATTTGACCAAAATATTCTGCTGGAATCACAGCATCCAAAACTCTGAGGGAGGAAAACTTTTCTCTTTGATTGGCGGAGCAGTAGCACAAAAAGTATGGGTATAAACCCATGTGGCTTTTTTTCTCTCCTTGTCTTCAGAGGTGGTGCAGCCACAGAACTGTGTGAGAGATTTGGGTAAATAAAGCTCTAGTTCTCTCTCTAAAAGAAAATAAAGGGGATCCTGGGAGCCATTAAATACCAAGGAGAGCACTAAGAGGAGCTCAGGCAATAAATCTCATAAATTTGTCTGTAAACTCGTGGATGGGGCCCAAAATTGCACATGCACGGATCTGATCCTAATCAACTAACCAAAATAATTCTAAATCCAAATGCATATATTTGCTTCAGAATATATGAAGTGAAAAACTTCTGAACTGAGAAGAGAAACAGACCCATCTTCAGTTATAGATGGAGATAACAACATTTATCTCTCTGTTATCAATAGAGCTAATAGGCAAAAAAATCTAGAAGTTTATAGAAGAGATCAGTAACACCATCAACCACCTGAGACACATGGACATTTAAAGAACAACACCCAACAACCACAGATACTCTGCCCATGATGGAATTAAACTAGAGAAAACATAAAATAATAGGACAATAATTTGAAAATCAGTCAACATATTTCTACATAACCCATAAGATCAAAACTAAATGAAAATGCCACTAATATATCAAAATGTACACAAAGCAACTAAAGCAATACATAGAGGGAAATGTATAGTATTAACTGCTTATATTATGAGAGGATTTTAAATAAATAAGCTTACACCTAGATTAGAGGAGATAAAGGAGAATAAAATAAATTCAAATTAAGCAGAAGAGAGGAAATGATAGATCAGTCATTTAAAATAGACATATAATTGAAAAGGCAATGAAACTGAAAACTATGTTTTGAAAATATTAATATAATTGATAAACCTCTAGCAAGATTAACAAGGAAGAAAGAGAAGATAAAAATCAGCAATATCAGCAATGAAAGTAGTGCCACTAGATTATGAAGATATTTAAAGAGTGTTAAGGGAATATGTACAACTCCAGGCATATGTATGTGGTAACTCAGATGAATTGGGTCTTTTTCTTGTCAAGTACAATTGAATAAAACTCACCCAGAATAAAGGAGATAATGTGTAACTATTATAGAAATTTGATTTGTAAAACTGCTTTAAAAATAAGTCACCAATAAGATGATTTAACTAGCAAAATCGACCAACTATTTAAAAAAGACACCATTTATTTACAGTATCCATCATTATTTATTAGGGGAATGGAAATTAAAACCATAATGAGACATACTACATATCTACTGGAATAGATAAAATAAGAAATACTGATCATACCAAATACTGGAGAGGATGCTGAGCAAACATTATTTATCATCCATTATCAGTGATAACGCAAACTGGCATAGCCACTGTGGAAAACAGTTTGGCACTTGCTTAAACATATATTTACTATATGACTCAGTCATACTACTTTTATTTACACCAGAGGAATAAAAGTTTATGATCACCAGAAAACTACATAAATGTCTATTGCAGCTCTATCTATAATTACACCAAATTGGGAACATTTTACATGTCTTTTAATGGTGAATCAGTAAACAAAATGCAGTAAATCTCTAAAGGAATACAATTCAGCAATTAAGAATGATCACCACAACAAAATTCAGCAAACTATTGATATGTACAACAACTTGAATCAGAAAGGCGTTACACTGATGGGAAGACATCAGTCTCAAATATTTACACAGTCAATGATTTTGATTTGATTTATATGACACTCTTGAATAGTTTCAACTATAGTGATGGAGAGTATTTCAGCGGGGTAAGGAGAGGTGTGTGTTTGACCATAAAGAGGAAATATAAGATAGTTTTTTGGGGATTATGGTTCCATTTGGTATCCTGATTTTGGAGTTGTACCACACACACAAAAAAAGGACTTAATTTTACTGTATGAAATTAAAAACATTAAATTAAAATAAAGGCAGTGCCTGTAAGGAAATCCATACTGAAAACACAGTTTTTGAAAAAAAATTATTTTGGGGTTGTTTATAGATTTATCAGGACTTAAGATACAAATAAAATAAGTGAATTTTATGTTTTTTCAAATATGCAGACACATATTCTACATGAAGACATTATAGAAATTATTGCAGGAAAACCTCAGATTATTATTTAAACATTAATAAGAATATTTGATCAAGCATAGCCAGATTGCTGTTTTGTTCAGTGTCTTTCTTCCCTATATGCTTCCTTAGAAGCCAGCAGTTGATTCATAGATTGCATTATCAATAGGTTTCATAATTTGATTCCATTTCTATTGAAGCCTGGGATTGACTGCTCCTTACCAAGGCCAAGACACATGTTCATATGATCTTTTTTCCAAAGGGATGAAGGGTAAATAAGCATCATTTAAAGAACCAACTGGAATGTGTCAGAACTGAAAATGTGAGCTTTGTTCCTACGATAGAGTGTATTTTATGTTGTATTACATTGATTACTCAATTGTATTAATATGAAAATTTTCATTTAAGTCTTGATTCTTCTTGTAGATGGTAGTAAACTTATTAAAAGTAAGTAAAGGTAGGATGCGCCTTCTGAACTGAGAGGAATTCAGTATGATTCTTAGGTTGAGATCTATATAATGTGGGAATTTTCTATGTAGGGATCTGTATAGTTGTTCCCCATTTTCATTACTGTAATACTTAATGATAAAAGAAAAATAAAATATCAGTCGAACTGTACATTTTTTATCAGTATACAGCACGGAATTATAAAGTGAATAAAAGTTCCAGTCTGGTTCTTTGATGTGAGATCAACTTCAATTATTGCAATATCTCTAAAAAGTAAAACCCTATAACTAATGTGCTAGGGCTAAAATCAAAATGGAAGTCTCTGGTTATAATTATCAGAGCACATCTTAGTGTCAGTGATGTAAAGAGGAAATAAAATAATGTAATTATTAAAGTAATGATTTCATTTAAATAGAGAGAAACAAGTGTCTAACGTCTTTATCCATAAATTTTTCTTTTCTTCAAACTATTCTCAATTTGGCAGACCTCTATTTCCAGGTTTATGTTTAAAAAGTGTCAAGAATGCACTCTGGCTACTGTGGCTCAGTGGATTGAGTGCTGGCCTGAGAATCAAAAGGTTGCTGGTTCAATTCTCAGTCAGGGTACATGCCTGGGTTGCAGGTCAGGTCCCCAGTTAGTGCGAGAGGCAACAGATTGATGTTTTCCTCCTTCTCTTTCCCCCTTCTTTCCCCTCTCTCTGAAAATAAGTCAATAACATCTTTATAAAAAAAGGTGTCAAGAATGCTGAAAATAAATTGTATGTGTTGAAACACAGGGGTTAGTTTCCAAGTTGAAAATCTGTAATATGAGCACTGGTTTTGCTTCACTTTCCCACAGATAAATTTTCTGTGCTTTTCCAATCTCTTTTGAGGCCAGGAGTGCTAATCTTATAGGGCACCCTTCACTCTTGCTTTCCTTTGGTCTGGTAAATGAAAGGTGTCCTTAGGAGAGAATAGGGAGAAATGAAAAGCCTTTGGTCCGTATTGTCCCCAATCTGTTCACTAGCTATGGCTTTGGAGTCGTGTTCCTTTACATACAGTCAGAATTCCTGTCATGAATCCTCTTTCCCAGGGTGATAGCATTTGCCCAATTCTGGTTATATTATTGTGTCTCCTTATCCCTATTAACCTGGAGATGTTCATGGTTCCTCACTGTTCTTTGTCATTGTGTACTTCATAGTATCTCATTTATTCTCCTATTTTTGGCCATGTCATGGTAGTAGTTTTTCCTTTATAGTCTCTTCGATTAATACTTTGTGCTGTTTCCTGCTGGATTCTAGACTGATAGAGACTATTTCTACCCTATTTAATAATTTCTTTCCTCATACTTCAAAACATTGCTTTAAATAAAATATATTTTAATATCAGAATATATGTCATTTAATTATGAATATACCTCTATTCTATTATTTGGTATTTCAAACCTATTTTATGGGAAAATTATTGTAACAAATCTTGAAATGAAAATACTCCTAAGCAGCAAGAAGTGGCTTTATATGAATCACCAGCATTTTCTTTTACACTGGGGTAAAACTGACCTTTCCTCAAACCTTTCTCTGATAAATGGCATTATGAAGAAGGACACCTTAAACCTCAAAGGGCACTGTTTGGTCTGGTCTTCATTCAAAGAGTGTAGAGTCCAAGATGAAAGCAAACCTGGCACTTTTACCTGAGTCAAATGGGGGAAGATATCATTTAATCTTTTGGATAATAATGGGAAGAGTTCCCAGAGTCATTTCCTCAAATTAATGAGAAAATGGCATGAGGGCACACCAAGTTCCTTTCTTTTTTTATATTGTTTAATTGGCAGATGTGTTTGTTTGGGAACTTTAAAAAGCAACTTGGCAATAGATATATAACCACATCAGAAGACTATAGTTTGGACTGCTTACTCCTCCACGAGAGTTGGCAAAAGTGCTAGATTTATTTTACTGCAATTAGTTGGTGCCCAAAAAAGAAAATAAACCTTCCTTTATACCAGTCCAGTTTTGTGTGTTCTTCTTCTAATGAGCCTGAAAGACTACCACTACCCTCAGGGTCAAAACATAAATGTTTAATTATTAATTATATTGCTTAATTTAAATAACATATAAATCCAGCATAAAGTATACAATGATATTTCTGAAAGCATGATTTTAATGTGATTTTTCAGTGTTTTTTTAATCTAAGTAGTATCCATGTACTAAAGAAAATATGTAACATGCCACTGATACCTAGCTCCTCACCAGAAAACAGGTGCAAAGCTGCAGAGAAATTAACATAATTATTT
This sequence comes from Mormoops blainvillei, assembly GCA_004026545.1. Classification (NCBI taxonomy): domain Eukaryota; kingdom Metazoa; phylum Chordata; class Mammalia; order Chiroptera; family Mormoopidae; genus Mormoops; species Mormoops blainvillei. The sequence goes on along the minus strand of PVJD01000540.1, from coordinate 388,332 downwards.
TATTATATAATATGAGTTTATATTTTTAATATATGGTAAAAATAATCAAGGTTTTTTTTTGTTGTTGTTGTTTTGTTTTTAAACAATCATGCCTCAGGTTTTTTTAATACAAATAACACAGGAGGATGCCAGCCCCGTGCAAAGACAGCTGCCCAGGGGTCTCACCAGTCCTTCTGTCCTCACATCGGCAGATAAAGGCCTGTACTCTGGAGCCTCTGTGGGGGCCTGGGCACCTTTGGGAGCCTCAACCTGAGTATGAACTAGAGCCTGAGCCTGATCTGCAGCTGCGGTCTGGGCTGTGGTTTGAGCCTTGGTCTTGGACCGTGGCCGGCAGAGCCTGAGACTGAGACTCTTGACAAAGCAAGCATGAGCTCTTCCCAACTTGGAGTGAGCAATGTGGGCAAGTTGGTCGAGCTTGCAGCAGCTGCCACTTGAGATCTTGGACTGAGGAGCTTGATAGCCTCAACACATGCACTCATGGCTTTGGTGGTGCTGTCCTACATGTTCTTCAGGCCCTCCTTGTCCTCAGAAACGTGGGGGTCTACCCCCTCCAAGAGATTTATGCCTTTGTAATCAGGGTATCTTGATGCCATTTCTGTGCCATTTGGGGGACTGTGTGTGGTGTGGTCCTTGGACTTGGCACTGTCTGCACTGAAGTCCTCGGGCTCCTAAAGTATCTGGGACTCGAAGAGAATGAGTCAAGGCAGGATTTTAAAAATTATTCTCTTAGCACTATATTTAATTATTTAATTAGAGCATTCAGGTACATTGTTTAAAAGTAGACAAGAATTTAAATAACTATCAGCTAATTCTCTTTAATGGCCAAAGATTCTCTTCTATATATATCTAACAAAGCTAATTAAACTCATAAGTATGAGACTGGAATAGTAATACTGCTGGTAGAATTCTCTGCTGGTGTGATTAAAAGGTTCTATCAGAGACTAACCTTCAGATATTAGGCTGGGGACAGCCTTTCAAAGCAATGATAGTGATAAGGCTTTGAGAGAGCAAGACAACAGTGGAATAAAAGTTCAACATGCCCCCAAGGATTCTGCAGTGCATGATGACTGGAGACCTAAAAGCTAATAAAAGATAAACTTTCCACAAAAGTGCTGTCAAAAGGGAAAAAAAGTGACTAAGAAATAGACAGCCCTAAGAAAGAAACCTTGGGTAAGCTCTCTTTTTACAGAAATACAGAAAAAATATTAGAATGAAGATATATTCAACTATCACAGAATTCTCTGCCTCTTAAAATGCATTTTCTGGAGCTGACCTTTACAAAGCTTATTTCTAGTTTTTGGCAAACTGAAAAATGAAAGATCATTGGTAGAACTATCTTAATTTTTCAGTCTTTTGTGAAAGAGGAAATAACGAGAAAATACTTTTCTATACCATAACTGGAAAACAAGTTTTTATGAAGCCATAGAGAATAAGAGGGTGGCTGAGCTGAGGGTTAGATTATTCTCTCTGTCACTACTGCTAGGACAAGCCAGACCTGAGGCTGGGAAGGAATGGGTTGCTGGCTTGTCCCATCTCTACGCACCTGAGAGGAACAATCAAAGTCTAACCTAGTGCGCAGGAGGAGACTTGTATGAGATGGAAAACATTTCTCTGACCACAAGTCTTGGAATGGAAGTACCAGTTCCATAGGAGAAGGCTGTGTCCTGTACTATTAGATGGGAGGAACAGACAAGACCTTAGGAAAAGTTGCATTAGACTTGAGAGAGTCAGCCTGCTTTATGCTTTCAGATTAGTGAAAATCAATATTTAGAAATGGCAGAGAGCCAAGTAAGTTTCATGGGTGTGTGACCTGCACGGTCACACAAGACCTAGTACTCAGAAGGGTCCCAAGCCTGCTTGGATGTTCTGCCCTTACTGCCTTGAAATTTTTAACACTTGTTGAACAAAAGGCCCTGAATTTTCATTTTTAACTTGACTGTGCAAATTATGAGGCAGATCCTGTGATGGAAGACATATAAGTTTTTGTTAATTTATCATATCCAAAACATCTCCAACTTTTTAAGAGGTAATTCTTTCTTCCTCTCAAATTGGAAGAACATGTCCCAGAACACCTACTACTATCTCTTTCAGTCATTCTTTATTTAGGGCTCTAGCATCTACTTAGTGGTGCATTGGCCAGGGATACATTGGAAAATACAATCTTTAAGCACGTAAACTAAACTTTCAGACCTAAGCCATTTGCTTTTTCTTTGTTACATTGTAGTGAGAGTGTGATGAGAAGCTGATAAATCACAACATCCTCAGTGGAACGTCACATCCTTTGAAAGCTAAATGAGAGAACAGGCAGTCAGTAATGAACTATTGATCCCTGTGGGCTGTTCAGTAGTGTAGTAAGTGCTATCTCTACCTGTGCATTTTTCTTTTTACTATGGCCCTTTCCTATGAATGTTTTATAGTTCCATAAAGGTCCCACTAGGCAATGAGTCAGTAGAGCACATGTGTTAGGGGGATAACTCTGATCTAAATGACCTGAATATAATTCCTTGAACCACCATTTCCTAACTGTGTAACATTGAGGAAATACTGTCTGCTCTGTGCCTCAGTTTCCCCAGGCATTAAAGAGTGTAAATATTAGTACCTACTTCTTAAGCTTATGGTGAGATATGAATACCTTAATACATTAAACACATTTTAAAATGTAGTTAAGTTTTACATGTTTTTATTATTCTCTCTGTCATGGAGATTTCAAATAGGAGCTTCATATGCTCTTGGTGTCCAAGAATGTGTAAAAATATGCCTACACTCCAAAAAAAAGTTAACCTCTAATGATAAAGATTAGAATTAGAAAATGATACAATTCTTAGCAGATTATTACAATATTAAAGACAATCATATTTCTTAAACTTTTTAGTAACTTCAGGCCCAGAAATTGAAGTTATAGTTTGACTATAGAATTAATTCATAGGCTTTCGTAAGTGAAAAAAAAAGTGTCTCTATCACCATTCTGTGGCCTGTAATTGATTGTAATTACCAGTTTGCACAGGACTGTATTGGTAGGTGGGTCAAAGATTACAAGGAACTTTCCCATTGCTTAGTAGCTAATGGGGCACAGCTGCAAGGAAAATAAAACTGTATAATTAAACTTTAGTCACTTTTGTTCCTGTCTTTAAGCAACCTAGTTAAAATTTTCATGTCACTGAAGAACTACGGAAGAAATCTTCATACGCTATAAAGAGAATGGGTCTTTAGTATGATGAAATCTTATTGATGTTAGACACTCAGAATGGTCTCTACCATCTTATTGATTAAAATCTGGCTGTAGTTGTTGCTTGATTGAGAGATACTCTTTAAGTACATTAATGTTTAAGGGAGGTATGAAAAAGATAAAGGAGGAAAGGAAAATCCTAATATTCCAACAGACCTACATTTTTCTTCATTGCTTACCATCCAAATTGTACCTAATTTTTACTTTTCTTTGATTTACAGAATAAAGGGCAAAAGGACTGTATGTGTTAGTTTCTCAGTGTTGTCTTATTGTTATTCTTCTTTTTAAAATTAATTTATTAATTTATATATTTTAATTCCCACTCAAGGATATGTTCATTGATGAGAGAGAGAGATAGACATCGATGTGAGAGAGAAACATCAATCATTGCACCCCAACTGGGGATCATACCTGCAGTGTAAGTATGTACCCTGATGGGGAATCAAACTCACAACCTTGTTTGTATGTGTGTGTGTACGGGAGGAAGCTCCAGAAAGATGAGCCATCAGGCCAGTGCTTTTATCTTTATGCACACACACACATATATACATTATTATTTAAATATATATAAATATATAAATTATATATATATAAAATTTGCTTTCTCTCATACCATAGAAATAATTTTTTCAGGATAATATACATTGCCTTATATTTGTTATTAATTAAAACATCTGTGCTCAAACAAGAAAATTATACAATTCATTGGGGACATTTCTAGGAATATCTTATCCTCATAATCAATGAGATTACAGAATAAATCAGTTTATATGTAAACTGTTCTTTTCTACAGAGTTGGTTAGTTGAGAAAAAATATTTTTTGTAATAAATTACGGTTTTTGTTGGATGTTCACTTTGTAACCTTTTTCTCTGATTTTAACAGTAAAATGTATCTATTGTTGTAAATTTAGAAGCCCTCTGTCTCAAAAAAGAAAAGGATAAGAAAATCATTTATCATTTTACTACCCAGAGAAAACCATGTTTATTGTCGAATATATGTCCTCACACACACACAAATGTATGCGGTCCCATGCACGCTCACACACAAGGGTTTACAGTGGGTGTATGAAATGTAGTTTAAAAGGACTGTGATTTCACTAAGTATATTGCTGTGATAATAATAAGTTATACTAATTATATTATATGGAAGGTTATGGAAAATAAATATCTGAATTTTCTTTGTAAAGCTATGCAAGCAGGAAAAAAGTTGTATAATTTTTCATTCTTGGAACTGAACATCATGAATTATTAACTCAGCCTCAATAGACCCTCAATCAGTGTAAATATCTTCATTCTGCAGGCCTGAGGTTCAGGCAGACTGATTCCTCTGAGAAAAAGAGAAGACCTTGGTGAGATTTAAGTGACATTTTTGAAAACCTTTACCTGATATTGTAACCTACTCTATTTTTGCTTTACAACTCCACCTTGGTCTCCATTACTTAGGAACATAGAGCTTTTATTCTCTCTCTTACTTTTCTGAAGTCCTAATAAGACCACTCCTGGTTTCCGCTGACTTGTTTTTTCAATGCTGTGCATGTTTACTTCCACCTTTTCTATATCAAAGTGATCTCACTTCTATGTGGAATCCAATGAATGAAAGAAACTGATGAACAAAATAGAAACAGAGGTATGGACACAGGGAACACACTGACAACTGTCAGAGGGGAGTCGGAGTTGGGGGACTAGATGAAAGAAAAGTGAAGGAATATATATATATGTATGTCACAGACACACAGACACAGAGTGGTGGTAGGTGGAGAGAAGGGGGTGGGGTAAGTGGAGGTGGGCAAAGGGAAGGAAAATGGATAAGGAAAGAAACTTTGCTTGGGGCATTGGGAGCATGATGCAGTGGGCTGATGATGTTTTATTGAGTTGTATACTTGAAACCTGTATGGTTTTGTGAACCAATGTCACCCCAATAAATTCAATTAAAAATTTACATGGTTTTCATTTGCAACAGTATGGATGGACTTAAAGAGTATTATGCTAAATGAAATAAGTCAATCAGCATAAGACAAATACCATATGATTTCACTCATATGTGGAATCTAAAGAACAGTATAAATGAACAAACAAAACAATATGGACTCATAGATACGGAGAATAAATTGTTGCCAAAGGTGAGGTGGATTGGGAGACTAAGTGAAAAAGATATAGGGATTAAGAAGTACAGATTGGTAGTTACAAAATAGTCATGGGGATGTAAAGTACAGGCTAACTATGCATGACTCAGTCCTCTTCTCAATATGGGGAGATAATCAAAATATGAGAAAGGATGTGATCACAGTTACAAAGAAGGACAAGTACATTTTTATGAGAATTGCATGCCAGAACTTTTGTTTGGTGAATGTAGTGGGAGGAAGTGTTTATGAGGGATGTACCATTTCATGAGTTACAACTATACTTGCTCTCTCTAGATTCAGTCTTACAATTATGGTTTCTACCTACTAAAACCATGATTTACCTTTTATTATTATACTTTCACCAAACTGTTTAATAAGGTTACTGATAACCTTTATGTTGATAAATCCTGTGGTTATTAATCATTACCTTGTGATCTTTCAGCAGCTTTTGATGTAGATCAATACTTTTCTCTTCATCTACACACTCATTCTCTTAAGCATCTCACCCAGTTAAGGCTCTGAATATCATTTATATGGTCACATCTCCCAAATTTATACGTCTAGCTTGTATTTCTATACTGAATTATAGATTTGCATTTAAACTCCTGGTTCTACTTTTATTTGGAGGTCTATTAGGCTTCTCAAATGTAACTTAATCAAGCCTAAGTTCCAGATATGTCCCTTCACTGCCTGGTCATCTTAGTTAAAGGAAACTCTGTCCTGCCAGTTGTAAGGTGAAATGTTTTTTTTTTTTTTCACTCTACATAGATGTAAGTAAAAATACAGGCCATGTCCAGTATAACTGGAAACTTATTGGTTTCAGCTTCAACATCTATGGTGAGCCTGATCAGGTCTCAATAACTCTACTATCCATGTCACCACTCTCTGTCACTTGGAATCACTGCAATAGACTCCAAACTTCCCTGCCATCTGCCCTTGCTCTTACAGATCAATGACCAGGGCAATGGCTAGAATAACCTTGTTAGAACTTGAATCAGATTACATCATTCTCCTGCTCAAAACCCTCCAAGGCTTTTCATCTCATTATATATATATATATATATTTTTATTGTTATTACAAATAACAAATGGGGCCTATTACAAATGTCCCCATTTCCCCTTCCTTTGCCCACCTCCACACAGCCCCATACCCTTGCTCTCTGTCCGTCACCACGCTACCGTGTCTGTGTCTGTGAGTGTGAATACAATTTTTTTTTACAATGTACTTCAAGACCCTTCATTATCTGTCTGTCATCTCTCTGACCTCATGCTTTAAAGTATCTCTTATGCTCATTTCATCTTAAACAATAAACACAGAAAGCTGGTGCTCGCTTCAGAGCCTTTTCAATTTGCAGTAATTCTCACTGACATGTTCTCCAAATAAACATATGGCTCACTCTCTCACAATCTCAAATTTTGATTCAAATGCCATTTACTGGTACTACAAGATTTTTTCCTTACACTATAATTAAAATTGCAAACTTTCACTTTCTTTTCCCTTTTCTGCTCTTATTTTCCTTGATAGTAATTAACATTATCTAACATTCTATAGTGAATGGACATTATCTAAGAAAATTTTTATATATAAAAGAAAATGTGTATTTATACCATAAACTATAATTTCAAAACTATGTCTGACTTAAATCTAGAATTAATACATATGGAAAAATAAGACTTGGAAGGTAGTTGGAAAAGGGAAGTTAAACTTGAATTAGGGGAAGCTAAAAGAATTTGAATTCTTTTAGCAGTCACTAAGGCAAAACTATATTTTGGAGGACAGAAATAAAAGAGGAAACCTTCAATAATATGCTACTTTAGGAATATCTCTATCAATATATCAATAGCTACAAAATGATGTAACTTCATCCTTCAAGAAGTGATTTACAGAAAATGTTGGAAATAAACCAGTGCCACTAGCTGAGTTATTTTTATGAACTAGTGTGAGAGAGGCAGTTTGAGAAAGAAGCTTTCTGACATTCTTCAAGTCATGTTCCAGATGAAGAAAATGACAGAATAATTTAATTCTGATGGTGATGGAGAGAGGGAGCAGGGTATTGCCTCCAAGTGTAGAGCAGCCCTGCACTGTCACCTGCAGTTCATTTTTGCATGCAGTCCCTTACATGTGAGTTATTCCAAACACGTTGAGTTGATCAGGCTCTATTTCCCATAAGAATGGAAAGCCCACCACAAAGACTGTAAGCACAGCACCATGTTTAGCACCACCCATCCTTGATGTGAATGTCAGCAGAAAGTTTTCCTTACCTACCTTGCTATTTCTTCATTATTATACATAATGGCAACTTACTTATTCTTACCTACTTGCTTGTGTTACTCTGTGAACCTGCAACCATGACTTCTACAAATCACCTCTGAGGGGCTGCTTTACATACACCTATGTTTCACTGAAATAAAATTGAGGGAATGGAGTAGGTAGTGTGGGGATAGGGGCTCTTACAGTTAGCATCCTGGCCTGAGACTTGGACTTTGTGTTACTCACACAACCAAGCAACAAATCTTAACAAAGACCATAATGCAAGTAATCACAGAATATTGAAATAAAAGATATTTCAGAGATCATCTTCTCTGGCATTTCCCTTGAGGTTCAGAGATTTAGAATGATGTTCAAGATCATTGATAATTCAGGTTTAAAAGGTAGAACTGAAATACAACAGTTTATTTCAATTAAAACCTCATTTTTGCTGACCCTAACCAATCTTCCCTGGAGATCTATAAAGCTTTTCCTGGAAAGGCTCGATATATTTTTTTGTAGTATCAGAATATATACTGGGTATAAAAGAAGTAGAATATTCAGATTTAAGGGACTGATCTATTATATTAGTCTGCTATTAAAAAAAAAAACTATTCCAAATCTTAGTGGCTTTCCACAATTATTTATATATTTTTAAAAATATTTTATTTATTTATTTTTAGACAGAGGGGAAGGGAGGGAGAAAGTGAGGGAGAGAAACATCAATGTGTGGCTGCCTCTCACGTACCCCCCCACTGGGGACCCGACCCTCAACACAGGCATGTGCCCTGACTGGGAATCGAACCAGTGAGTGGTTCACAGGCCAGCACTCAATCTACTAAGCTAGACCAGCCCGGGTGAATTATTTATATTTTTATTATATACATGTCAATTTGGGCAAATGTGCTTCAGCATGGAGGCTTGCTGGGAATTTTGTGAGATATACCAACCAGTCTGTTTCACATGTCCCTTCATTCTCTTTGAACCAGACATTATGAGATACATAGCGTTCCCATGGTAATAGTCCTTATTTTATTAATTTTTTTCCTTTCCCCTTATTGTGCAATTTAAGTTAATTTTATACCTAACATAAATGAATCTATACTGTAATTTTATTAAATGCATGCCTATCATGTCTGCTGAAAGACTAGTGATTGGGTATAAATTTTAGGAAATCTACAAAAGTTTTTATAACATGTTTAAAGAATATATTAATTTTCTACTAAATGTGTCCTTTGTTCAATATTTAAAAAGGAATACTGCCTATTCATTAGGCCCTCATTTCTCCTGCATTGATTACTTTATTTACCATTTCTCCTGAACAGGAGAAACCTACCTGTTGCTATGCCTACCCTCACCTCTCATCTAGTTTTCTCAGAAAGCCATTTACTAAATGTGTTAGTGCATAGAGTTAATCAGACCTTAATTATATAAAAGCTTCACATTGAAGAACAAAAAAATTTATTCCACAACTACAGTTTGCATATCAAAACCCAGCTCTGTGCTAATCACCCACGTTTTTGCTTGTAAATCATGAATGGCTTAATCTTAACACAAACCCATCAGAACAACTGGAAAAACACACATTCCACTGAAAATAAATTAAAACTGTCACCTATGAAACCAATTGACAGTGTATTTATTATCTCTATGGTCATCCTTTGCAACTTGTAATATAAATTTGTCTCATTCAGAATGTAGGAGTAATTTTCTGTACAAACATGGGGCATAATAAAAAGGGGTTTGTGGCTAATACTGTCAGTGTTCTGCATACATATCTTTGAATTTCTAGAACATTGTTATGTACAATACACAATAGGGCTTTCATTTTAAAAGCCAACATCAGTATATTTTTTGTCAGGCTAGTAGAAACCACATCACCTTTGCCCACAGAGAGCCCAATTTGCCTGGAAATTTACATATTCCTTTAATTAAGAGGGGCAAATTTTAACCAATGCCTGTGGGGCATAGGAGTATAAATGGTTAAGACCGTTTCCCTGTATGGCAGACAATTTGGAGATGCGAGCTACCCTATTTCTCCAACTCTCCTCTCAATTTGAGGCAGAATTAACTTCAACAAGACTTGGCTTGATAATGCAGCCTTACTTGCCCCCTTCCTTCCTGGTCCTACCTCGCTATTCCTCTATAAGAAAAACACTCTCAAGATCTATTCTCGGGCATTGTCTGCCACTTATTCTATCACACATTATTAGCGTGGTTCGATAACTCTTTCAAGTAATGTTTCCTTTATTATTATTATTTTTTAACACAGCCTATTGTTCCCAACTGGTGGTGCTATAACTTGACCTAGTTATGATTTTCATAGCTAGAAGAGGTGGATGTCAGGTCCTGAGGAAGGAAAATGATCAGTTTGCCAAGCATCCACCATAACTGAATCTTCTGGAGGGTCCTCATACCTATTCTATCTTTGCTATCTTATAGCAAGGCATTCTAGCAGACCGAGAGGTTTAACATTCTTTAGTGAATCTTAGAGTCCTACTCTTTCCCTATCTGACCTGTAACTCTAGCACAGGGACATGCTGAGGTTCTGCATTTAGGCATTTTTGTAGTTCAGTCACTCTAACCACCAAACCTATGCTTAAGATTATTGATCTGGTTATAATAATGGACCATAATGGGGGTGACTATTCAAAGCTTAGAAAAAAATAATAGTTTATATAAAGTGAAGCAGTGTTACCAGAAATGCCCTAGCAGAGGAACATGAAGATGGTCTAAGAGAGGTGGTTATCCTAGATGCGTCAGCTATGAAAGGCCCAGTAACCTCGACCTCCTCCTGCACTTGGCTTTTTCCTCTAATAGGCCTCAGAAGACACAACCTTTCCAAGGTTATTAAGATTACTTTAATGGTAGAGACATTGGCATTATAAAGAAGCTTAGTATATGTTGTCCTCTATAGATTAGGGTTAATCATCGAGGCTGTACTTATGAAACTGGGCTCTCTAGCGATAATGAGTATAGTAAGTTTCCAGAAGAGTAGACACTAAGTGACAACTTTAAACTTTTAGAGAACAGGAACACCGAATTACTGAAATACAAACACAGGACACTAACCCTTAGGTAGGTCCAAGAAAAACAGCCCGTGCATTGAAAGAGGATATGAATGTGCACTAGGAAGGACCCTCTAACACAATAATAAGTGTATTTGGTGATGATTCCTCCAAACTTTCCCCCAGAGGGTTCTATGGCCATTTACTCCCAAAGCTTTAGATGTTTTAGATGTGATGTGTTTGCTAAAACAAATCAGCGGGACCTCTAGCACTTGGTATGCAAATTGACGTACAAATGAGTATTCTTTTTAATACCCATTAGGAAAAAGAATCAGAAGTAGTTTGGACTCAAACCTGCAGATGTGAATTCAAATCTGCAGATTTGCAGATTTTGCTTGATATTACGCACTTATTTGACCCTAATTATTTTCCAGCTCCCAATTCTCTTGTCTTCTATTGTGTTTTTCTTAAGAACACTTTTTAATATTTCACTTTCATTTGAATGTTTATCTCAAAACCTACTTCTGGGTAAGCCAACTTAAAATGATCCACTCCATTTGGATCTTTTTACAGAATGACATAAATCAATTTTGAAAAAAAAAATGTGGGCAATAATGAATTACTGAGGAATGAATGAGAACAAATATTACCCCACCTATAATGAGACATTTTTGCTCACATGAAATAAAATCATTCTGGTCTTTTTAACAGAACACTCATGATTTGGTTCTTCTTCTAACATAGAAAATGTCTAAATGTGGTCCCTGAAAACCAAGGCAGTATCTCCCGGGGTATTGTTCCTTAGAGTTGAAGGAGGTTTTCTTCTGCAAGCAAGCAAACAAACATAGAGGCATCCAAATGAAAATTTACATTGTCTGTGAGTTATTTTAGAAAGCAACCGAATTTCTGATTTCAAAGAGAGGCCTCCTTTGCTTAATGAGTGAACTGAGGGTGTATCCCATTGGGTACTGCCGAGCTCATCAAGTTTCATTTGTTAGTGTGGATAATAGCTCTCTGAGGGCTGATTGTTCTGAAGCCAAAAACAAAAGACAAAATGCAGAAGCGGGAAATGGCAGTGGCATCCCTGTGGCCCTAAAGCATCTTACTTTATTTGAGCAGTACCTCAACAACCCATTAGAAGTCTGCCAAGTGTGCCTGGAAACAGCCTGAGTGCCTCCAGCACAATCTTGAGCAAAGGCTACTGGCCAAGAACCCAGTAAATGTAAATAAGGCATGTTTCCCTCCTCGCCAGTTTTCTTCCTCTGCATTGCCTTCATACAACCTCAGAGACTCCTACATTTTCTTTAATTTGCAAGAGATTGCAAATAGACAGAAAGGGCTTGCTGAGGACATTTTTTGTTGTCTTCGTGGTCTTTTTTAAAAAAGACATATTGGGTGAGCCTTTATATAAAAGTATCGTGTAGTTCAGAATTTTCCCCCTGCCTCCTTCAGAATACTAATATTCTGCAAATTATAACTGGGATTAACTGACATGATTTAGCTGGGTGGTTGCTGAGTATTAAAATAACATAAAAGTTGCATTTCTTCTGAAAGTGTCAGGAACAAAATGGAGCGAGATTGCAGTCATTTTTATAAGCTAAAGCAAGTTGTTAAGATTGGGCATTATTGCATTGTGCCTGAAGGTACTCCTGGTGTCTTGTAATGACTATGCTAGAATCCAAAGAATGTTTTTCAGAAGAGGGGGCATGCCTCCTTCTTTTCTCTCCCTTTTGCTTTGAATTAGCTACTTCTGGACCTGCAGATTCAGTATGTAGACCTTCATGTCCTTGATCATAGAATTTGTGGTTATGTTTCTACTGAGTCAGACCTCAAGCTTGTATAAGAGGGCTCACTCTGCTACTTCTGTGACTTGGTCATTTCTTTTTGGTTTAAAAGAAAAATGTGAAGATTTACCCCGGACAGCAATGGCAGTAGTAAAGCCACATTAAATCCGGTTCATCCTTTTTCTTATAAAGAATGATTTTCTCACAGAAAAGAAAATCCCACTGTATTCCCAACTTTGATGTACAAATGAATTTGGGTCACACTTCATATTTACTTGTGTCCAGAAATATGAAACGTTGGTAATTGGGCATCTGGTTTTCTTTGACAGCAGTAATTCTAGTTTCCTGGGAACTATATGCAACTATTCCATTTCACTGTAAAACTTTGAAAAGAGAGGCTTTATGCTTTTCTCCATTAGTTTTAAAAGTAATGGTCAGCAGAGGAAAAGTAAAAAACAAAGAACAAAAACCCTTTCTAGTTTGCTGATACCACTTCAGCTACTGCTTTTGTTTGACTACATGTTTGCTGTGTCGAACACAAGAAACAAAGCAAATTTTAATACTTAATTCAAGTGTATTAAAATACTTTGATTGTATATTAGCAATATTTACCTCCAGACTCAGTTTGGGTTTTGCTTATGGTAAGGAATAATCCTTTGCTCACATTGCCTTCATCTTATAACCTTGTATGGAAAGTAGTTACATCCATACATCAGAATGTTTGCGGAAGGCATGCTAATCAGTCATGAAGCACAAACAAAGAAAGGTAAGGCACAGGATGCACAAAGCAATGCTCTCCTTCGGTGTGGAGTAAAGCATCTGCCATCACCACAAAATGCATAAAAATATCCAAGCAAAAACTCATCTGTTTTTCTTGCAGATTGCACAATTTATCTCCAATAACACACACATTCACCGTCACCAAAGCTCAGTGGAATAATTATGAGTATTTACTGAATAGACCATGCAAAGCCATATGCTGTTGGTGGAAAAAATGTGCAAGAGATACTGAAAACTGGCATAAATAATAAGACTGCAAAGTCAGCCACTTACTGTTGAACAGCATTATAAAATCGTAGATGCAATAAGAGTGGCTGAGAGCTGAAAATAGTATACGGATTTCCATGAAGCAGAACTAGCGTGATAGGAGGGGATAGAAACTCCAAAATTTCTGTTAAAAGTCATAGAATTTTTTAAATAGTTATTAAAGGGGACTGTTAATATAAACTATAGCAATTTGTATACGTCACTACATTTTTTAAAATCTGCACTGCTGAAAAACTTAAAACAGGTGTCTGAGGATGAAGTAAAGGAATCTTATATATTTACATTAGCTAGTGTTAAGAAGTACTGACATGCCCCTTCAAGTAACACACTAAAAAAAATCATTGTCTATTAAATTTCATTGAATTTTGCAGTTTACAAAACACTTTTCTATGTAAGTTCTCATTTGAATCTTTGAATAGTTGTTGTTAGACCCTTATTCCCATTTTATGAATGATAAAGTAGGATCAAAATGTTTAAATAGCTTGTCCAAGATTACAAATACGTTACTGTCAACAACTGGGCAAGATCCTCATTTATACCGAAATTTGGCAAATGCATGGTAGCTGAGATATAAAAGAAATGAAGGCTGTCAGAAACACAGAACTGTATTCAATGCAAATCAAAATCTTTGCAGAACCAAGCTAAAAGGAGATAATTGAGGACACTACATAACATGCAAAAGAGAAAACACAAATTTCCATGCTATAATATTGGGATTAGTGGTCCAGTTTAACGCCTATAGCCTGAAGCAGTACTATTGTTAGGACTTTTATTTTACATGTTAATTCATTTAAAAATTTCAGTGTTTAATTGCCTTCGATCTTTCTTTATTTTAAACCAATTTCAATTTCTTTCAGAGTTTTTAACCAACTTACTTTAAAACAAATCAGAGTTTAAGAAACTCTTTTAGTTTCTGACACACTTTTTCTTATCACTATCCCTCCGTCTTCATTGAGCTTTTCATCATCTAACTTATTTATGATTATTTGTTATCTGCTCCTTCTACAATGATGTAAACACCATAAATTTAAGAAATTTCTTTTTATCTCTTTTCAATCACTGCTTTAGCCTTGGTACCTAGGGGTATTCCTGGAATAAAGTAGGAACTCATTAAATATTTCTTTAATTTATTAATAAGTATATAATTAGTTGAATTATAATTTTCCCTGCCTCTTTTACTAGCTCTTTCTTTTCCTTCTTCAGCTCCTTTATTGTGTAGATTCTATAACAATTTCTTGGATTTTACTCTCATGATTTTGTTTCTCATTTTTCTTCGCCAATGTTAATTCATGATTCATTGTACTGCATTTTATTTGCTGTATCTTTTTCATTCCCACTGCCTGCTCTTAATCAATGTGCATGCCCCGTGATAGCAAATTTCTTTTTTTTTTCCCCCCGGCTTAATCTCTCTAATTATTCAATGCAGCCTGCAATTTATTTCTGCATTACTATTCTTAGAATGCCATTTTAATCAACCCGCTCCATTTTTTCAGGAATGGCAATTGGCTCCTGATTCTTATCAGATAGATTACAATTGAAAAACAGAACATTCCATGGCCTATTTCTCTGCCAACAGACAATCTTTAAAACATTAGTTTGCTCTCTTGATTTATCAGATAAGGTTATATCATTTTAGCAGAATCAAAGAGGTACCAGGGACAGAGACAACATAAATAGGTCCCATTATCCTCAAACCTCAAGTTACATATATTTCAAAAATAAATATATACAACTTTTTATGACATTATTCACCTAATGTAGGGTCTTATCACAACCGGAAATTTTAATTATTCTGTAACAGCATGAAGCTTATATCATTTAATAGTTATTTTAGTTCTCGAATGAAAATAAATGCCAGCAAGATCAAATATATGGATTGTTCCAATTCACTGAATATATATCTCAGTGAAAAGTCCTCAGGTTTTCTTGCTTTGTAGAAATTATGTTTTTCTGTAGTTTAGTATTCAACTCTGCTCTTACACCCTCAAATCATAACGGTTCTTATACTGTGTTTTATCTCAATAAATCCATTTCTACAGTATCTATTCCCTGGAAATTTGGTAAGTCATAAGGAGGAAATGAGATAGCAAGGCTTTCTGGATAAGACCACAGACTCTTTTTTTTAATCCTCACTTGAGGACTTTTTTTTTTTTTTCATTACTTTTAGAGCGAGAGGAAGGGAAGGAGAGAAACATTGATGCAAGAGAGAAGCATTGACTGGGTGCCTCTAGCGCTTGGCCAGATGGGGCATTGTACACACCTGGACCAGGAATCCAACCTACAATGTAGGTATATGCCCTGACCTGGAATCAAACCTCTCTAGCACCTTTTGTATTATACATCCCTTCTAATCATCATAGAATATTTTTCTAATCAACAGCAACAATTTCAGACTATACTATCATCAAAGATCACTTTCTGACCATGATGGAGCAACTAAAACTGAAATTATTCCATAAACATGTTTGAACACAGACAAAAAGCAAGAACATAGTTTGGCCCACAAAGATAATCAACCATGTTCTTCTGCCTCACATGAGGGACTTCTGTTATGAGATACATTTTTTAGCCTCACTCTGTTTTCTCCACTTCCTAGATTTAAAAAAGTAAGAATACATGCACACACACATGTATATATGTATATATAGATATGTATATATATGTATATATAATACATACATAGATACACACATATATCCCAACCATAGAATTTCTCTCTTTTTCTAACATTTTGCAAATCATAGGAAAACCACATTTCATTGGCACTTTTCCCAAAACACCTAACACAAGTCTAATCCTTTCAACATGTCCTTCTAAAAAAATCCTCTTGTTTATATGCCCCAGGGTCCATGTGGTATGCAGTCATCCTCATTTTCAAAGTCATAAGCACCTAACTTTGACTACAGGTATGGTTCTGATAGTCTTTGTCTGATGGACAGCAATTATAATTTGAAAAAGAAATTACTTATTTTTTGGCCATGTTATGGTCCAGTAATATCGAATAGCTGAGTTGTCCACCTGAGTAGGGAAAACCCAGTTCTTCCCAATTGTTTCTTTCCTGTTGTCTTCTTTACCACTCACACAGAATACTCCACTGCTGACAATTCTGGTCACCAAACATGTGGAGCTTTTTCCCCACACCAAGCAATTCTCTGTGACACAACGTGGCTGTCCTATAATTCAACTCAGTTATGATACTATCTACCTAAAGATAGTGTCAGATCCCCTGGGTGAAAGATTCATTCCCACAACACTGTTCCCGTGCCCACTCCCCACTTCCCCACTTCATGTGCCAGTCAGAAGCCCATGTTGTCACCTGTGCTCTGATCAACTGGCTGTAGATAGGAGGTTCTACTGATCCCCTCTTTGGGTTTAATTAATTTGCTACGGTGGTTTTCAGAACTCATGGAAATACTTATGTTGACCAATGTATTAAAGGACATGATAAAGTATATATTGTAAATAAACATCCAGATAAAGAAAAAAACAGGGCAAGGGCTGATAGGTTCTTGAGCACAGGAGATATTTTGTCCCTGTGGAGTTGGGGTGTGTCACCCTTCAGTGTAAATGTGTCCACATACCTGGAAGCTTTCCAAACCCCACACCATTGGGATTTTTATGGAGGTTTCCTCTCATAGGGATAATGGTTATTCTATTTCCAGCTCATCTCCCCTCTTGGAGAATGGGGAGTGAGGCTGAAAATCCCGAGCTTCTATCCTGGTTTGGTTCTCCTGGTGACCAGCTCCCATCCAGGAGCCATCTAATAGCCACACTAGAGTCTTACATAAAACAAAAATGTTTCTGATGATATTATCATTTAGGAATCTATCAGGGTTTTAGAAGCCATGTGTCAGCAACATGGTCAAAGACAAGTGTTAGATCAGGAGATACTCTTATTACTTATCACTTAGGGATTTAGAAAGGTTATAGGAGCTTTGCTTCTGGGACTGTGGGCAGATTATATATATATATATATATATGAATATATATGAATATATAAATATATATGACTGTATAAATACACATATATGTATGAATATATAAATACATATATATAAATAGAATAAATATATATAAGATAGAATATATATTCTATCTTATAGGCCTATATAAGTAAGCTCTGATCCAACTGAACACTAATTTTAACCTGTCAATAAGTTCAGAAGAATAGTAAAATTAATGAATCACTAAAGTGGTAATTAGTAAAAGTTTATTGTATGCATGCCAAAAATACAATTTGCAAGCCCATGGCACTCAAACCAAAACATGGGATGAAGCTAAGGGTCATATTGTTATAAAGCAGCTTATATAGTATGGAAGCTGTGACTTTATTCTTTACATGATTGGTTACTATATTAGAATTTTATTTTATGAGAGAGAGTTGGTTACTAGTTATCTTGTAAGAATTTGGAAGAAAAATTTGTTTCACTTACGATTTTCAAATGCAAAAGGAAAAAGTAATCTAAGTCAAGTTGCCTTACCTATCTTATAAAATAAACTGGATTAAGATTTGCTTGCACACAGAGTTTTCAAGTCTGGTCTCTGTTTGTGTTTGATTTTAACAAACCCAACCCCTCTATATTGCAAATTCTCAAGAATTGTGTCAGGGAGGCAATTTAGCACACATATTTTAAAACAGTGTTATTGTAAGATAAATTGCAACAACAATAAAGAACGCACTTCACGTTGGAACTCGGTTTTCTTGATGCACAATCACACAGGGACACTTGGTTCAATAAGGGGGAAGAATTTTCTCAGCTACACTGATTTCCTCTCATATTTAAAACCTGAGAATTGATTCAGTTCCTGCCTTATATTTAAAAGGCCACTCATACCCTCGGATTTTAATTCTCTTCAGAAATCCTTGATAGCCTTTACTGCTTAGGGAGACCCAAGCAATTTGCTTAATTATCCCCTAATCATATATGTCAAAAGGTGAATGTTCCCAAATCCCACTAAACACAATTCTCCCACAAAAACTTCCTCAAAAACTCAGTGTCACAAAGACCTCTATCAGCTGGCCTTTAAAAGAGTTCACCATTCTCTCCTATAGTTTTCTGAATCTTTAAAACCTAATCATATTTCTGATACTACCTGAAGCATAGCAGGTAGTTATAGATTAATAAATCCAGGCAAAACTCACTTACATCCCTTAATTTTACGTACCTTCTCTGATTAACTTAAGACAGAAAGTCTTATTAGAAGTGCGACAGCTACCCAAGCTGAGAACATATGCATGGTATCTTAAAATAGCTTTCTCAGTCCCTAGAATCTCTGACAAGATCATCCAACTGAAAACTTATTCTTGTATGTCTCTGTGTTTTTATAGTCAGATGTTAGATCAATAGTTCTGAAAATATCTTACACTATCCAACTTCAATTTGAGAGAATAATTGAAAACATTAGGCTTATATCATCATTAGAAAGAAAAAACAAAAAAGATTCAATGCCCAGGTGACCTTGAAAAATAAATTTTTGTATCCTTAAAAGTTATTTGCCTGAAGATCCTTATTATCCATCACAAATTTGACACTGTTCTGTCTCCTATTTAAAACCTTTATTTTATCACCCAAACAAGTGTTGGGCAAATAGCAATAACCTACTGATTGAATAATTAAGTAGCCACATTGTTTTTCTTATAAATTTATATATATATATATATATCTTAATGAGCAATTAATCTAAGAATTTTAAGTAAAACCTAAACAAATAATTTTTAAAAACTAAAGAAAAATAAACTTGTATATTTAACTTGTTTTTTCAATAACTTAGAAGTGCATTATACTTTATATATGTTGACATATTAGCTATTGTCCCTTTTGGTTAAAATGCAAACATAAAATCTCCCAGTTAAAAAAAAAACCTAAATTAAATAAATTATATACTCACTTTTTTCATGAACTTCCTTAATGAACAGTAACGTGCTGAGATAGCAGGAAAGTAAGGAAAATATCTAGAGACTAAAAATGACAAGAAAGTACCAACGCAGAACACTAAATGAAGTTCAGGTCACTGCTGCCCTGTGATCCCTGTGACTCAGAGCAGAGGTCATAAAACGGCACTGTGTACTTCCAGGTTATACTAAAGCTTTCTGGTGGGTGTGAGCACAAGCTGCAACTTTGAGCAAATCAGTTTCCACATGAACTTTAATCTGTATGTTTTTCTAAAACATCTACTGGAGACTGTTTCCGTGGTCCAAGTTCTAAGTAGCTTTGCCAATTCTAGTTTTTTCCAAAAAAAGAAAAAACTAAAGAGTGAAAATCTTAACCCATCTGAGTTTGAGTGTATTAAAATTTTCAAGTGCGTTAACAAAATTTCTGAAGAGTTTAAAAAAATAAGAAGGAAAGAATTTGGAAAAGGAAAGAAAAAAAAGATAACATTAAAAAAAAGAACTAAAACATCCAAAACAAAACAAACTTCCAAAAAGGACAACCCAAAATAATCTTGTTTGACCAATCTCTATAATCGAAGAATTGCTTCAGCTACTTCTTTTGAATAATTTCAAATAAGAGAGGTAAAAACATTTCCAGTTTTCCCTCCATGTTCCCCCATTCACAGTACAGACTAGGCAAAGGACCTGGGCTGAGGTGTGCAGGGGTGGGTTGATCTCTGCCTCCAGTTCCTGTACAGTCAGTGCAAGAACACAGCCTGTGGTAAGCACTGGGAGACCTTCATTTTTTCTGAGATATCAAAGTTATACCTTGCATTGAGAAAGCATACATCAGAAATAAGTTAGCTTAAACATTTATTGAGGCTTATAAATGTAATTTTCATTAAATTTTGGCAATAGATTATTGAACACTGAAAAATTTTTATGCATTTTTTTTTGTGTGTGGGGCAAGTGGGCTCACTATCATTGTCGACTAATTGTCTTCCTGCTTACTTGTGCATTCATGTACTTATTTGTTTTATGTTAATCTAGTTGGAATATGTTGAGATTCCACTGTAAATAATGTACTTTATAACAATTGTTAAGTCATGTTTTGTAAAAGCTTAATTTATTGGCCCATTACTCTTGCCATTTGCTGTTAATTTCCACTGAACCTTGCTTTGTTCTGGCAATAAGTCATATTCATCTATGAGTACATGAATTATTTTTAAGAGACCTATTCATCTCATTAACTAGTATATTTCCAGTAAAATTTTATTTTTTATGTTTTAATCAATTGTGTACTATTAATAATCATACAGTAATTTAATACAAAGAAATTTATTAACATTTAGAGTTTTATAGGAACTGAAAAATCAATTTCAATTTATAAATATAATTTACTTGAAGAGAAGTATAATAGAGAGAACCACAACATATAGCATAATAAGGTAAATTTCTGTGTGAGAAATGCCATGCAGCTATAAGTTGGTGAAAGAAGGCACAGGGTTGACTGAAAATGATTCAAGGTACTCACAGAGGATTACTTGGATCATGACCTGCGTAGAAATTTTTGTTTCTTTTCTCAGAAGAGGAGATTATATAAGAAGTGAGTTTCCATGGTGCTTTCCAGCCCTTACGAGTGTCTACGTGTTCCAATTGGCCTCAAGGCTCCCAGGTGACTAGCAGTTGGTATCCCAAATATTTTTCATAAGATGATGTCATTCAGATGCAGACTTGCAGTATTTTATATGCAAATTATTCATATCAATCTTCACTAATAAGGTTGCTCTCACATTTTTCCTATAAGAGAAAAATGGAAGGGAATGTCTATCCACTGGAATGTAATCTATTCTGCATGTCTCTCTAAATGGGATAATGGAGATAGAGGAGCTCATGCTTTCTCTGCAGCTGACTTTGGCCTTCTTAGCTTTCCCCCAACGAAATGTACTGCTAACCTACACCATAGATTGCAGAATCTTTGCACAACAGATGGGGCTACATGTGGAACCATCTTAGCATAGAAAACAATGTAATAATATTTATGCATGTTGAAATATAACACTATAATATACTTTTATAAGGATAATGGTGGATATTAACTCAATATTTATTTAACACTTTTTAAAAAGTAAAGCAACTGTTCTTTCTAAAATTTCAGTATTAAAACACAAGAGATTGGAAATTTTGCTTCCATTTAATATTTAGCTTAAAAAATTAGATATTATAGATTTACAACTTACAGAATTTTTATGGCTATGCAAACAAAAGTAAAATTTGATGAGCAATAATTCAGTTATATAATGTTAATTGATCATGCAAGGCAGGAGGTGAAGTTATGGAAGGTTTATAAAATATGGAGAAAATCAGAACTCTGAAAGTCCATGGGTTCAATAAAAACATGAATTAGAACAAAACAGGAACCAAAAAAGAATACTCTAAGGTAACTTGCCTGACTTAGTTTTATTGTTTTGTGTAAGTTTATCTTCTCTTGAATTTATAACCACGGGCTACCTCTCATGTAGTTTTGGAACTGAAATCGTGCTACCAATGTAATCCCCAAATCTCCAGGCTGACTGTATTGCTGTAAGTGATTTCAGGTTTATGGTACTCCAGGCACGCAGCAGAAGCAAATTGAAATACTCCCTAGAGGAGCATACTTTAAAACCAGTCTCAAAGAATTTTCTCTCATAAATCACTAAGAAATGTGGGCTTTTAATATGAATAGGCAAGATATCAACATCAGAAGTCAAAAGAAACAAATGGAGTGATTTTGCAAAAATGAAAATATTGGCATTATTAAAAAACAAATAAAATAAACATTTAATATGATTAAAGAAATAGAGTGAAACCTTAAAGTATAAAATAAAAACAAGTGACTACAAATTAAACGTTGATATTTGAAAATTATTATATAGGGACTATATAATAGTCCCTATATAATTACTGAAATTAAAAACTCAAATAATAGATTACAGATATATGAAGAAATTTTTCAGAATTCATCACAGAAAAAATAAGGAAAATATGAAAGAGCAATTTGAAAATAAGAAAAAGTGAGATTTACATCCTTATAATTGAAGTTTCAGAAAGTGACAGTATAAGAAGCATAGGAAGGGGCAATATCCTAAGAGACAGCATTAAAAATGTTCCAGAATTGGCAAGAGGCATCTATTCTCAAGTTCAGGAAGTCCGATGTCCCCCAAGCAAGAATTTTAAAAACTAAGGAAGGAGATAAGAGAGGAAGAAAGTCTTACCTAAAGATATTACTTTAAAATTGAAGGATACTAAAGAGAGGTAGAAAATATTATAAGGTCAGAAAGAGAAGACAGACAATATATAAAGGAATAAACAATCAGACTGACCACCAAGTTATTAATAGAAAAGTTGGATACCAAAGAATATAGTAAAAAGCTTCAAAGGCTGAGAGAATTTAACTAATAATTATATAATCAACTGAATTGTATTTCAGGAATACAGTCTAAAAAACTGAGAAAGCTGACTATAAACAGAATCACCTAAAGAAACATCTGAGGAATACACTGTGGAAAAGAAGGAAAGGACATAGATCCTAAAAGAAAGGTCTTAGTTATAAAAAAAAAAAAAGAATGGTGAACAAATAAAATAATATGCATATGACAAATTTAAACATAAAATGATTGAGTAAAACAATGATTATTTCTGGAAATAAAAAACTAATAATAGTAGCATCAGGATTTGTCTTGGATTTGTAACATCTTATAAAAATACACTGGTCATGATTTGAGTGCAAATTGTTTGGGAGGCAATCTTAGGAAATGCTGGTAGTTGACGGGGAACTAAGAGATGGCAGGAAATGAAGCCCATATTTGGTATCTCATTAGTGAGTATTCCCTGTGGTACCTGTGGTTTGACCCCTCTGGAGTTCTCTGGGAGACTCCCTGAAGCATAACTCCGAGTCTATGCACCCAAGGTGTGATGTGGATGCAGCCTTTATCTAATAGTTGAGAGTCACCCTACAGTATGCAGCTGAGTACTGATATACTCATATATATGAGGACAATCCCTGAGGATGGAGAAAGAACTACCCAAAAAGTGGTCACAGGGTGCTCTGATAACTACTTATTACTTCCAGCCAGATTGTAATATCTCATGATTCTCTTGATACAATGCTGACTAAGATGGATTTGTGGGCCATATATTCTAGACTGAGCACTGTCTTGGTCCTGCCTAAGAAATCTTAAAAGCAAAACCCAAAAAGATCAACCTTTTCCTAAGAAGTGTAATAGTGTCTCAGAAACAAAGCTGAAGAGTATTCAAAACAACACATCAAAAAAGGTAAATTTCACACTGTCTGCCAAGAAAACAAATTCAGTGCTAAGAACAGTTTCTATGCATCGCAATCCGGGCATGGTTTAGTTAGGGACTCTACTTCAGGTTCTCTTACAAGCTAAGAAACTGTCTGCTAGGCTCCAGCACAACTGAGGAACAGTTCCTTTCCAAGCCCCCATGATTATTGGCAGGATTTAGAACAATACCTTGTAGGCAATGTCGAACTATTGGCCTCAGTCTGTTGGATAGAATCTGCCATCAGTTTCTTGCCACATAGGCGGCTGCAAAGTTATGTCTTGCTTCTTCAAAACATGGAAGTGAAGAAGACAATAAAGACAGTTTGTTAGCAAGACAGATATTATAATCTCTTGCAACTTAATCAAAGAAGTGACCTTTTATTACTGTGCTATATTTGGTTTGTTAAAAGCAAGTCATTAGGCCAGCGCACACTCAAGGGGTAGGGATATACAAGGAAGCGGATAATGGAGGCAGGGGTCTTTGAGGTCATTGGCCTGTGGAACAAGCTCATAAGGGATTAGGGAACTGTGACCAAAAAAAGAGAGAAATAAATCAATCAAAACTAATGCAGAACAGACACAATAGCAGAGAAGGCCATTAAAACAGCTATTATGACTGTATTATATATGTCCAGAAATTATATAGAGCAAAGGAAGATATAAAAAAAAATCAAATCTAATTTCAGGTGAAGGAAACTATAAGGCCCAAAATGAAAACTACATTGAGTGAGATTAATGACAGACTAGACAATATGAAAAAAGTTTAATGTTTTTTAAGTCATAGCAATAAGCTGTATTTGAAGTGAAATATAGGCATAAATTTAAAAATCTGAAAAATGAAAAACTGGGCACCAGTGAGCTGTGGGACAAAAAAATTTTTGGAAGAAATAAGTCAAAATTGTTCAAATGTGACAAAACCTCAAAAATATCCAAATATAAGAATCTCAGCAAACCTTATCCAAGCACAAGAAATATTAAGAAAATTTCAGTAAGGCACATCAAAATCAAATTGTGATAAAGACCGTTGGGTTCCTGCCTAGTCTGCAGCGACATGGCTAAATGCACCAAGAACGTCATAATCATCAGTAAACAGGGCTCCTGTTACGGTATCTCCCTCAGGAATATGGTGAAGAAAATTAGATCAGCCAGCCTGCCAAGGACATTTGCACCTTCCGTGGCAAAGCCAAGATGAAGAGGTGAGCTCTGGGGATCTGCACTGTGGTTCCTGCATGAAAAGAGTCGCTGATGGTGCCTGGACCTATACCACCTCTTCTGCTGCCACAGACAAGTCTGCCACCAGAAGACTGACGGAACTGGAAGACCAGCAGAAGCTCCACAATTTGACACATTGCAAGCCTATAATAAATTGATTAATTTATGTAACAAAGTTAAAAAAATTAATGATAATCATAAAAGCAGCCAGAATAAAGATTCTGTATGTACATAGTAACAAAGATAAGGATGATAACATATTTCTTGTCAAAAACAAAACAAAAAGAATGTAAGCAAAAGAAAGAAGAGCAACATCTTTAAATTACCAAAAAATAAAACCTATCCATCTTGAATTAACCCTATGATTGTTTGATTTCTGTGGCTTTTTGCTTAGAGACATTTCAGGCCACGGTCCAGAAAAAGAATACTAAAGTAGAGCCTGGCAGATTCCAGAGCTAAGAGTCCAGAGAGACCAAAGTGAAGAGAGTTAGCAAGGACAGAGGATAAGTTCCGAGAATTAACTGAGTTTCGCAAGGCTGCAGCATATAACATCAATATACAAAAATCAATTGTATTTTTATATCCTAGCCATGAACAATCAGAAATTAAATGTTTAAAAAATATTTATAAATGCAAGAAAATATAAAATTCACAGGAATAAATCTAACAAAATATATTCAGGACTTGTATACTGAAAAATATAGACAATATAGAGAGAAATTAAATGATGTAAATAAAGAGAGAGATCAAGCTTATATGTCAAAAGACTTAAGTTGTTAAGGTGTTAATTCTGGACAATTGATACATAGATTCCATATAATTCCAATCAAAATCACAGTGGGTTTTTTAAAAAAATTGACAAGATAATTTAAAAAATTATCTGGCTGTGCAAAAGTTATAAATAGAGCCCACAAATAGTTCTATATGTAGACGTCAGTTGAACTTTGACAAAGGCGTGAAACTGATTCAATTGGAAGGATAATGTATTTAATGTTGTGGGAGCATTTAGAGGACTTTTGAAAAAACAAAATTTAAAAAAAGTCCACAATTACCTCATCACACATACACAGAAACTGACTCAAAATGAATCATAGACTTTAATGTAAGACTTAAAACTCTAAAACTTCTGGAAGAAAATATAAAAAATATCTTTAAAATCTTGGATTTGGAGTTTATTTTTTAAATATACACAAAAAGTAGGATTTATAAAAGAAAAATTCAATAGATTATTAATCAAAATTTAAACTTTTTGCTCCTCAATAGAGACCACTAACAGTAAAAAGATAAGTACAACCCAGAAGAAAATATTTGCTAAACACATATCTCAATATTAAACAAAGGGTATACAAACGAAGTACATATTCACTAAAAAAATTATATGGATGTTGATATGGGCTGAATTGTATTCCTCCTAAATTCTGATATTGATGTTTTAATTCTCAGTGTGGCTGTATCAAGAATAAGTAATAATTAGGGTTAAATGAGATGATAAGGGAGGAGCCCTGGCCTGATTGGATTAGTGCACTTATAAGAGGAGATACCAGAGATCTCAAGCTCTCTCTGCCACTTGAAGACACAGCAAGAAAACTACCACCTGCAAGTCAGAAAGGCAGCTCTCACTGGACACTGATCAGCTGGCATCTTGATCTCAGACTTCTCAGCCTCCAGAACTGTGAGAAGTAAATTTCTGTTATTTAAGCCATCCAGTTTATGGTATCTTACTATGGCAGGGAGCCAACTAAGACAGATGGAAAATAAGCACATTGTGACATTCTTAGCATTATTTATCATTAGGGAAATGAAAAGGAAAACTACAGCTGAGTAGTATTCCATTGTGTAAATGTCCCATAGTTGTTTTATCCACTTACGTATTACTGGATGCTTCGGGTAATAAAAAGAAGGAAATTTTACCCTTTGCGACAGGATGGATGGACCTGGAGAACATTTAAGTGAAATAAGCCAGTCAGAGAAAGACAAATACCACATGATTTCACTTATATGTGGAATCTAATAAACAAACCGAACTAACAAAGAAAATGGGGGCAGACTCAGAGATGGAAAGCAGGATGACAGCTAGTCGGGGGTGGACTAGGCAGTGGAGGAATTGAGCAAAAAGGAAAAAATACTCATGGACATGGACAACAGTGTGGCGACTGCTGGAGGAAGAGGAGCATAAGGGGACTAAATGGTAATGGGAAATAAAATGCAATAAATATTAAATTAAAAAATGAACATGAAAACTGCACGAGATATCTATACACACACCAAAATGGCTAAAATTAACACATTGACCACACCAAATGTCAAAAAATTTGTAAAGTAAATATAACTCTCATGCACCAATCGTGGAGATATAAAATACTACTACCACTCTGTTATATAGCTTGGGAATTGCTTAGAATGTTAAAGAAATACCTATTGGACATTTCTCTCCTAATATTTACCCAAGAAAAGTAAAATCATATGTTCTCACAAAAACTTAAACATAAATGTTCATGGATATTTTTATAATATTAAAAACCTGGGGAAAAAACTCAAATTTTATCAACCAGAGAATTGATAAACGAATTGTGGTATATTAGGGCACTGGAATATTACTCAACAGTAAAAAAAGAATAAGCTATTAGCATATACAACATGCATGAATCTCAAAATAATTATAATAAATGAAAGAAAATAGATAACAAAATAGTACAAATAATGACAAAAAGAGTCCACATGTACAATTCAGTTTATAGACAACTCTAGAAAATGCAGATCAATGAGAATAGGATTGAGGCACTAAAAGGGGGTAAGGAGCCACTATAAAGTGGTAAGAGGAAATCTGAGGTGTGATGTGGTATTGATTTTAGTCATGTACAAGTATGTTAAAATTTATCAAAGTGTACAGTTTAAATATATCCAGTTTACAGTATATTAATTGCAAGTGAAGTTGTAAAAAAAAAGTTAAACTGCAAACAAAAACTCACAGTCACAAACAATGTGGTAGTTACCAGAGGACAGTGAGGTGGGAAGGTAGTAAAGGGTGAATGGGGTTAAATATATGGTGAAGGAAGATCAGACCTTGGGTGGTGGGCACACAATGCAATATGTAGATGACATATCAAAATTGTACTCTTGAAACCTATATAATCTTATTAGCTAATGGCATCCCAATAAATTTAATTAAAAATTAAACTTACTGAATCGGAATCTACATTTTAATAAAATGCCCAGTTGATTCTTGTTCGGTTTAAAGTTGAGGATTTTAAAGTGTCTAAGTGCACTCTCAAATTCTCAGATGCCAACCAAGGGCGTATCGTTCAAGCAGCCTTTCTAAGGATAGCAACCTGAATCCTGCTGTTAACTTTTCTGTAGATGCCCAAACGAAAAACCTTGCAAAGTTAATGATTTAATTCATGAATTTTTCCCATAAATGCATGCACTTATTAATGTGTTTATACTCTATAACAGTTTTATTTAATTTTATTTTTTATAATTTTTAATATATTTTATTGATTATGCTATTACATTTGTCCTGATTTTTCTTCCTTTGACCCCTCCACCCAGCACCCCCTACTGCCTCAGGCAATCCCCTACCATTGTTCAAGTCCATGGGTCATGTGTCTAAGTTCTTTGGCTAGCTATTACATTTCCTATACTGTACTTGACGTTCTGGACTTTAGGCTATTCTATAACTACCTATTTGTACTTCTTAATCCCCTCACCTCTTCAGCCAGACTTCCCCAACCCACTCCCTTCCAGCAACCATCTGATAACTAACAGTCTTTTCTCCTACTGCTTTTAAGATTCTCTCTTTATCTTTAACCTTTGACCTTTTAATTATGATGTGTTTTCGAGTAGACCTCTTTGTATCCATCTTGTTTGGGACTCCCTGGGTTTCCTGGACTTGCATGTCTAT
This sequence comes from Mormoops blainvillei, assembly GCA_004026545.1. NCBI lineage: Eukaryota > Metazoa > Chordata > Mammalia > Chiroptera > Mormoopidae > Mormoops > Mormoops blainvillei. Next base: position 359,586 of record PVJD01000540.1, on the reverse strand, counting down.
TTCCTTCACCAAATTAGGGAAGTTTTCTTTCACTATTTTTTTCAGATAGATTTCCAATTTCTTGCTCTTTCTCTTTTCCATCTGGCACCCCTATTATGTGAATGTTGGATCTATTGAAGTTGTCCCAGAGACTGGCTATACTATCCTCATTTTTTTTTATTCTTATTTCTTCTGTTCTGATTAGTTGTTTTTTGCTTCCTCATGTTCCAAATCATTGATTTGATTCTCAGCTTCATCCACTCTACTGTTGTTTTCCTATAAATGTTTCTTTATTTCAATTAATGTATCCTTTTTTTCTGACTGCATTTTCTATGCTGCTGAGGTCCTCACTAAGGTCCTTAAGCATCCTTATAACCAGTGTTTTTAACTCTGCATCTGATGGTTTGCTTATCTCCATTTCATTTAGCTCTTTTTCTGGAGTTTTGATCTGTTCTTTCATTTGGGCCATGTTTCTTTGTCTCCTCGTTTTGGTAGCCTCCCTCTGTTTGTTCCCACGTATTAGGTAGAGCACTGTGTCTTGGTTGCGTGTTCTAATGTAGTAGGTGTCCTGTAGGATCCAGTGGCACAGCCTCCCCTATCACCCAACCTTGGGTATACTTGAGGTATACCCTTTGTGTAGGCTGAGTATACCCTCCTCTTATAGTTGAGCCTTGGTTGCTCTTGGCAGATCAATGGGAGGGATTTACCAGCCAGCTTCAAGGACTGGCTGTAACCACTTACCAGCAACCTCCACCCACCATGGAGGATCAGCTGTGGAGGGGTAAAATGGTAGTGCTCCAGTGTGGGTTGTAGCTACTCATTGTTCTGGCCCTGGGGTTTCCTGGGTGGTGCAGACTAAGGTTAGCTATGTCTTGTGTTTTCCCCATGGAAATCTGCCTGAGTTATAAAGCAATCTGAGATGGCTGCTACTTGTGATTGTGGAATTTCTACTTGTGGAGATTCCCAGGTGAAGCCAAGCTATAAATTTAATCTGGTTTCCACTAGTGCTGGGCCTGGGGTTCACTGAAGCTAGCTGTTGCTGTTTGATAGGATTTAAGAAGCTGTGCAGCATGAGCCCAAGACCAGCCATCATATGAAAAAGCAGCTTGGGTGGGCCCATAAGTTGGGTTGAACAGAGCCTCTGGGGATCTCCAAGGCAGGTCAAATACTGTTAACCAGGTTGATGGCGTCTCAGATATGGCACCACCTTACGGGCTCTGGGAGGTGGAGAGTTTCAAAAAGGGACAGTGGCCTCTGCTTGCCTTGATGCCAGATACTTCAGTTTCTCCCTGTATACCATTGGTGCCTTTCAAACTGTTACCCCAGTGCTAGAGCTCAGAGGTGTAATTCTGAGTAGGTGAGCCCACTGTGGGTTCTTTAAGGGGAACTGCTTAGGGCTCCTGAAGTTTCTTCTACTGACTCAATCCCAACTAGTTTTTGCAGCCAGAAGTTGTGGGGACTTATTTTCCTGGCACTGGATTTTTGGACTGGGGCCTGGTATGGGTCTAGGACTCCTCACTCCCAAGATATCCTTCCCAAATCTTTATCCACCTGATGTGGGTGTGAGACCAGCCTGTTCCATGTCTATACCCATCCTACCAGTCTGGATGGATGTGGTTTCTTTAATTCCATAGTTGTCAAGATTTCCATTCAACTCAATTTAGTTGTCGGGCTTCCATTCAACTTGATTTCTGACAGTTCTGAATGATGGTTGTTCTATATTTTAGTTGCAATTGTGATGTGGTTATGCGAAGAGGTGAGCCATGTCTGCCTATACCACCATCTTGACTAGAAGTCCAGCAATTTTATTACTTGATAAAATTGTGACTTTAAGTATGTTGAATGTTACTTTTGATTTACCATGTTCGATATTTCAGCGCTTTAGACAAATGGAAAAGCAAAGAGATAAAAGCAGATTAAAAATGGCAGGTATTCAAAATGTATTTATCTTTTTATGGAACTTTAATGTTTTGTACTTCTAGTGGAATTTTAATATCATTTCTAGAATTTTCAGTTTCAAAACAAAATCAGAAATCTTCAATGAGTACTGACTCAAATAAAACTTGATAGTATTAAGCATTCATATCTTGTCCTTCCCAAAACCTTTCTCTCATCTATATTGTATAACAGAATGCATTATTTTAAAATTTATGTCCACCTCTAAGAGTATGTCATATGTTTCTTGAAATTTTTGCATAATATTATTATTCCCCTAGGTGGGAGTGGCTACTAAAAACCTTATTTATGAGATCCATCAAATGCAGGGCTTTATAGGAAAAGTGCCAAACAGACAGCAGTTGCATTAATCACTAACCTGATTAGTTTTATGAAGAGAATTAGAAAGAAAAATTTCACTGGGAAAAAAATGTGAAGCGTTATAAGCAAATAATTGTTTGGAGCTCCAAATGTATTCCTATTATTATTTTTACTTCTTCACAAAGGTCAAGATATATAGGGATCAATTTTAAGTATATGCAAGGTAATTTAGGTTCTAAGAGGGAAAAATCTTTATATATGTTCTTTTCAATACTTAATGAAACAAAATTTAGTTCATAGATGTGAATGTAAATAATGCAGGTGTAATCTTGTTTAGAAACTTCTTCTAGCAATTTAAAATGTTTAAGTAGCAAACAAGCCATGGGGTTGAGTATGCCAGAGACACAATGTGATATCTGGGAATTGCTTACTTTTTATTTTATATCAGCAGAAAAAACCATGAAAAACTTGATAGAAAATCACTCTGTGTAAATATTTTAATACATAGAATTTTCAATTGCTAAGCATGACAAATTATATTGAATATATTTTGATGATTATAAAACCTGCAGCCAATAATTACAAATAAAAACCTATTGAATGTCTGAACTTTATGAAAAACTTAAATTATAATAAATGTATTAAAATATACACAATTTTTATTGGAATAAAAATTACAAATAAGAAATATATCAATGATATGTAATTAAGTTAAAGTTTGAAATAAAATTAAGAATAAAATTAAATCTCCATGTATCTTGTAGTTTAAAGGCACTAATCAACAGATACACAGAATGTAAAATTCAAAATAAATTCAGTTAAGTTTAATGGTATATTTCATTTTTTAAATGATTTTTGTGGATCTGAGTTTAGTAGAACATACCTTTGCATTTATTTTTCTATAATGATTACTTTAAACAAACTAATTCTAGAAATTTTGATTTACTTCCCCTTCTTAATCTCATTAACCACCCTAAATAAAAAATGTTTCTATTTTGTTTTTCTAAAATACACTCATATTAAAGCCTTAGAATGCTTAAATGTCTTCACATGCAGTTGTTTATACTCCCCAGTCCAGATTCTCATAACTTCACTGTTAGTGAGAAAAATGGTAATGTTTAAATATTATGTATTTTATAATAATTAAAAATGTGGCATGTATCAGTCAATAATAATCCTTGAACTTTAGAAAATGAAACAAGGGTAAGAAAAATTTATTAAAACAAATTAAAATATATAAATTATTTAGAAGTAATTGAGTAAACTGTGCAAGTGATATTGGAATTCAATTAAATAATATTTTTTAAACATTGTTAAGCATTTCAATAGCTAAAATTGAATGGATGTTGGGGCAGTCTTGATAGAACTGTGTAAGGTTTAAGCAACTTAAGGTAATTTATTTTTTCAGAAAATTTTGTATTGTGGAAGTATGAAAATATCTGTAATTTTTTTGACTGCTCACTTACCGACAATAAGTCAACTTCAAAGATTTTTTTTCTTTGTCATAAATTCCTTTGGGAATGGCTGAAGGCCATTAAAATAGTCACATTCTAAATCCGTAGTAAGCTTCCTAATTAACTCTGTTCTCTCATTTGTTGCACTTTTAAAACATATTGCAGTGGCGGAGGGGGGAGGGTGATGGGAGGGGCAGGGTCGAGCAACAGGGAAAAATGTGAGACAATTGTAATTGAACAACAATAATAATTTTTAAAAAGAGTTAAAGAGAAAAAAAACATATTGGAGCGCCTTTACATTTGCAGTGCTGCCATAAAAAAATGGGTCCACATTTAAAGTGCCATAATAAGGGGGCAGACTTATTATGTTTCTGTTAAGTTAGGGATTTTATTTTAAAATTTCTTGGACCTATCACCTAATTTCTAAATTGCTTCATGCACAATTCTAGCAAATGTCATGTCATGGGACGATATTATATTTTTAAGTAAAAATAATGCAAATCGCACTTCAAATGTTAAATGAGAGACACTGCCAGTGCAGACCTCCACTATAATTTACATTCATACAATTGAGCCATTTGAATTGGTCTTTTGAATTAATGCTAAAGCCATCTTATGATATGGTTCCAAATAATGTGACAGGCTATCATTTGTCTCAATAAGTTGTTGGCAGTTATGACTGACAAGCAGATTAGAGTAAAGCTAGAAACAGAAATGTCTGATAAACACAGACTATTTTGCTAATGAATATAATTGTGTAGTTTTTAGTCTCCAGTAACCCAAGGACTAGAAGAACAGACACAGGAGCGTGGTGAGTAAGAAGTTCATCATCAGAGCTGTCATTTTGTTATTGCATCTGGAGGCACAAGCCAATTTTTTCAATGACAATACTGCTATGTAATATGAAATGTTGTATAATAAAAATAATAAATTACTCTATTGTCTTTCTATCACGAGGTCACAGCAAGAAATAAAACAAGAGGAGCCAAAGTAAAAAATAGAAACCATAGTGTTCCAAAGGTCAGTAAAATCTCCTTCATTCTCTTTTAAAATTGCTCATATTAAAATAAAGTTCATTTGTATTGTAGCCATAAACTTTCTTTAAAGGAGGATCAAGGCTATGTGGAAGCTGATTATTTGAGCATATGGAATTCCTTACTTAGTATACAGATATTTTATTTCTGTGTTAAATTCACATTTTGCCGTCATTACTTATGGTGTTTTCTTCTTCTGAAGATGGCTTTGAAAGAGCCAGGAAACTCAAAAATCACCTGGCATTTTCATTAACTCCTCAAAAACATTCTGTAGAGTTTTTGATCATTCACAGAAATAATTTTGAAACCTAGATATTGTGTATTTAAAATTTCATACACAGAATATATTAAGCAATATGAATGAATACATGTCATGCTCATATCAAGTGTGTGACCTGGAAAATATTAAAAACATAGTTTCAGTGATTATTGGTAACAGAAATGAGCAAATAAATAATAAATATAATGTCTTTGTAGCATTTATAATGGTTACAAAATAATTTAAGTAATTTAATATCTACCTCCCCACTAGATTTAAAATTTTATGAGTACAGAAGATTATGCCCTTCACTGCAATATCTCCATTGCATGGCATTGTGTGACAGGATCTGTTAATATATCTTCAGTAAATGTTCATTTATTTATGAATGAATGAAATTAATGAATGAAAAAATAGTTACTGTTGACTGAAGCCTCATTGTGAGTAAACTGACTACTCAAGTTTCAGATCTTATTTCTCAGATCATGCATTCTCTTTTTTTGTGGACAAATTATTATAACATGTTTGTTAATTTACAATGTGCAGAAATCCTTTAGAGTTAGCTAATTGCTGAGAATTCACAAAGTATACTCACATAGGCTTTAATAATGGTAAAGGATATTATAGAGCACACAAAAGGAAGTATAAGCAAACAAAAAGTTCGAAAATTTTCAGGCACGCCTTCCTGGGTCTTTTGCACAGGATGTACTTCCTCTTGGGGTTATGAACTACCAAGATCCACACAAGTTTCTTTGGTCTCAGGAAAACCAAGGTATAAATCCACTGGGGAGTTTTTATACCTTACTGGTGGTAAAAACCAAAAACAATGTAAACAGCCTAGTACAGGGTGCCTTCAGCAGACTTTCAGAATTTAACAAATCATTAAAAATATCCACTTGTTACATTTTATTAGTTTTTTTTAGCCACCTGTCAATACCATGACTCCAGGCATCCCTGGAGATAAGAATCCAGCCAAGAAAGAGTGGCTTCCTTGCACAAGGTGTACACCCCATACTGAAGGGTAGCTTCCCGTGCTTTCAGGGTGTCATCTCTAACCTGATATCTCCCAGGCAGACTTCCTTCTAAAGTCTGTTTCATTACTCTAGGAGCCTGACAGCTCCTGGGACTGTGTGGTATTTAATAGGACCATGGCCCCATAGTCACAGGTGCACACTGCGCCTCATTTCCTGTAAGGAAGTGTCTGCTCCCTTGGGCCAACATGGTTCTATGTGGTATCCCATTTCAGTAAATCAAATACTCTGTAAGTTCTCAAATAGTGTGCTAATTTGCATCTTTAAAATTATCTTTAGATAAATTTGACTTGAGTTTTTGCTTTTATTCAAAGGCTGTAGTCACATATTTAGATTGCTTCTTGGTTTTATGTTACTGACCATTAATCTTACTTATATGAATCTTATACTTTTAACTCCAAAACCTCCTCTTATTTATAGAATCTCATTATAATCTCCTTATAGAGAGACATTTCAAATTCATTTAGTGAGAAAAGTTTCATGTCCCAATGTATGGCCAAACTTTCTCAACAGAAATCATTTAAATATATTATTTGATTTCTTGATTATTGAGAAGTAAAACGTTATAAATTTTTCTTTGACTAACTTTATATTAAACATTGTATGTGCCCAGACTATGTCTCTAACTTATACAGCTCTCCACTCATTTAGCACCAGCCGCCCTGGAAACAGCAAGCATGTTACTATTACAGCACATGGGCTTTGCGCTTGCTCCTGTACATAGCTAGAATATTCTTTCTCCACATATTTGCCTAACTCGGTCTCTTATTTCATTCAGGCCTCTTCTGGAATGCACCCTTATTAGAGAGAAGCTCCCTGACAATCCTGTGTGAAATAGCACATTGCAATTATTCCTTAGCCCCTTACGCTGCGCTTTTTTTTCTTCCATTGACATTATGTTTGGCAGGGGCGGGGGGGTTCCATGACCAACCGTTCATTTGTTCATTTGATAAAAGGACTCACAGGACTCAGGTGTAGTTGCTCTCAAGGTTATAGTACATTACATAAGAGTTTATAGAGCACGATCAATAAGGGGAATAATTTAACACGTGGAGTCTGCAGGAAATGAGGTGTAGGCTTCTGAAGTTTTCTCTCTTACGGGTCATGCAAAACATGCTTATCCTCTCACAACAAACTGCAACAACACAAAGGAGGTGTTTCTGCCCAGGAGAGTCAGCCTGAGTCTCAAAGCGCAGGCTTTAAGTAAAGCGCTGCCCACATGCGCACATTCCACCTTATACATGCAGCAGCCGATCATGATTACTAGAAAGACAAGCAAGTTCAGTGCCACGGGCATTGAAAATGTCCTTGTGACACATGGAATTCTCCAAAGGCTAAGTTCCCAGGACCAGCCAAGAGTCACTGTCTTGCAGTCTGTCAAGACTGGTCAGGTTCACTCAAGACTCGGGCAGGCAGCAGAAAAGTCGCGGAGCCATGGGGATGCTTGACAAGTCTTTATTCACGGGGGGTCGATCCACGCATGCTGCAGGCTGTGTGTGTAAGCAGGGATCCCCTCACTCCCTTATATATTAAAAAGAAACAAAGCTGGCAGAGAGTCAAAACAAGCTGTATAACATAGCGAGATTCTGTGCTCGCCAGCCTACTTGAGGCTATGGGAATACTTATCGGACCCATTCTCAAGGGTATGGGAAACTGCTTCCCTGAGTTTTCCAGACATCTGGGTGGGGAAGCCAGACTGCCTCCGTTTACACTACAGTCACGCACATAAGCAAACCCTCCTGAAGATAGGAAAGAGGTGCACAAAATCAGGTCTGCTGTGTTAATTCTTTCCTGCCCACCTTATCGTCAACTGACCTACTGCATGTTTTTCAGTTTATTGGTTTAAATGTCCACTTCTCTTACTAGACTAAACTCTGTGAGGACAGGGACTTTGTCTCTTTTGCTCATTACTCTATCTTTCGTTTTTTTGTGTAATGACATATAAAAGGGTCATTTCAAAACATTTGTGAAATACAAAAACTAGTAAACACTCATTGACCTCTGCCTGGTAGGGTTCAAATATGTAATGGTGAAAGACAGAAAAGCTTAAAAGGGTCACAAAAGAAGGGTATGATGGGAATGATGTTTGACAGGTATCGAAAATGAGACATGAGCACTTGTGCCTCATTTCATCCCTCCAACCCCCTGAAAAACAAAATTTTAACCCAGGGTGTAACTTAAACAGAGCAGGTCACATTTACAAAATGCTGGGAAGTGTAAGGTGATCATAAGAAGAAAGGGGGATGACGACTCACCATATTTTCTAAAAAAGGTTCTCAGTGATAAGCAACTTTTCAAGGAAAATGCTTTAGTGTGAGAACAAAGGCTGCAAGTCTTCTAGAGCCCCGAGCATTCGCTCAGCTCTTTTTATCCATTGCACCTCCTGTTTCACTGGCCTTAGTCACAAACACAAAGCTTAACTAACCTCTTTTATAGAGTTTAAACTATTTTCCCTAAAAAACAGTTCAGGGTCTAGGAACGCACAAAGAAAGTAAATATAGATTTCTCAAATTATCAACATAAAAGCTTCCCAGAACCCTGTCCAAAGTTGTATATTTTATAAAGACAATGGGAATTAAAGTTGGTGATGTGTGTTTTCTGGGTACAGGCTGTCTCTTAAATGTTAACCTGAATGAAAGTGCTGACTGAGAAACACAAAAAGATGAAATGCACATTTTATGCTGCCACGCTTAGTACGCCCTGTGGTGCGGTGGTACCAGTCCTGGTTAGTTTGGGAATAAAATGTAGTCAAGAAAATAACTAGAATTCTTAGATAAAAATCACTGTATGTTTTTACATGTTCCTGGAACAGAGGAGGCTGCTCTAGGAAAGAATCTGTATATAGATGACATGGCAACTCAAATACGATGGATTGTGATCATTAAATGTACTATTGGGCTTCTCATGAGAAGAAAGCTTTTGCCTCCTGACCTCATCCTAATGAGGATAACTAAATTCTGCCTACCTAAAACGCCCTTCTGAATCCAGCTTGGAGAAATCATTTCTTTCCTATTACGTTCTGTTGTTCCAGGATCTGAAACTAGCTGTCAATCCACCCATAGAGAACTGCCTTTCATTGGTGGGCCAAGTCTTATGCTTCATATGCTGTATAGTAAAATACTTTCGTATGAGAATTTTTGTCATAAATTTGCATTATTAATATGAATATTTTATTTTATTTTCTGGAATATATAATGGAAAACATTAAGTATTTACCACATATTGAGGAAATAAAACTCAACTAAAAGCAACATGGTAAATATTTTATACCTGTCATCTATATTTCATTTAAGTAAAATATGCTATATAAAAAAATCACATCAAATTTCCCTAAACACTTAATATATTAAATATGTTTTATTACATTATTTCTTCCACAGTAATGTTGAAACTTTGATTCTCAATCCTCCAATATCACTGGTATGGCATCCAGTTTGCAAGTGCCTGTGTCCATGTTTTCTTTCTTAATTCAAACCAGGATTCATTTCAAGAGAGAAACAAGTTTCTCCTCTCAGCAGGTCTCTCTCTCATTTCTACTTAGACCAGAAACTATCATTCTCAGCAGACTTAAAGCAAAGGAGCAGTGAGAAGTTGTTTCTTTGTGTTTGCATAAAGTATTGAATAGTTCCTGTTACCAGGGCCTTCTCTGCCATTCAGCCTTCTATCACCACAGACCAGTATCTAGTTACAATGTTTCTCTGCCTAAAATCCTTGGTGTTATCGGAACGCAATTTATGTAGTGTCGCTCAATTCATCAACCAGGTACATCACATTGAAATGACTGTCAGGTGACTGATGAAGCTTTGGCCAGAATAGAGGTAACTGAGAAAGCCACCCATACAACAAAACAAGTTCTCCTATCTTTCGAACTTTTACCTTACCACCCAAGAGGTGCCACTGACCAGTCTGCCTTTTGCTGGAAGGAAATATGCAGGTTTAGACCACCAAAAATGGTATAAAGTTTGATTGCTTATATAAGTGTAATTAAATGGAAGCTTTATGATTATACTTGCCTTTGTCCCCAAGAGTTTATACTGTGCTATTGCAAGGCTGGTAAAAAGTCACCATGACGTGAAATTACATTGCAGTCTTAATTCCACAAATGTATGTGTTGTCTAGTTTCAATTCCATTTTGCTTTCAATTTCAGTTTTGTCTAAATCAGAGGTTAAAGGGAACATTCTAAAGCAGTTTTATTATATTTTAAAGGTTCCAACAAGGTTAATGAAGTTCAGCACTTCAGTTGAATCTGAAAATGAAGGGAAAAAGTAGGATGGTTGTAGTTTCATTTGGAAATCATGCATAGGGCCAGGGGAAATCATTAAATTACTCACATCCTGTAAACAAATGCAGAGTAATTTTGTGAAATGTCTTTCTTTTTTTTTTTTTAATTTCAGTATACTTTTGTTTAATGCCTACTGTCCAGGGGAAAAGCAATTTTGAATGTAAATGACTTGTACAATAAGATGCATGTACTCCAAACATTTATTCAGAATAGCAAATAATTTTTCTCTGCTACTTTCTTCAAATCAGTGTCTAAAGGTGTCTCTAGGGATGTCTACTTATCCTATGTTTGTGGTAAAAATACATTTGCATTTCAGGTAACTGATTTTTAAAAGAATTAGAGAATTCATGTACATATAGCGTTTCACAATATGAGTTAGAAATAAATAAGAATGGATTATACTCATTTCACCAACTCTTTATGGACAACTTTATAAACATTAGGCCTAAGAATAGTATTTATTAAAAACAAGCCATCACATTCAAAACCATCACGTTAGATTTACACAGTGCTAATCTCAGAAGCAAAGAAATCCAGAAGAGATTAGCTATTTTACATGTGTTAGTTACCAGCTGGATGAAGTCCTTAAATAACACACTTTTGTCAGTAAGGTACAAGTAAATGTTCTCTTTTTATTGTGAGTTCTGTTCTTGCTCATCTAGGTGCCTACAGCTTATTAGAATTTTTAGAGTTAGTCTCTGACAACTATTATAAATGAAACAGTATTTGCAATCACAATATTAGAGGTTTATTTTTTTCACAAATTCTAACCAAGATGGTGTTTACGTCAACATAAACCCTGTTTCATCCTCATTGACATGACAAAGGAGGATAAAGGAATCCAAAAGGCCAACCATATCATTGTTTCTTGCTTTTCAGAAATTATATTGAGGTTTGTTTTTGTTTTTGTTTTTGTTTTTGTTTTTTTAGTAATTTTGGGTGCCCAGTAAATTTTTAACTATCTAATTTACCAGATAAATTGGTGGGTCGGTTTTGTTCAGATGACCTGATAGATATATATAGATATAGATATAAATATATAGTATAAATTGTGTACGTGCGTGTATATATACATATGCACACACACACACACACACACAGTTTTTTTTGCTGAAATATACTACCTTTTAATTTGCCTAAAAACTATTCTAATACAGTCTGAAATATTTACAAGTGATATGACATGATGGTTGGGATCAACTTCTAAACAACGCAGGATAGTAGATGTTGAAGCCCTGTAGATGGGACAGAGATACCCAGAAACTGATGTTTGTTGGGCACAAGGAAGTTCTTTATACTGGTCTGCCCATTTTTACATATATTTGAAATTCTCCTTATTAAACATTTCTTTAAAAATCTTCTACCTTAGGGGTTTGTAAACTAGTTGCCTTAGGCTGTATCCACTTGGTCAACATTTGACCAGTACTTAAAAGCTGGGGAAGGCCACACAATAATGACATTCCAGGTTTTCTTGAAAAACCAGATGTGGCAACACTGAGATAATATTTCCTCATAATAAACACTTAATGCAGAGTAGTAGCTGCTTCGTTTAAGGAAAGACATACATTTGCTGCAACCCTGGAGCACTGTAATGTATTATGACTGATTGACTTCACCTATTTATTGGCCTTCCTGGCTCTTGCAACCTTTTAAAATGTTTAAGTTAGGGAGATGTTTTCACTTTCTTATTAAAAGATGCTGTTACTGACAGATGACATCCAGTGGCAGGGGTGCAGGGGTTAGGGGGCGGAGGGACTGAGCAAAAAGGCAAAAGGACCCATGTTCATGGACAGCAGTGGGGTGATGGGGGGAGGGGAGTATAAGGGGACTAAACAGTAGTGGAAAACATATAATAAACATTATATACTTAAAAAAAAATGCTATTACCTAAAACCTTTCAAAATGGGCTCAATGTTGCCACTCCTGATTTTTCAAGAAAATCTGAATACTCAGCTTATATGAAATTTCCCAGTTTACAAAGACTTTCTGGATCAAATAACCATAGCAAAGTGACCAATAAATCAAAATGTTTTCCAATGTTCTTCTAGGTGTATATAAAGCAATTTATCTATGAAATACAACAGAGAATATCAAGAAGATTTTTTAGGTCCTGAAATACAGAGCAAAAAATACCTTCCTTCTTTTCTTCTAAGATTTACACTGTGAGCATTGAGCTTTCATATCAGTTATTTACTCCTTCAGAATTTGTGATAATTGAAGTGTTTATTCCTAAACTCAAAGGTTAATCTTGCTGTGCTCCAGTCAAAAATCTAATCAGCTTCTCTGGCTACATTTGATGTAAGCACAGACATATACACATAACATGACACACTTTGCTATGTATTAAAATATATCTTCCATTTCAAGAAATTGTAAATGAAGCATTTAAAAATGAAAGGAAAAGAAAGAAATACACCAATGTTACAGTGAACAGAAGTAAAAGGAGAAAAATGAGTTATGGGTATCATTATATATCATTCATGTTTAAAAGAACTTTTTGTAACATGAATATTCAGTTTACAAAGCTTTGTTATAAATCAGCCATCATCAGTGAGAGATTTATCTTGTTTGTCAGTGTGTTATAATAACTCATTGCGTTATGGGGAGGAAACCATAGAGTAAATTGCTAAAATCATTAAAAACTTATATATTATTGTCTAGGAAAAGATCAACTGATTGAAAACTGCTAAACCATCTTATAGTAAATTCTTCCACTTAGAAATATTTTAATGAACCTTTATTAGACTAGGTATTTCAGGTACAGTTAGAGAAAATGATGCCATATCAGGTTAACAATTTGTTATAGTTCACAGCAAAAGCTTTTTGGGAGTTCAACATAAAAAGAATGTTTCCTAACAGTTGGTGCTGAAGATTTCTATCCCACTTAGGTTGAAGTACTTCTACCACTGAGGAGGAATGTAGTACACAGGGGATTTCAGCACCAACATTGAATGCCATGCTTTCAACAATTTCCCATTTGGATTAGGCCTAATAACAGTGTAAGTTTTGTCCACTGGCCTTTTGGGTTCAGGAAAACCCATTAGCATCCTGATGCAGAAGACTGAAAAAGCTGCAGGGTAGGTTTCTCTGGCTTCATTCAAAGAAATGAATGAAATGCCAGCTGTAAAAATTTTTCCTCCAAGTTTACATAGTACAAATAGCATTTATATAGAGATATGTAATGCCATTGATTGTTATGTATATACCTGAACATATTTATTTTAAACAATAGCCATTTCTCGTAACAGTCTCTCTTTCTAGACTATTAAAGAAAACATTAAAAATTGACTTAGAATGTAGTATAAATGATTGTTTTATGCTTAGTTGGAATTAAATGATTAATATTCAGTCAATAAATAAAAAGTGTGGGGTCAATTAGAGCCATATACCTTTATATCTTTGAACAAACTTCTGATCCTCTATAGACCTCAGAAAACTGAGAGTCCAGATAAATTTTTATACTAAAATTTATCTTTAAAATGCAAATTTATTTTTTGGTGGGGATGCTGGACAGGATAAGAGAGAAAAAAAATGCCTAGAAATACAACTTGTCTACAGATAAGATACAAAAGAAACATTTTTTCTTATACTCCTTTACTTAACCATTTGACATTGTTTTCTGTTTCTCAGATATTACTGTTGAGGCATTTGATGGGTGGAAGTCAGCACTGTTAAAACAGAATGAACGTTATTTCATATTCCCCTTCGAGCTTACTCATGAACTATAAACTACTTAGGGCAAGGTCAGTGGTTCCCCATGCATGTATCTTCTTCATCTCCTAGCACAATGCTGGGTCCCTGTCAGACACTAATTAAATGTGAGCTTAATTGATGGCTAGAAGAATAAATGAATGAATGGATTATAATTGTAATGACTGAATTGTCATGTGTTCTTAAGACTGATGATTGAGCATGGTGTTTATGAAGGTTATGATGTCTATCAAGACAGGGATAAATCATAGTTGTCTAAGTATTGCCATGTCTGTAATTCACTATGATATTTTATGTTTTATATCAAGGATATATTTCTAATAAACTTGAGCTCCCACACACTCTAACCCTTGAGATAAATGGAAAGGACTAGGGTTGGAGTTGGCAGAGAATGTCCAACAGTGTGTCTGACATGGTCATCTTCTACCCTGGGTATGTCATTGCTTACAGCATGAGCTTTTAGAGTGAAAAATACATATAGCCTTACAGCCAAATGACAAAACTGACTCAGAGAGAAAGCTGACAACAGGAGAAGAAAAGAGAGAGAAGAAAATTCCCAATTCTGGTGCTGGAAGTATTCCTGAGTCTCATTTATATACTGTTATATAGCTAAAAACTTTCTCTTCCATCCCATAAGACTAATCAGAACAATTTGGAAAACTATTCTAAACAATATAAAATACTTCTGTTGATGAACCACATTTTACTTAATTTCAGGATGAAATTTAGGGCATTAATGGTACACAGCTATTTTAACTCCCTGATTCCCTTATTCCTGTTTTGTGTCTTTAGTTTGGTTACCTTTTACTCCTCATTATGATTGAATTGTGCTTGTCCCAAAAAGATATGGTCAAGTTCTAACCCCAGTACCTCAGAATGTGATCCAAATTAAAAATAGGGCCTTTACACAATTAACCAACTGAAAATGAGACCGTTGAGTTGGGCTTAATCCAATATGATCAGACTTTTATGAAAAAGAGTAACTTGGACACAGGTATTACTCTTTTTTTGTTAAAAGGAGTCATTTGGATACAGAGGGAAGATGATGTGGGGAACCACAGGGATAGATTGACCATGTGCCTGGGGTGATGCATTCACAAGCCAAGGAATGCTAACAATGCCTGCAAACTCTGGAAACTAGGCAGGCAAGGAAGGATTCACATGGCCCTGCTAACACCTCGATTGCAGACTTCTAGCCTCCGGACTCTGAAACAGTAAATTTCTGTTATGTTAAGCCATCCAGTTTTTTGATATCTTGTTTCAAAAGCCCTAAAAAACTAATGCCTCCCCTCTAGTCTCACCTAAATGTTTTTTCCTCTGGCAAAACTTCCCTGACAATATTTGCCCCACATAATAGGCCTATGTTGTCCTCTGGAGCACCATACTTGTATATGATGTGTAGTAGACACTCAATAAATATGAGTTAAATGAATGAATAATTTATTTAAAAAATGGATAATTGGTTAATTCTTGGAGAACCTGGGAGTACTTGTGGAAAACATTTGTGTGTTAAGCCTTATCCCTATCGATCATTTCCAAGAAGTTCAGAACTGTGTAGCATTTGAAATTAAATGTAGTTTCATTAAATTAAACCATTATTTTAAGTTACTTTTTATCCTCTGTATTTTACTTAGAAATATCAATAATTATATTGTTATCTTCCATTATTAAGCCTGATTTTAAGTGGAAAAAAAATTGGGGTGTTCACTCTAAAATATCTCAGGAAAATAAATAACAAAATAAGGCAAAGATATTGCCTGAAAACCAAAAATGAAAATGTTATAGATATTTTATGAAATCAAATAAAGTGGAATTTCTGGAAATCTTATTTGAGTGTTACGTATTGAAGAGTCAGTTTTCTAAATCATAATCAAATAATACTGCAGACCTACCAAAAACCCTTTCAGCAAAAGTAAAAAGGCCTTATACTATGAAACCATATCAGTGCTTTACTGAACACTATCCCTATTTTCCTTGTGATGAATTGAGAACCAGAGCTTGAGAGATTTATCCCAGGGATAGGACATGGGTCCTTGGAATCCATCTCACTCGTGTTTTCCATTTCAAGGTATTTCTTCTTCTAAGGGTACAACGCTTGGTACCCTGATCGTATTTAACAGTCTTGTGTCCTCACACTCTACTACATGAGGCAAGACAGTTACCACATTAAAAAACCATAAGGGAACAAATTTATTTTTGAGGAACTAAAAAGCAACCACTGATTCCTAATATGTCTTGACAGTATCCGTTTCTCTCTATCTTTAGCTGTCACTGAAGTCTCAGTTATCATTATTCCTCACCTAGATTCTGTACTAAGCTCCTACCTGACCAGCATGCTCCCACTTTTGTTCCTACTGCAGCTACCCTCCAACCCAATCCCACCGAGTTTTCACACAGCAACCACTGTTCTTTCTGAAATCTAAGTTTGAGCATTTGAATGTATTGCTTAAAACCTTTAAAATCTTCCCCATTACTTTTGGAACAAAGATCAAAATTCTAAACCCAACTTTCAGAGCCTGAATGATTCCATGCCCCTCCCCATATGCACTATACATGTAAAACTTACACAAATTTCCATTGATCCTGTCACAGAGGCCTCTGGATTTCTCAAAATGTCAAGCTCAGTTTTGCTACCTCAGAGTCTAGATGAATTCCCTTCTACCTAAATTTTTTTTGTCACCTAATTATTTCCTGTGCTTTTTTTACATGATTGGTTTCTGTTTATTTTTTAAATTAAAAAAAAATTATTGTATTTTTCCATTACCATTTATCCTCCTATACTCCTCTGTCTCAAAAATAACCACATTGTTGTCCATATCCATGAGTCCTTTTTCCTTCTTACTCAATCCTTCCACATTCTAACCCTCTCACCCCAGAGCTGTCATCCTGCTATCTGTGAGTCTATCTCTGTTCTGCTTGTTAGTTCAGTTAGATTCCACATATGAGTGAAATTATATTGTATTTGTCTTTCTCTGACTGGCGTGTTTCACTTAGTATAATGTTCTCCAGGTCTACCCATGCCGCAAAGGGTAAAATTTTCTTCTTTTTTACAACTGAGTAGTATTTCATTGTATAAATATCCTATAGTTGTTTTATCCAAGCATCTACTGATGGACACTTGAGCTACTTCTATAACTTGGCAATTGTAAATAATACTGCAATGAACATAAGGATGTTTATGTTCTTTTTAATGAGTGTTTTTTTAGGTTCCTTCAGATAAATTCCCAGAAGTGGAATCACTGGGTCACAGTAGACCACCTTTTTACACCACACACAGTAATAAATTCAAAGTGGACTAAAGACTTAAATGTTAGATCTGAAACCATTAAATTTCTAGAAGAAAACACAAACAGTAAAATCTCAAACATTTCTCATTGCTATATTTTTTTCTGATATGTTTCCTCAGAAAAAGGAAACAAAAGAAAAAATAAACAAATGGCACTACATCAAAATAACTAGTTTTGAATGGCGAAAGAAACCATCAACAAAATAAAAAGACAATCCACTGAATGGAAAAACATATTTGTTAATACATATGATAAGTGGTTAATATCAAAAATTTATAAAGAACTTATAAAACTGAACACCAAAAAATAAAAATGAAAACCATACAATCCAACTTAAAAAATGGACAAAGGGCCTAAACAGATTCTTCTCCAAAGAGGACTTACAGATGGCCAATACACATGTGGAAAGATGCTCAACATTACTAATCATCAGGGAAATGCAAATTAAAACCACAATGAGATATCACCTCACACCTGTCAGAATGGTTGTCATCAATAAATCAACAAACAGTGAGTGCTGGCAAGGGCGTCGAGGAAGGGGAATCCTTTTGCACTGCTGGTGGGAATGCAGAATGGTGCAGATCCTCTGCAAAGCAGTCTGGAGATCTCTCAAAACATTAAAAAATGAACCATTTATTTTTGCATGGTACTGTTTTAAATGTCACTTCTCAGAAAAGCTTTTCTTGCCTCTTGAAAACATTAGTTAGGACCCTCATATTTTCTTTCACAGCACTTATCACTCCCAATTATAATTATGTTTGTATTAATGTGATCATTCAGGATCTGTCACCACCATGAGACTGTTTCCCTGAGGGTAAACACCAGCACTATTTTGTTCACTGTACTCTCTTAGCATCTTGCAAAGTGCCAGTCTGGATAAGTACATGTTGAGTCAAGAAGTAAAAAGGAAGACAGTACAAATTAATTCGTAGTTTTTTTTTACACTAGCATTATTCTCAACCATTGCTTTTCAAGTCTATTGCATGAGATTACAAGATATCTGTGTTAAAATACAGATTACCAGGCCCTTGATAGTCTATTAACTCAGATTCCCTGGGCACAAGGCCCTGCATCAAAGAAGTGATTCTGATGTACTGTTAAGTTTGTAAAATCACTCAACTAAGCAATGTTTCTAACGGTCACAATACCTGAAACTGTAAAAGCTCTAAATTCAATCTCTTTATAGGGAAGTATAAAATTACCCCAGCAGCCATCTGAAATGTATGATGTATAAATAATTATTACTAGGCTAGGCTTACATGATGTAAAAATGAATAAGATAAGACTGATTTACTTGGAGGACATCACATAGTAAATCAGATAAATTTATAATCAGACAGATTACAAAAATGTTAAAATATATTTTCAATATACTAAAACGTGACTTTTCTTCCTGATTAGAAAGTATGAAGTAGAAACTTTGGAATGTTAAGGCCCCAATTTAAATTGAGTCTTAATAGATAAGTAGGGATAGAGTGAGATTTGCAGAAGATAAAATAGCTCAAGGTTGTGAAATCATGAGAAAGCATGGCTGCCGCGAGCCTTGCAGTCAATGTATTAAGAGGTTAGTTTGGAGAGGACATTATAAGCCAAACCAAAGAACTTGGGCATGAAAATTTTAATCAATACAATAACATTTATAGAGTAAATGACACTGCCTTTTAGGACTTTGTGATGAACAAATAGATCTGTAGTTGTTTTCAGAAGCTTAATTGTTCTTCCTGCCAGCCCTGAGACCAGTTACCACCTAAACAGAAAAACATTCTGTTTGCCAATGTTTTTGTTACAATGTTTTTGTTTTTGTTTCACATGTTACACATGTGAAAATGAACGTTTCAGTCTCCCAGATTATCTCTGTGAAATGTCATGTTGGAAATTGAAATGATATTTAAAGACATTTGTAAAAAATCACTCCTTGTATTCTTCAAAATTATATTTCATTTCATGTGGATTGCTATTGGCTCTAGTAAATGAACATTTGATATTGTTGACATAGAATTGTATCACATTGTTAGCTGGAAAAGGTTCTATAAGCAAGGGAATGGACGTCTTTTAATTCTATAGTTCTCAGCTCTACCTAAATCTTAGAACACCTAGAAAGCTTTTTAATTGATAGTAAGCCCTCAGTATGTTTCTTGTGTTGATTTAGAGTTCCTTTATTAAAGAGGCTAACAGTAAATAATAAAATCTGTACTAACTATGACAATCGGCTAACATCAAGGGAGAAAGTTGTTAGAAAGGAAATCTATATTAATATTTTCTGAAACCCAAAGTTCTATAAAAGCATACTCCTTATTATATATTCTTAACCAACGTTTTTCAGCTGATGAAAGAGATGCTTAAGGCACCTCAATGATAATGTTTGAATTTTTAGTTCTTTTCTTTCAGGGAAAAATATTTGTGATTATTTGAAGGATTATAAAGAAAATCATTTTGTATATCATATTATATTCTTGACAAATTGTGTTAATTGTTGGATTAACCTCCAACATTTTCTTTGTCTTTACATGTTTGTGCAAAAATGCCAGCACTTAGTATTATAATTTAAAGACTATAAAGAAGAGCGTTATCTGAATGGATTTATTTCTTTGAGAACCATGAAGTGCAAGCCTTCGCACATTAGAAGCTCTGCCGTGATGTGCTTTGTGAGCAGATTACGACAGGCTAGATTAATATTCACCCCCGAAGAACAGACTCTAGATAAGCTTTCCTACCCAACTGGCCTGCATTCTAACAGCAATTAGAACTTACATTTAATCCTTGGAGCTTTATCTCCCTCCAAAATTGTAAGCAGTTTTCCTATCTCCCTCCAAAACTGTAAGCAGTTTTCCTATCACTGCCAGTTCTTGGGCATATTAATTAGAGTATTTAAAAACCGCAATTATAATGGTAGACATATATTTCCTGGTGTAGAAAGAAAGTGGGGAATGAATCAGGAAGTTTATTTAAATTCTAAGTGATAATAAATAGCTATATATTTCTATGCATGTCAACTCTTGATTTCCCATTCTGCCTAATAGGGATAATAACTTTTACTTTACTTAATTTACATAGTTGCAGTAAGAATAAAGGACTCTCTGCATATAAAGTGATATTAAATAATATGATACCTTCAGCTCTAATTAATTCACTTGACATCCTCTCATTCAGTAAATATGTTTTTGAAAATGTGCCATGTGGGTATATTGTAATCATTAAAATCTTTACTTTGAAGTCAAACTTTGTGACCTTTTCCTGGCTATATAAAAATTTTAAATTAATTTCCTCTCTCCAGTTCTCAGTTTTCTCACCAGAAAAGTGGAAAGAACTAGTAAAACTTATTTCAATAAGTTGTTGGGAGAATTTAATGGGACAACATGCATTAAATATGTAACTTACTACCCAACAGTGGGTGGAAATTGAGTAATGAGAGCATGGGAGGATGTTCCGGAGTGAGTTAGCATAGCAAGTCCGATCCTTAGAAGGGCCTGTTTGCGAAACTGGCCCATGGCTGGCTTCAGAAAACTTGATTTTGGAACATCTGTGAATAGCTCAGGTTTCTGTACCACCCTGACTACACTGTTTGCACAGAAATGTGATTTATGGTGAACATTTGCTTTTCTTATGGGAATCTTAAATTTCGTAGCAGTGGCTAGGCAGAGCACCTATGTGGCCTGTCCCCAATGAAACCTTGGACTCCAAGGTCTACAATGGGCTCTCCCATGAGGAAGTGGTACATTTCACTGGAGGAGGACAGACTGTGCTGCCCATGGCCCTTCCAGGAGCACATAGGAAGCCGATGCAAAGTTCCTCCAGACTCTGCCACATGGCTCTTTTTCCCTTTACTGATCCTGTTACGTATCTTCTTTCTGTAATGATTCACAGCCTCTGGATCCCCTGAGTCCTTCTAGCAAATTGTCAAATATGTGAGTGGACCTTCAACCCCCAACACAAGTAGTGGTAATGAAGGAACAATCTCTACTCTCAGAAATATGACTAAAGTGCTGTTTAAGGAAAAGAAAGATGGAAAGGTGGGGAAACTAAACCAATGATCCTGAATATCTATGGAAACATCCATACATAAAACAGAAGCTGAGCTGTGATCTGTTAAAAGAGGTAAAAGTTATCAATAAAACTGAGAAATGATAAACTAATCTTAGGAGAACTGGCTCAGCGAATGCCTTGGTTTCTTTTTGCTGCACTAGCTAAGGTAGTAAAAGATAAGTTGAGAAAAAGAAAAGAACAGATAGGGTTCAGAAAACCCTAAGATTATACTTTTTGAGGTGGGAAGGAAACATATTTTCTGAATTGCCTATATTTATCAGAACTATGTTAGTGTTAATCTGATCCAGAATTGTGATGAATAAGTGAGTATGCTAATCCCCACAGCAGCTGGTAAAAAAATACCTCAATAACTGAGAAAAAAAATCAACAAAATAATTAAAATGACATATTAATTATCTATTTAATAATTACATATTTATGTATAATATATATATAAACACTATGGTAAATATTAAATATAATTGTTTTTCCAAGGCTTTGAAATTATAAAATATTAATATAAAACTGAATTATAATGAATAAAAACTTAAAATTCATGTATAATATATATGAACAACATAAAATTTACTTATTAAGCAGTTTTTCAAAGTTTACATCACATTCAAACAAGATATAAATTCATACCTATTCATAATATATATGAATGTAAAGTATTAAAATTTCTGTGTAAAAATAAAATAATTTCATAACTTATAAAGACCTTAACAACAGGTTCTTCATTTGCAATGAGGACTGCCAGAGGCTATCAGAGCATCCATAATATTCCCCTTCTACATCTAGTTTCAAAAGAATATGTACCTCTTGTTTCATAATAAACAGATTCTTAAAATATGTGTATATTTTTTATTTTAAAAATGTTTTGATAGTTTTGTGAAGTTAATATTTCAGCATTAAAATTCTCCTTGCCCTAGGCTCTGCCCAAATGTTAATCACATGCAAACACCTTCACCACTATATTTCTGGTTGCAAATAATCCTGATAAATTTTTCATATTGAAAATAATAAAAAAAGTATCTACTTAGAAAATTTTTATTTTATGAATTAGACTGAAGTAACCTATATAGATTTAGAACTAAGCAAATGCTAAATGTTGGTTGCAACTCTTTAATAAATAACATTAAGGTAGAAATCATCAAATACCTTTAACATCTTATAGAATTGTTTGCCTTTAAGGCTTTTTGAGAACATGAATTAAAGTATAAATTGCCCTTTTGAGCTAAAGCTGCATGACCATTCATGACTTGAACTTAATAGGGCAGGATAATTTGAGGTTGGTGTGAGAGGACCAGTATGTTTGTAGATATAGTTTGGCTCAAACTCATAATGAAACACCTTTCAGAATGTGACAGTTTCTTCCCTTACACACTATGCAATTTCCAGAGTCATCCGTTAGGTGGATGGCACTGCTCAGGGATTATCATTCATGCAGCTTTCTATCAAGGAAGATTGGTTCTTGAGAGTTATAAAATTCAAGAGGCTGAACAAAATACAAAGGAGGAAAAGAAGAGAAAGAAAAACTTTTAAAGTGTTTTTGAAGTCCTCTCTAGACTTCTTGGATATAGCCAGAGCAAGGAACATTTGTGTCACTGTGATTCAAAATGAAAGAGGACTCTGTGGCAGTCATTGGAAAACATGTGCATGTGTAGGGTGAAGTGCTCCTCTGCCAATCTGCAAATACTTATTCTTCAGTTTATCTAGTCTCTACTTTAATTTTTAACAATAAATGAGATTGTTGAATTATATTTGTACCCAATAAGTTAACTAATAAAATCCATGTTTGAAATCTATAGAACCTGGTAAGATTTCAGAATACCACTTAGATAAAGCAGTTAAACCCATGCATAGAGAAATTTGTAGCTTTCAAATATTTTTATAATAGAAAATAAATAATCTTAAATCAATAACCTAAAATTTTCTATTAAAAAATAAGAATAAAAGAGAAAAATTAGGCTAGGGAATGAAGAATTAATATAAAAATGTTTAAATGGAAATCAATAAAAAAAGAAAAAGGAGAAAATCAGTGGAACCAATATTTGGTCCTCTGAATGACCAACAGAATTTGCAACAGAATATGTTTATAACAGAGAAGAAACACATTATCAGAAACAAAGTGTCAAGGTGTTATCATTTTTAAGAACTTTGTATTTCAAAAGGGAAACCGAATAAAAGCCATTAGAGGTGTGCCAGTGAGATGGAGAAATGAGACAAAAATAATACCTAGAATATTTAGTCCAATATTAGGCATTTGTAAGTGTTATTATTGGAGAAACAGTGGGGTGGTTTATAGCAAAACTGGCAGCCAGTCTGAGGAAAATTCCTAGTGCACTTAGTATATGACACTAATTTAGTTAAAATTATGTTCTAATACATTTTAAGCGTGTTTTGAACATGTTTATCATTTTCAATGAGGTTATTGGGAATAAAGATATTAAAAATGTAAATCAGTTTGCCTTACAATTTAATTAATAAGTTGCTGATATTCCTATTGATATTAGTATTACATTATTGTGCTTTAATTCTGTTATCTTGTTTTTAGCTTTTTAATATTTAAATTTGTTGAGGTAACATTCATTAATAAAATTACATAGGTTTCAAGTGTACAATTTTATGATATATCATCTGTATATTGCATTGTGCATTTATCAACCAGGGTCAGACCTTCTTTTGCCACCATATATTTGACCCTCCTTATCCTTTAAGACCCCTTCATCTCATTCCCTTTAGTAACAACCATACTGTCACCTGTTTTTGGTTTGTCTTGTTTGTTCATTTGTTGCTTTCATTTTTTTAAATCCCATATATGAGTGAAATCATATAATTCTTGACTTCCTGTCTGACTTATTTTGCTTAGCCCAAGGGTCTCAGTATCTATCCATGTTGTCACAAACAGCAGCATTTCATCCTTTCTTAAGGCTGAGTACTATTTAATTGTATGTATGTACTATATCTTCTTTATCTAATCATCTATCAAAAGACACTTCAATTGTTTCTGTCTTGGCCACTGTGAATAATGCTGCAATATACATAAGTGTGTATATATTTTCTAACATAAATGTTTTCAAATATTTCAGGTATAACCCAGAAGAGGAGTTGCTGGGTTACATGGCAACTTTATTCTTAATTTTTTGAGAAACCTCTATACTGTTTTACATAATGACTATAGTAGTTTCCATTCCCACCAAAATGACTGAGGGTTCTTTTTTTCTCCACGGAATCTCCAATACTTGTTATTACTTGTCTTAATGATAATAACCATTCTAAAGGTGTGAGGTGGTATCTCATTGTAGCTTTGATTTTCACTTCCCAAATAGCTAGTGAAGTTAAACATCATTTCATATATCTCTTGGCCATTTGTGTGGTTTCTTGGGAGAAGTATCTGTATAGGTACTCTGTCCATTTCTTTTTTTAATTGGAGTGTTTGTTTTTTGTTATTGTTGTATGAATCCTTTATATATTGGGTAGGTCAAAAATTTTTTTCTGCAAAATAAAATACACATTTTTCATTTTCACCAGTAACTTTATTGGCTTGGATAATTTGAGTATGTGGTTATCTCCTTCCCACATGGTATAATGATGATTGTTCTATTTGATCACTATCAGCTTCAACTGGTCTATCTGACTGGAGCATCATCCAGTGAGAACTCTTCAGCACAAAACTTCACAATCCAGTTTTAACATGTTTTATCAGTCACAGCACCTTCTCCATACACTGCACACATTTTCTTTTTGTGTTTTAGTTGCATTTTTACCTTTCTTGAAATAATAAAGCATAATATAATGAAAATGTTGCATTGTTTCTTCCATCTTCAGTATTAAAATGGTCACACAAAAATTCACCATTTTGATTTTTCTTTAAATGAATGGTGATATGACAGCTGTCACAATGCAATCTAACAAAATTGTTTCAGATGAAGTTAAGACAACTAAGTGCTACTAGAGCCATCTTAACGGGAAAAAAACAAATTTTTTGACCCACCCAATATTCTGATTAAACCTTTGTTATTTGCAAATATTCTCTCCCATTTGGTTAGTTTCCTTTCGGTATAGTTGTCAGTTTCTTTTTCAGTGCAGAAGCTCTTTAGTTCGATAGAGCCCCATTCATTTAACTTTTGCTTTTACTCCCCTTACCTCTAGTGTCAATGTTATAAAATCCTCCTTAAGATCAAGGTCCATAGTATAGAACATATGTTTTATTCTATGCAATTTATTGTTTAAGGTCTTACATTTAGGTCTTTGATCCATTTTGCGTTAATTTTCATATATGGGGACAAATAGAAGCCTAGTTTTATTCTTTTGCATATGGTTTTCCAATTTTTCCAGCACCATTTATTGAAGCAGCTTTCTCTATATAAATATGTATATGCACATAAATTCAAAGGAAAGCAGACAGTTTGTCTAACTTTACACATTTAGTATATTTGAACCTTTGTTCTAATCCAATTGTAAATTCTAAAGCACTCACATACATTGACATGAAAAACTTAAATCTCATCTACAGTGACATTGAGAAGTGACTTTAAGGCATTATATTGGTCTCAACTGCCAAAAATTATAACAATTTCTACACTCATCACTATTCTAAGTGTTTTACACACATTACTATAATTAATATTCAGGACAATACTTTATGGAAAATATCAATATATCTGGATAAGATAACTAAACAAAGAATTAAGTAGCGTTCTCAACATCTAGCTAATTACTTGGCAGAGTCAGATTTAAAAGTGAACATTCTAGCTCTAGAATAGGCACTTTTGTCATTACACTATTATAACATTTCTATAAATTATAATCACAATAAAATAATATAATGAACAATATCGTAGCTATTTTGCTCCTCAAAGAGCAATTCTGACTCTGTATCTTCCAGGAAACATTGCCTTTTCTGTCTCCTTTGTGTTTGGTTCTTCTACAGGGACCAGTAGTCCTGGTAAATCAGTTCTGTGTATTATTTTTAGGCCTAATATTTAATTGTCTGTATGAGACTCTGACACAGAGAGGAAAACATTCAAGATGGCAGATACTCTCAATTGTCTGAATTCCTTAGTAACTACAATAAGTAGAGATTCCTGTCAATTTGTGAGGAATTGTATTTGAACTAAAATTAAAATTGTACTGCTTTAAGGCACACACATTTGGAGTTGCTTATTAACAGTAATTTCTAAATATATTACATGTTTCTGATATGGGTATACCAAAAAAGTATAAATAAAACATGATAATCAGTGAATGTCAATCCTCCTAGAATTTTCATTAGAATTAGAAGATGACAAATAATTTTCTCAAAAGATGACAAGTAATTTTATATTGATTTCATAACTTTATGTGTCTTAGTAGCTCTATGTGCCAGTGAATTATTTCTTTATTTCATCACCATTGTGGAAGTAAAAAATAAAATGTATAATGCAAAAGTTTAAAAATATAGAATAGGTAAGTGGTTTATCAAAAGACTAGCTCACTTAAAGCACAATAAAATTTTTGTAATATAATGACATAACTTAATCCATCAACAAATATGTATTATCTACCTAACATATGTTCATAGCTGCTGATTTATCAACTAGTACAGGTTTTTAAAAGGAATTTTTAGAAAAGTAGATATCCATACGTTTTTCCAAATCATATTTTATAGATAAATATTACAGAGAATGCATTTAAGTTTGGAAACAAGTTTCTGGAGCCAAGAAATTTATCACCAGTAACCCAATATGTCATTGTATTTTGAAATTTTCTGTTACTACTGATTTTAAGTAATTTGAAAACGTGATATGTATTTATTTAATTTTAAAATGTTAGCTGGATATAAATTATAGAACAGATAATTTTTTCCAAAATGAAGTAAAAAAGATGGATTTCCCCTCTCAGGAGCTATAATTCACAAATGTCTACACTTTATCATTAAGTATAAATTATTAGAAATACATCAACATTTCTTTAGTTCTTAAAACACATTTCATGTGGGAATATGTTAAAAAATATTGTTGAAAAAATTCCTTCATAACAATTTATGAAAAATCATATTTCTTCTGTGTGTTCTTTCAGCTAATCATTTTTGTGAACAGGTATAATTCAATCATGTCACTGATAAAATTTATCCAAATAAGACAATAAGTTTAGCTTTCTAAGGGAAAGCTGTTGGCAAATAAGCATTATATTAACAAGCTTTCCAGTCCCACAGGGAAAACAATTACTGTGTTTTCTGTATAAATGTGAACACCTCTCCAATATTCCCGCAGCTCTACTATCATTTAAAAGCAAGAATTAATGTGTCCCTAACAAAGCCATTTCCTTAAATTCTTTTATAACACTTTACAAAAAGTGAATATATTCTACTTTTTACTTTTTTATGTGGTAACAAGAGTAAAATTGATGAAGCTGAAATTGATATAATTAAAGAGAAAAGAAGACAGACTTGAACTAAGTTATAGAAATGTGAATATTGAGCATCTCTTATTAGTGAAAATTAGGATGACATAAATGCATTTATTATTATATAATCATACAATGAAAGGAGAATTATTTATGAAATATTTAAAAATAATGTTTAAGAGTGATGAAATATGTTCCCAAACCATCTTTTTTGGAAAGCTTTTATTTTCTTTCTTAATAGTAAATAGAAAACATCATTTTCCTTATTATCTCTCATCTTCTGATCTCATTGTTTTTTACACAGTGTGTCAAACCAAAGGTGGTTAGGAGTGTGCTTCACTGAGAGGAGTTACAGGCAGTTTTTACAGGGAAGACGCTGCAGAGAAACAAAGCAAATATTTGGTTATAACTTAAGCAGTTGCCTTATTTGGAAAAATCTAGTTGGCTCTTTCCAATCGGTAGTTCTTAAGTTTTACTTTCTGAAATTTGAGAGTATTAATTCAGATTTAGGTTTTGGTTTGTGTTTGTAGGCCTCTTTGTTTAATTACTTTAACAATTGATAGTTAAATTGTAAACAGAAGTTGTTTAGGGACAAATACAGGAGGAAAAAATTATTCCACTATCTGTCCTTTTTCTCAGTCTTGAAGAAATGTTATTTTGAAAATTAGTATTTATACAAGCAATGTGTTCATCCACTTCACTTGGGTTTTCATATCATTAAATTGAGAAAAATGTTGTGGGAGTACTTCTACATCAAATAATAATAAATAAAATTTTATCAGCAGACCAGTCAAAGCATGCTGCCTCCTGAGGTGGCTCTTCAGCAGGTAAAGGGAAGGACTTTCTGATCTAGAGAACCTTCAATAGTTTGGAGATCAAACATCCTAGTTATTACCCAACCAAGGACAACCTGTGATCTTACAAGGCTTGTTTTCTTGAGTCAATCTGACACAGTTTTCAATCTGATAAACAATATAGTATGCTGATTAAAATAATTGGCTTTAGACTTCCCCTGACCTGGATTTAAGAACCAACAACACCACTTCCCAAATACATAAACTTGGACAAGCTCCTTATAATCTTTAAATTTTAGTTACCTCATTCACAAAATATAAATAAGATTGTACTTGTCTCATTGTAGGTTTAAATAATAAAATATGATAAAAATTGAAAAAAGTTTAGCTCAGAGTCTCACACATAGAAAATGCTGAAATAACTATGAACATCTCATGTCAAAGTTAATAATAGGATGACTCTTTTATTTACTGCCAGATGATTTTGTTCCAGATGAGCTACCCTGTGAATGGGGGGAAAAAGATGTATGTATATTGGATCACCATAAGTTACATAACACTTTACATCTCTATGTTTAAGTCAACAATGTTTCCTCAAAGAACATTTGTCCATTTTCAGTGTTCTTGTCCTAGGGATATGCTGTCATTTAGCCCCTGATGGCCAACCTATCATATAACAGTTAACTGGAAATTCTATATTTTCTACTATTTGCATCTTTTTTCCTGACTTCTATAAGTTTTTTTCTAATAACAACTGAATCAACTCAAGATAGTCACATCATGTGTAGTCCATTTGTGTTATGCTCATGCTAAATTCTTCATAATGTCCTACCTAATATTTGTGTGTCATCTAAATCATGAATCAGTTATTTTATAAAGCAATGCTTAATTGGATGTTTATTTGCACTAGATTTTATTTGTATCAGTGAATCAACATATCAAAGATAAAAATTTTTATCACAGAAAAAAAAGAATCTGGAGGCCTTGGTTATACTGATTATCTGAATATATATTCATCTTTGGATGTTTCTAAAATAAAATTGTATGACAAATAGCTTTTGGGTTATCTGATATGAAACACTGAAAATTTTGTTTTAGAAATATGCTTGTAATGAATATAAATGGATAAAAATATAGCTAATTCAAGGTTTGTGGATTAATTCAAATATTTACTTATTAGCAAAATATTAGCAGGAGTTTTTTTTTTTTTAATTTCAAAGTACATATGTCTTTTTACAATTAAATTTATTGATGACATTGTGAGTAGGGTCATATAGGTTTCAAGTGTACGTTTCTATAATACCTGATCTGGAACAAGACAAGTACGCCAACTCCCACCACTGTTGTTGGACATAGTGCTGAAAGTCCCAGCCAGAACAATCAGGTGAGAGGGAGATAAAAGGCATTCAGATTGGGAAAGAAGAAATACAAGTGTCATGTTTTGCAGATAACATGATTCTGTATATAAAGAACCATAAATACTCCACCAAAAAACTATTAGAAATGATAAACAAATACAGTAAAGTTATAGGATACAAAATCAGTGTACAAAAATCTACTGATTTCCTATATACTAGCAATGAAAAGAATTACAGAAAAAGAAATGAAAAAAATTTCTTTTGAAATTACAACCAAAAGAATAAAATACCTAGGAATAAACTTAACAAAGGATGTGAAGGACCAATATACTAAAAATTGTAAGCATTATTAAAAGAGATTGAAAAAGACACAATGAAATGGAAAGATTTTCCGTGTTCATGGGTTTGAGGAATCAACATAGTTAAAATGACCATATTACCCAAAGCAATATACATATTTAATGAAATCCCCATCAAAACCCCAAAGTCATTTTATAAGAAATATAACAAAAAAGTTATATTTCTTTTTTGGTAGAGAACCACAAAGGACCCCAAATAGCCAAATAAATCCTGAGGGGAAAAAATTGAAGCCAGAAGTATCACATTACCTGACTTCAAATTATACTACACAGATCTTTTATATATTAACAGATTATTTTAAATTTACAAAATTTTTGACCTGGACTTGAGCAGCAATGTAATTTAATCCACTCATTTTGCAATACAATAGGTAAACTCAATAGATTTATGAGAGATGTCCAAGCTTATACAACCAGCTTGAGTCACGATGCCTGAGGTATAATCTCTATCACCTGGCTCTCAGTTTCATGCTTTTCCCATGATGCATTATTTAAAATGAGAGGACAGAGATGGGTCCTCTGGATGTTTCAGAAGGACCAGGATTCCGTGAATTTCATGGTTCTCAGTCATCAATCTCACTTATTGCCAAACTTTTCAGAGAATCTGGCATTATAAGAGCAGCATTTACACTAGAAAATGCCAACTGTAACCACAATTGCTTTTCCAAAGGAATAAAATAGACAGTGTTCCCTATATTGTGCAGCCATTATCTAAGATTATTTAATATAATTGCAAGGTAATCAAAACATTTCATGGGTTACCAGAAATGCCAGAGTTCTAAGTAAATTAAATTTTCTGTTAATCATGTTATTCATCATCTTTTCCTCTTGAGATAGTTACCTGAAAGAGTCAAAGCTGCTGGTATAAGAGAGGCATTATCTAATTAGAATGCGATCACTCAGACTATCAGATACTATAAGAGTTTTTTTCTGTGTCCACTTGCTGTGAGCTGAAAATGGTCCACTTTTTATATCTATTATTTTAGAAAGTAATGATTCAAGTATTTGGGTGTTTTTAGATGCAAAATATTTTCTCATTCTTTCTGAAGTGCTATTTTGGGTTTATACATATGACTTTACACAGAATACATATAGGAAATTCTAATTTTTAATTAATTTAATAGTTATAATTTTTCATGAGTCAAATACTCTGATCCTAATCCCCATTGTGCAACACAATGCTCTGTTAATTTAAATTTATTATATTTCTCTAAGTACCATTAATTTAAAAATAAGGTTTTCCTTGTCCTATAGTGCTTGTAGAGAAAGAGTCTAATACCTAGAGTACTCATTTCCCAGAATCTTCATATCAGTCAGCCCTTCTGGGTAGAATACATGCATAGATACCTACATGGATGCATGCATACATACTTATATACATACATACATACATACATGATTTGGTTTTTTTCTATAACTGTTAGTCTCCTTACTACTTTTTTCAAATTATCTTTAAGAAATATTCCCTGATATCAAGGCAGCAAAGAGGACAGCAGAACTAAATGAAAACTAATTAACAATGGAGTGCACAAACTGAAATAAAATGGTAATAGGGAAAAGAGAAATGGTGCTATTTGAACAACAACAACAAAACAAAACAGGGAGATTGTACCTGTTTTGCAAGATAAGCAAAGTTTATTTGTAGCTTAGAAAAGGTTCATCCAAGATTTCAAATCATTTCACTTGCTCAATTCAGGAGAGATAGTTTTCAATCCTTTTTCATATTTTTATTAATAAGAGAACTTGTTCAAAATTTTTATTTCTAATGTTTATCAACCTATATTATAAGAAAATAGGTCATTATGAACCTAACACATGGATTTATAATTTTTTCTTTATCATGGCTTTCAATAAGAACCTAATCAAGTTATTTATATGAAAGCAGATAATTTAAAAATCTTCTCTCAAATTTGCCTAGAGTAAAGAAAACTCTATTAATCCTTATTTATCTCAAACCATTGAAAAGCAGCATCTTTATGGAGGATGCTATTCATTAGTTATAACTAAGCAAATTTTACTACATCTCATGAGATTCAACAGTGTTTTTATCCCAAAGCATTAAAATGTTAAGCCTTCCTATAAAACAAATATTTAAATAAGCTTATTTGATGTCTGGAAATAATTAAAGAACTTATCTGGATTCATTTATTCATGCTTTATTTGAAAATGTTTACTGAATGTCTATTATACACAGAACACTATGGAAAAATGTGGAGGTTGCGAATATAAATAAAACATGTTTCTTTGTACAATAAGCTAACAAATTAAGAAAATAATTATAATATATACTCGGAGAGGAAGCTAGAGGTGAGCACAGCAGGAAAAGCAATCCTTTCTGGCTAACCATAGAGCATTTTAAATACAGTGAAAGATTATAAAGAAATTCATAAAATGAAAATAAAAGTCCCAGGCATATTAGGAAAAATATGTATAAGGCTAAGCATATAGACTGGGGTGATTTAAGTTTATATAAAAAAAATGACAGGGGACATGGGTTATAGGAAAAGAAACTAGCCTGTTTGATTTTTTATAAAAACATTAAAGTGTCTCCATTGACTATAATTTGTCTAAATATTAATTTTTTGTTTAACTTAAAGCTTAGTAGATTAATTTTTTCAATATCAAAAATGAGAGTTTTCTTCACTCCCTGATAAATTTCAAGCATTATCACTGAACATTTTCTTTCCCCAGTTTTGAATAGTTGTCCTTCCTGGAAATCCTCCTTGATACAATTGAAACTTCTCAAGCTGTTCTTCATGTCTTTCAGCTTCTAATACTTGTCATCTCTTTATTTCTCTCTGATATGTTCTGTGGTACATCTTTATTTATAAATTCTAGTAATAAGTTTTCTCTTCAAAATTGACTACTGCTCTATAATTTATTTCATATATTGATTTTTTAGACATTTTGTTTTCACTTCCAAGATTTCTAAGAAAAAGAGCTTGTGTGTATTTTGTCCCTACTGCTTCACTGACATTTAAAATAACTTGTGACTTTCCTTTAGAGTGCTACTGTCCCCAATTAATTCCAGTGCTATAGAAGTCATTGAGTTTGTTAAGTCACTGTGAATTTCTTCCCTGTCTTCTGATTTGTCACCAAATATCTTCCGCACTGGTTTCCTTTATACATTCATTAACTTTGCTCTTTGTTTTAATTTATGACATTTTAATAAATATTATGCCCACGTGTGTCTATTAAGTTTATGTAGAAAATTAAATTAGAAAAGAAAAAAAGACACACATCCTAACAGAGATTTCCTATTCTCCCCAAATATTAAATAATTATATGATAGCCACTGAACTTACAAGCAGAGTTTGAAGAAAATGGCATACCATAAAACTTGCTTTAGTACAAACATATTCAGTGACTCATACTGTTGCGCCTTTTAACCTATGCTGTTAAAAACAAGCCCTTAGAAGTTCATTGCAACCTTAA
Organism: Mormoops blainvillei; assembly: GCA_004026545.1. Classification (NCBI taxonomy): domain Eukaryota; kingdom Metazoa; phylum Chordata; class Mammalia; order Chiroptera; family Mormoopidae; genus Mormoops; species Mormoops blainvillei. The sequence goes on along the minus strand of PVJD01000540.1, from coordinate 325,933 downwards.
ATGATGTTGATTTTCTTCAGATTATTCTGTAACTTGACAGGAGCCATAAGAAGGCCACATTGTAAATGATACATCTTGGTCACTAATGTCCTTTTCTGCTGGCACTCAGACAGCTCTTGTCAAACTCTTAAACCAGTTAATGCTTTCTTACTCCCTTAAAGGGTAATCTAAAAATGTTACACAAAGTGCTATCAAAGTCCCAGAATTGTTTTCCTGTAGATAGGTCATGTCTTGAAAAAAAAGTCACAAAAACTATAGAAAGACTTCTCTTTTGCTGGCTTGGGAATATAGTACATATATATGCACATACATGTACACATAACATGCATATAAAAGTGAAGAAGTTCTAATCTCATAACATTTTTTTTAGTGAAGAAGTTTTTTTTGCTTATTTTTACTTACATAATTTAAACTAATGTAAATACACCACAAGATGTGGCCCTACTTTTCTTTCTGAAAATTAAGATATAAACCCAAAAAGGTGGGGTATGTTCAATTCCTCTCTAGGTCATGGGGAGCATTTAAAAATGATGACATATATTTTCATATGTTAGGTTAATCATCTGCCCTTATTCTTTGTGCATATTGAACAACATATTCATAGATTTTAACGCTGATACCCACAACCTCTAACATGCAAAATGGTCAGAAATAAAAATAACTAATTTTTAAATGAATGATTATTTTTAAATTCCTTACTAAATAAAGCCCTTAATTTCTAAGTTGGCAGCACACATCTTTGAGAAAATTTTTTTATAATATCCAAGGTGATAATTTATGTTATTCAACATTGCAAGCTTTTATAGTGTCTTTAGCCCTAAGAGTGTAAAATCTTTGACAGCAGTAATACTCTCATTTATTTTGCATACCCAGAGGAAGCTTAGGTAGAGTTAGAGAAAAATAAATGCTGTTTGATGAATTGAGCAAGGGAAATAAGCTTCCAGTTTACTCCATTATTCAAACATAGTTAAGGTATTTCTTGCTAATGTGATATTTTATGAAAAAGGTAAAAGAGCATATGTCTGTATCATTCTAGGAAAGAATTTAGAGAACATAATAAAATTAATTGCCACTGACCAGGTACAGCTGAGTTTTTCAGAATGAACGATAAATTTATAGAAAGCTTATAGACATTTAAAAAGAACATGCCACAAAGCTGCATGTCAGAGGAGTATAAAAAGGTAATAAGGAACTTCAGATATTTTCTAATCCTCTTTCAAGCACCAGGAAGACCTATGTTTAATTTGAACTGGCACATAAATTGAGCATTGCTGAGAGGTCAAATTACACTTCAGTGAAGTCAGAAGGAGTGATGAATAATAATAATGATTTCACTTTACATTTATACAGCAGTAAACTCCATTTAATCTCCCTTTATATCCATAGCTCTAGAGCAGATTGCAAAGATTTAGATTTCATAACATTAAAATTATGATCCAAGCTTATCTTCCATCTATCTACACTGTTCAGCTGACATGCTTTTCAAACTGTCTCCTTTTCTTGGAAATGCCAGGAATTATCCATACTCACATTAGTGTAGGACTTAAAAATCAAATATATGGTTGTAGATATTTACTATTATCTGTGAAAATAAATATCATTTTTCAATATAAACAGTGGTATTCAAGAGATATATTTGTATTTATTTTATAATGATAGAAAACCAAAGCAAAGACCATTATAAATCTCACATCAAATGTACTCCCTAATAGCCCAAAAATATATATGATAATAAAAAGATAATATTTTAAGGTCTTTCTCTGAAACTAGAAATATAACAGTAGGTAACTATGCTAATGCCTCTTTGTTTCTGCCCATTGTCAATATTCATGCAATATCTGCATAGTTTCTTCTTCAGATGCTGTATTAAAAATTACAGGAAGGAAAAGGATGGGAATTAGAAAAATGATAGTTATTTAGAACGGTACTCTCCAATTTTAAGAATGTATGACTCCAGTAATTTTACTGTGCTAAAAGGTAGAAAATCTTTTCATATTTTTCAACATAGATAACATTTATACCATATCAAATCAAATATTTATTTTGTTTTCACTAGGTTTTTATTTAAAGCACTTGGATACAAGTTTACTACACAATTCTAAGCCTTCGTGAAATTATAGTCAATATTGTTATCATGAATAATTACATTGTCTCTCTCTTTGCATATTTATTAAATTATTTTCTTCTCCAACTTCCAAGGTAATCTATAATCTGAAACAATGCTGTTTAAGACAGTTTTGGATAAAACAGATAAAGTCTCTCAGGCAGAGTGAAAGAAGCATCTTCTGTGACAAAATATCAAAGGCAATTACAAATGTTATTGAATTGGGTGCCATGTTTTTTTTAGGAAATAAGTATCTAAAGAAATGTGTTAAGTTGCACGGTTTCTTTTTTTCAGGCAAACCAGATCATGCAAACTTATCATTGGAGTTGGTGAAAGTGGTAGAGAGAATAATGGTAGATGCCTAATGAGTCTCTTCATATAGCCTCCAAAACAAAATGCAACTACTTAGCACCATTAAAATGATACAAAAACTTCACATCCTTAGCGTAACTAGAAGTCAATGTATACCTAAAATTATAAAATCAAATATATACATTAAAACAAATAAACACCAAAACCCAGTAAGTTTCTTTTTATGATCTTGCACAAACTTTTACATTTGACATTCCAGAGACTCCTTTTCCCACCAGGGACACCAGGGACTTTGGAGTCTCAAGTGAGAGAATGGCACCACAACATTTAGGGAAGTGTCCATGTCCCCAGACACCTGAGAATCTCCTCCTTTAACCCGACATAAGTTGCAGTGATCTGAGAGATAAAAACAAACTATTTTCTTATTGTTACATATATCAAGTGAATACATGAATATAAATGACAAATGTTAAGCCATGACGTTCAAGCTAGTCATGACCTTGAACCTATGCACTGGATATAAGAGGACTGTCCAAAAGATTATCCAGCCATGTAATATGAAAAATAAGACATTTATTGAGGATACAAGATATAAGAAACATTGTACATAGGACAATAATGCCTGTCCTCTTCACAGTTGGCACCTTGGGACCTCACACAGCTCTCCTAGCATCTCTTCCACCGTTCAAAACACTCTGCCAAATCCCTTGTTGGAATTGCATTTAGCTGCCCCATTGTATTTTCCTGAATCTCATCAATGGTCTGAAATCTCTTCCCTTTCAAAGGTGATTTTAGTTTTGGGAAAAACCAGAAGTTTCAGGGTGCCAAATCTGGGCTTTAAAGGGCCTGAGTCACCTGGGTGATTTGATGTTTCACCAAAAAGCACTGAACAAGTGATGCATGAGCAGGCATGTTGTTGTGATGAAACTGCCAATCACCAGTTGACCAGAGCTGTGGCCATTTTTGTCCTATTATATCTCAGGACCAATGAAGGACATTGAGGTAGTACTCCTTACTAATTGTTTGGCCTGGAGGGATATACCCATGATGGACAACATCTTCCCAATTGAAAAATGCAATTAACATGGTCTTGATCTTGCTGTGACTTTGCCATGACTTCTTCAGCATGCAGAACAAGGTGACTTCCATTGGGATGACTGGACCTTCACTTACAGATCATAACCGTAGACCCACCTTTTATCTCTGGTTATGACCTTCTTAAAGAAACCTGGCTCATTGGTAGTGGTTTGAATCAATTCATTAGCAAATGCAATACCATGTTCTTTCTGCTCTGGTAGCAGAAACAACAGAATGAATTTTGCCACAACATGTTTCATGCCAAGATCCTGCATCAAAATCTTGGAAACAGTAGTTTTTGGAATCCCCAGATCAGCTTCTAGTTCTCTCACTCTCAGTCACCAATCTTTGTTGACTGAAGCCCATATATGTTCAGCATCCTCAGGTGTTATGCTTGTTGCAGGCCTTCCAGAACATGGATCAACTTAGAATGGTCAAACTTAGCACAAAATTTGATGCAGATTCATTGTTCTACTTGTGAAGTCATTTTGAATGTGACAACCACATCATACACATACCCACTCAACGGTGTCTGCTTCCCCAACTGACTAGTAGAGTGAAGTCATCATTGTTCATGCATGTGCATTCCAGTCCACTCACCTTGACTGCAAGGTTACATCAGTGTTGCACAAAACATTCTCATTATATTAACAATGGTTGGACTTTTTCCAGACAGACATAATATGTAAAAATAGGGAACACAACCAGTGCAGCAGCTAGAGGGGCACCACGCACATACAGGAAGGGGGTGAAGTGACTAGAAACAGGTCTAGTGCCAAGTAAGTCTCCAGCTGCCAGACAGCAGAATTGTCCCCTCTTCAACCTCTCCCCAACATACAGAGCCACAAAGTGGTGAAGCAGGTTGCCCCACCCTAACAAATAACTAAGGCTCCACCCCAAATAACTTAACAGGTTTTCTAAGACAGCGAGTCAAAGCAGCTCTACCTAATACACAGAAACAAACACAAGGAGGCTCTCAAATTGAGGAGGCAAAGAAATATGGCCCAAATGAAAGAACAGAACAAAACTCCAGAAAAAGAACTAAGCTAAATGGAGACAGACAACCTATCAGATCCAGAATTCCAAACACTAGTGATAAGGATGCTCAGAGAACTCATTGAGTACAGCAAAAGCATAAGGGAAGAAATAAAGGCTACACCAAGAGAAATAAAGATAAACCCACAGAGAACCAACAGTGAAAGATAGGAAGCTGGGGTTCAAATCAACAATTTGGAATATTAGGAAGAAATAAACAATCAACCAGAATCGAAGCAACAAGAATTCAAAAAAATGAGGAGAGAATTAGAAGACTCTGGGACACCTCCAAAAATGCCAACACCCAAATCATAGGGATGCCAGAAGTAGAAAAGGAAGAGCAAGAAATTGAAAACTTATTTGAAAAAATAGTCAAAGAAAACTGCCCCAATTTGGCAAAGGAAATAGATATACAAGAAAGAGAAAAAAGAGAAAGAAAGAAAGAAAGAAAGAAAGAAAGAAAGAAAGAAAGAAAGAAAGAAAGAAGAAACAGAAAAATTCTTAGAAGAGTACAAGTAGTTTAGGGTGTGGAGGGATCAAGCAGAAGGACAAAAGGACTCATAGACATGGACAACGGTGTGGTGATTGCAGGGGGTAGGGGTATAAGTGAGTTAAATGGTAATAAAAAATATATATATATATATTTTAAAAACAGATTAATGGAACAGAATAGAACCCAGAAATAAAACCAAGCATATATGGTTAATAATTTTTAACAAAGACATTATGAACATACAATATGGAAAGGATAAATAAATGATATAGGGAAAATTGCATATTCACATGCAAAAGATGAATTTGAATCTATACATTACACAATACACAAAATCAACTCAAAATAGATTAAAGAAGTAAAAGTAAGGCCTGGAAATATAAAACTCCTAGAAGAAAACATAGGGAAAAAATCAAGGACATTGACCTTGGCAACGATGTTTTGAATAAAACATCAAAATCTCAGGCAATAGCCTTGGCTGGTGTGGCTCAGTGGATTGAGTGAGGGTCTGTGAACCAAGGGCTCACCTCTTTGATTCCCGGTCAGGGTACATGCCTGGGTTGTGGGCCAGGTCCCAGGTAGGGGGCACACAAGAGACAACCACACATTGATGTTTCTCCCCCTCTCTTTCTCCCTTCCTTCCTTTTTCTCTAAAAAAATTAATAAATAAAATCTTTAAAAAAATATCAGGCAACAAAAACAAAAATAAACAAATGGAGCTGAATGAACCCCAAACTTCTGCATAGCGACAAGAACAATCAACAAGATGAAAAGGCAACTAATGGATTTAATATACATTTCTCCAAGGAATTATAAGGATGTCAAATAAATACATGAAAAAGCGTTCAACATAATTACCCATCAGGGGGATGTAAATTAATACCATGGCCAGATAACTCTATACCTGTTAGAATCATCAAAATTAAAAAAATAACATAATGAAAATATCTAATTCTGGCAAGAATTCAGGGCAACTGGAACTCTCATACATCACTGTTGATAAAGCAAAATGATGTGGGCACTCTGGGAAACAGTTTGACAATTTCTTATAAAATTATGCATTGATTTCCCATATGACTGAATGAGCCCACTCCCAGGTATTTGCACTAAAAAAAATTACGTGCACAATAAAATCTGTACACAAATTTTTTAGCAACTTTATTTGTAATAGCTAAAGGATATAAATAACTTAAATGTCCTTCAACAGGAGAATGGATAAACAAATAATGGCATATCCATACAATGGAATACTACTCAGAAGTAAAGAAGAAAATTATTAGCACAAACAATAACTTGGGCTAATGTCAAAAATATGCTGAATGATTACATGTTGCAGAAATTACAAACAAGGAGGGACTTAACCCACCAAAAAAAAAAAAAAGAGTTATCTTCTGGAGGGCGGGTCCCTTGTAGTACAGGCTTCCCCCACTAGGTGAGTGTCCTAGGAACCCATCTGTATCAGTGCACCAGCTGACATTGTTGTGAGAGGTGGTGTTTGGTTTCAATGAATTTTCTTTGAAGACTTTCAGTGTGTCTACTCATTTCATGATGGGTGATTTAGAAGTGCACCTGCCCACACCACACTGAGCGTTCAGCAGTTTTTGGCCAAAAAACAGCATGACCCCTGTGCCCCACCCTCCCTGTTCACCTGCTCTTGCCCTGAGTGACTATTTTTTGTTTCCCCAAGTGAAAAGATTTCTCAAAGGGAAAGGTTTTCTGATATGGAGAAAGTGAAACAAAAAATGGCAGAAGCACTAAAAGGCATCAAAATTGACAAGTTAAAAAACAGTTTTGCACAGTGGAAAGAAACCTCAGTAAATGTATTGAATCAAATGGAGAATACCTGGAAAGTGACTGAGGTTTAAACATGTAAGAGTAAATACACAAATTTTTATAAATAAATTCCAAGTATTTTTTGGGTCACCTCCTCATACTGTATGATTTGATTTATTTAACATTCTCGAAAAGACAAAACTACAGTAACAGAAAATAGGTCAGTGGTTATGAAGATACATGTGGGGACGATGCCATCACTACAAAGGGAGCACATGAAGGGGTGTTTTGGAGCTGTGGAGCCTCTGCGTCCTCTTCGTGCTGGTGATGACCCAAATGTATACATGTGTCAAGACTGCTAGAACGGTATAACAAGATAAAAACATCAATTTTACTTATAATAATTACAAAACAAAATAAAAAATTAAAAACTAGGAAATCAATATCACAAAAGTCAGAATAGTAATTCTGGGAAAGTATGGAATATGATCACTGTGGAGCCCCACAGGCTCTCCATTCAGTTTCTTAACCTGGTTATTTGACGTTTTAAATATATATATATATATTTTTTTAAATTCTATATAAATTCTATTCTAATATGATTGCTGTGCTGGATAGTGTAATCTTAGTTGTTGACCCTTGCTTTTCATCACTTTGAATACTTCTTACCAGTCCCTTCTAGCCTGCAAAATTTCTTTTGAGAAATATATATATATAAAATATACAATATAATATATATTTTATATATACAGATATGCACACAATTTTAGATAATAATTTGGAGAGAACTAGTAAGACTGAAGATGCATAAATTTTATACCTCAATCATTTCATACATTCTTTTAAGTCAGTTTTGGTACATGTCCCTAAGAAACCCTTACATGTGTGTTTTTTTCAGCATTTTTGGTGATGAAACTATTTACACATGACCTGTCCATAAAGAGGAAATTTTATTTATAAAGCATTATTTATTTTGTGATAAAATAGTATACATCACTGAATATGTAAAAGCATGTTTTATATATCAATATAGTTATATCTCAAAAAACTAATGTAACTGAACTGATGTCTGGCTACCTGCCACTACAAAAGCCAATACTTGAGAAGTAGGTGCTAATGTAAAGGAAAGTGGCTTATTCAGGGGCCACCTGGAAAGATGGGGGACTCATGTCTCAAAGCCCATGTCCACTTCTCAGTGGAGGCAGAGGTTTTTATAAGGAGGGAGAGGGGAATGGAACAAAGAAATCAAGGGAGGGGGTTGAAAAACTCTCTACATGTAGACGAGCACAGTCTATTCCAACATGGCAAGTGGTGGTCTGGTGTGCATCATCCTGGTTTAGTCATCCTGTGTTCACGTTCTCCTGGCTTTACATCATCCTGGCTCCACCACTGGAGGTCAGCAAACCTCCTGGAGCTGGGGTGCCTGATGGGCAAAGTCTGTATCTTCTGAAGTTAGATCCTAGGATTCTCATACAAACATGCTGTTCATCTTTAAGCTTCATATTAGTCAGAATCAGCACTTACAGGACAATGTCAAAGAATGTAGGGTGGGTTACAATTTCCCACCATTACAATTTTCCACTTTTACACTAATACAAACAATAAAAATAGGTTGTAAGATGATACTCAGCATTTATTATTGATAATTACTCAATAAGCTGTTATATGAAACATGCAAAAATCATGTCAAATACATGTAATGCTTATTTCTTTGGGAAAAAAGGGGAATAAAATGAAAGGAATAGAGGAAATTTTAACTTCCTTGGTAATATAAAAGAAGAAAATAACAATCAAATATGGGAATATTTGATAAAGTTAGCTACTGGTATAAAAATATTTATTACATTATTGCTGGCTATCTTTGAACTGTTTCAAATTTATGGGCATGCTGATTATGTATCTGTCAATAGATTTTTCTATTTTTTATAATTTTTAAATTGTTTTTATATTGTTATTCTTTTACAATTGTCCCAAATTTTTCCCTTTGTCCTTCTCTGCCCATCCTAACCCCCCAACCCCCACAGTCTATTCCCACACTGTTGTCTATGTCTATGGGTCTTTCATACATGTTCTTTGACTAGTCTCTTCCTCTTCTTTCCACCATTATCTCCCTCCCCTACCCCCTTCGGCTTCTGTAAGTCTGTTCTATGTTTCCATGTTTGTGGTTCTATTTTGTTCATTAGTTTATTTTGTTGATTAGATTGCTCTTATAGGTGAGATCATATGGTACCTGTCTTTTACCGACTGGCTTATTTCACTTAGCATAATGCTCTCCAGTTCCACCCATGCTGTCATGAAAGGTAGGAGTTCCTTCTTTCTTTCTGCTGTGTAGTATTCCCTTGTATAAATGTACCACAGTTTTTTGATCCGCTCATTTACCGATGGGCACTTAGGCTGTTTCAAGCACTTGGCTATTGTATATAGCCCTGCTATGAACATTGGGGTGTATAAGTTCTCTTGAATTGATGATTCAGGATTCTTAGGGTATCTTCCCAGTAGCAGAATTTCTGGGGCAAAAGGCAGTTCCATTTTTAGTTTTTTGATGAAATTCCATACTGTTTTCCACTGTGGCTGCACCAGTCTGCATTCCCACCAACAGTGCCCTAGGGTCCAATTTTCTCAGCATCTTCACCAGCACTTGTTGTTTGTTGATTTTTTAATGATAGTCATTCTGACAGGTGAGTTTCTTAAATGTGGACTACTTCAGTGATTTGTGTCACTTCCTAGGTCCCTGTGTCATTTCAGTTTGTAATCTCTGCACTTCATTGTGGGGCTAAAATTATTTCTTAAGCCTCTGGCAAACCTCTGTACAGAGGTCTGACGACCTCTGTAAATACTTCACTACTTGAACCTTGACCCCTTTTCATGTGTTTTTGGCACATTTTGTTTACTGTCACCACGGTTCCAACACCACTCTTGTTCCGTTAGGCCTGTGACCTGCTGTTCCGGGTCATCCAGACTCAGTGAACAACTTTTTCTTTGGGGATGCTTTCCTGATTGCTACTTCTCTACCCTCTCGATGTTCCTGACAGAGAAACTTGGAATGCCAGTACTAGGGCGCGTTAAGAAGATAAATAGCCTCATTTCTGGTTTCTCTAAATGTTTTCCTATAAATTAAAAGGAAATGTCCATCTCTGGCTGGAGGAAGCTGGAGTGGTTTCCTACAGTTGTGCAAAAGTGAGACTGTTCTACCAAATACTGGAAGTTCTACAGCCCAACCTCCCCCTCCTCCATCCATCAAACTATCATTTTCCCCCAGCTCTCTCTGGGAAATCTTATCATGATCTGCCACACTGGATCTTTCTAAAATAATCTCCAAAAAAAGAAAAGAAAAGAAAGTAAATTTACTCTCTATGGAAAGGAGTTTGAATCTTTACTAAACAAACTACTAGGATTCTGTTGGCATATCTACATAAACATATCTCTTTATAACATTTCTATAAAACAAGAAATATATAAAACCTCTACCTCTGAAGCACTTGCAGAAAAGTGAATGGTTGCTTAAACAAAAATGAGTCAGACTTTGGCTTGAATCTGTAATGACCCTTTTTTTAAAATCACCCCTCATTTTGTACAAAGTAGGTACATTTAATGAGTTCATCAATATGCAGTTCACTTAACAAGTTCAGTGTTATTAAAACTACTAACTAATAGATTCTAAGATTAAGTTAATAGAGTATCCACATATGTTGGTAAAATGGGAATCTATTCACTTATGCCAGAAACACTTATGAAAATGTGTTTGAAAGATATTTCTGAGTTTGGGTGAAGTTAATTAGCACCTAAGTACCACTTAAGGAAATATTTCCTTACAATAGGCTACTTCTGTATGACAGCTTTAAGAAATTTATAACACAGGAAGATTCAGATGGTGTCTGTCTTTAGCTCATTTAAATTAAAAAAAAAAAAAAGCTTCACTCCCTCTCCAAAAAATGATGGGCTGCCACTTAGAAAACACTTTATTTTTGAAATTCCTCTGATAAAGACTAGTTTGTCTCAAGGGTATTTTTAAATAAAGCACGCAAATGTTAATTATTTCTCTTGTAAAAGATAAACTGTGTGTGCTGTAAAGTATAAAATATAGTGGGGAAGGGAGGATTTCCTTCTTGTTTGTCATGTATTTATTCCTTTATATGTTTATTGTATAGTCTTTTTATGTCGTGTGTGTGTACGTGTGCTCATGTGTGTTAAGCCTTCATGTGACCACATTGCTGCACTGAGTGAAGGAAATGTGAATCTTGAGATGAAGAATTTTGTATTTGTAGTACTTAGCCCGCTAGGTACATAAAGGACCTTTAATAAGATTTAAGGAAAACTTTTGTTTTCTAAAAGAGGTTGATTGAAAATAATATCTTACATGTGCCTGGGAGTTGGTGTGGTTTAGAAACCTTTTTTCATACACATTAGCTCAAAGAATATTATTATCTGAGGCAATGTCTAATAATGCATACTGGTTTGGAGGGAGACAGACTTGTCTTCCAATCGCTTTCTCTATTCTACCATCCATTAAGTTTTAAAGATTCACAAACTTGCTATTTTTTGGTTTTATTTTGTTTTAATCATCTGTTACTTAAGGACAATGAACCATGAAAGATAGCTATAATAATCAGAGGCAATGCTTCTAAGTTTCTCATGCGATGGCTAGAATAGTACCTACCATATATGAGTAATTAATTTTTAAGAATTTATGTATATAATTTATGTACATTAAAGTTTAGCCTTTTAAAGTGCACAATCAATGGTTTTTAATGTGTAAAGAGAGTTGTGTATTCATGACCATAATCTAATTTTAGAAGGATTCCCATCTCCCTAAAAAGAAACCTTATACCCATTAAAAAGAATTCTCTATTCCCCCACCCTGCACTCGAGTCCTAAGTAACCATTAAACTACCTTCTATCTATAAAGATTCACCAATTCTGGAGATTTCATATTAATAGAATCATTAAATATACAATTTTTGTGACTGGATTCTTTAACTTAGCATGTTTTTGAGGTTAACTCACCTGACATATATGAACAGTCAACAGATGGAAATGAGGCAAGTGATATGGAAGAAAATAAGCTGATGGATTTCAATAAAACATAATTATGGGAAAAAGAAAATAGTAATAAAACAGATTCTGAAGTTGCTGTATAAATTAGAATTGGTTTTTCTTCCTTTGGGAAATGACTCAATAGCAATAGGATAATTAAAGGAAAAAATGCTACATACTCATTTCAGCAAAAAATGAGGGACAGGTATAAAACCAAGACTCCAAAATACAGGAAGTTGTTTAAAAGAAGCTCTGGTTTAGTACAGAAGAAAAAACTTAAAGAAAAATCTTAGCAGTAAGAAGACCCAGTGACAGTAGGGTTTGGGATGTACCAATATGATTTATTTCAGTCATATGTGGAATTGAATGAACAAAGTGAACCAACAAGCAAAATAGAGACAGACTCACAGACAGAAAGCAGGATAACAGTTAAGCGGGGAGGGGGGCAAAGAGGAGGGAAAAAGAGGTTAGGGGATGGAGGGACTGAGCAAAAAGGAAAAAGGACTCATGGACATGGACAACAGTGTGGCGGCTGGGTGATTACAGGGGGTATAGGCATATAAAGGAAATAAATGTTAATGGGAAAATATATAATAACTTTTTTAAGTATATTGCCTAAACTCATCTTTAGTTGTACAATGCAAAATTCAAATCCCATTCTTGCAACAGTTGAAATAAATCTTTTTTGTTCATTGAGGTAAAAGCCACCAGACTACACAAAGAATCACGCTAGCAAAACTACTTGAAAAGAAAAGTACCTTAGCAATAGAGAATAGAACATCTGAGTTTTGAAAACAACTAGTTAGGAACAATGGTATACATTGTAACCCCAACCAGTCACACTGCCCCTGACATCCTCACCCACCCAGGAAGTGTGCAGATAATTGGTCCAGAAAAACCTACACATTCAATGATAAATAAAAATTAACACAACAATTATATAAAGAAACTAAGAATTACATAATGAAGTTGTCATTTTGTTTACTGAACTTTCTCACAAGAACATTGTAGTTGTGTGACATAGTAATTTTGTCCAAAGAGTAATAGCTGAAGCTAGACATTTCCATACCTTATAATTCAGAAATTTCACTTGTAAGAATACATAACCAACAGAAATATGAACATATATTTACCAAATTTCATACATGAAAGATTGTTTTCACTAATATTCCTCCATGTTCATATTATAGTTTGTTTTCCTGGTAATTAAAGAATAACATATTAAAACATAAAGAAAAAATTCTAAATATTTTTTATTAACTTAAAGAATAGTTTAAGAATTCCTTTGGCAACCTCCAAAGACAAAGTTTTAAGGTTTATCATTAGCCTTTCATTTACTAAGGCCGATATTTCTTAAGACTAATACTCAATATCTATTTTGTAAATGCCCCCATTATTTATAGTTGCTATCCTAATGAAACTGAACTTAATTGAACTTCAAATTTTAAAAATGTAAAGCAAATTTTTTCTTTTTTTCTATGTTTTATTTTCTTTCTTCTTTATAGTTACATTCTTCAGAAAACTTTTATAATTGACCTACTAGTCAGATTTTTAAAATTCTGCATACCAGTTGAAGAAAAAAATTGTGTTTTAAGTCTTTTTATATGATGCTAATTATATATTATGGTTGCTTTTTTCTATTTGGTATGCCAGTAATATAGTTTAATAGAGTTTTGAAAACTTCTCACTACTATTCCTGGCAACATTCTGGTGATTCGTCTGCCTTTACTTCCTCAGATTTTTCACTGAGTTTATGGCTTTGTCTGTTGTGATGAGATGCAGAAGGAACAGGCAAGGACTCAACAACAGATTTTATAAAGGTTAAAAAAGCCCAGCATTCATTTCAACTTCCAATAATGTACTGTACTCTATCAGGCATGCTAATTCAGAAATCCTTAGCCTGGTGCCAGACAGTTAAATTGAATATATCATGAATATTCATGATTATACTGAGAATGAAAAATTTGGTGATGTTCAACTTTTAATAGTTGCTTTCCAAAAATTGTACTTGCATGGCTCTCATTCTTCAGCTGTTATTATTTGAAAAGCAAAATTGGAAAGGCTCACTCTCATTTGTTTAAAGGTTTGTACAATGTTTAGCAGAATGTAGGTGATTTGATATTTCCACTGGTTCTATGACTTATAAAAGATAGTTTTCTCTCACTTTAACCTTTCAGGATAAAGTCAAACATACTTTTATAGAGAGAGACAATACGTGCCTGACAACTTTGTAAGTGAATTAGCCCATTTTCTTCATTTTCAGTACTCGCTTTAGGATAGAGCATGTAAGAAAAACTCTTATGATAAAGTAAAAATAAATCCCTGCTCTTCGGCAGCTTGAAGAAGGTAGAAGAGGTCTCACATTCTTTTGTATCCTGGTTAAATACATTTTTAGGCCAATGGTTGCCAACTATGTAGATTTAAAGTAATATTTTTGAATAATAATAAGCAACATGAAGGGATTCTTAATAATGACATCATTTACTTTCATTTAACTCATTCCTCTTGTTTGAAAACAATTATGTATTTATTTTCGATGTGATGTAGAATCCACATGCCTCACATGGCAACAAACAACTCCCCCCCCCAAAATGAGTCTTGTGCCCCATAGCCTTCTCGGTGAACATCAGTTAACTGATGAACAAATGTCACTTCTTAATGTATGAGCAATGAGTGTCTCAAAGAAACCTGCAAAAAAGAACAAAATTAATTCATCCACAGTATTCCTCTGTTAAAAAGACATTGGGTAGTGAGTGATTAGGCAGCTTTTGTTGGGACATGACTAAGTCTGCTTATGACATATTTCAAATACTTTCAATAATGGAAGATATAGAAAAGAATTTATCCCTTATTGTTTCACATATAAAGTCAAAACACTCTATGAGGTAAATTATTAGTAGAATGGGCAAAGACAAACTCATGTACAGACTCATTAACTAATACATTTGAAAGTAAATTTTGTATATTCAGAACTATAATAACAGAGAAAATCATACGATTAAGTCAATTGATTTAAAATAAGTTAAAATAGCAGTTGATAATATATTCTACACTGTTATTCATTTAGCAATTTGGAATTTTCATAGTGAAAATTAAAAGGTGATAATTAAATTTGGATATTAAATATGGATTTCTGCCTTACAACTTGCAAAACTTCACAAGTCTCCTATCTTGGAACTATATTTAATTATTGACATTTTTAATTTTTTAAAAACTGGGTTTCATATAAATATTTAGCACTTTATTTCTTTCTGGATCTTCCTTAATCCTTTCTTCCCAATTCAAGATAGACTGCTCTGTTTAAATTGGTTTAAGTTCACTTTCATGAACATTAATTAATGAGATATAAAGCCGATAATGTATGACTCAGAGCGATTTTCATTTTACTGTCTAAGAAAAAGGTTTAGTATCTTTTGTTTTGAGATTGATTGGATGATTACATGACATTTGGAAGGTAACAAGAATCTATTTCTTAACAACAGCTTCTTTTGACACTAAGTACGACAAATTATTACATTAAAACTTGAGGGACTAGCAAAATAACAAAGTTATTTATTTATGAGAGGACACTTCTGGTAACACCTAAAACTCTAAATCTGATTTATACAAGCACCTTGTTTTTCTACTGCCTGAACACCAGCACATTTCCTGAAGGCATCTAGCTATCGCTTTTCTTCATTGCTAGATACGTTCTCATAAAATTGGGAATCAGGTGGCTCTTCCAGTCATTTGTCTTAGTTTAGTACAGTACCTACAGAGATTATCAGCTTCTTATTTTCCCAATCCTTTAAGCTCTAATATTTCAGTGTCATTAGCGAGGAGAACTCCAAACATTATATAAAGTTTGGAGATTTAAACTACAGTATTTTCCTATGTAAATGCACCCATTTCAGCATTTCCTGTGTTGATATATATTTGGTAAATATTCAATAGTAGAAAATCAGAATTATAACCTAATGTAATAGAAAAATCTGGTTGACTTTAGATCATTTGTAGTTATGTAGGTTGAATGTGATTATTATTATTATTTTTTTATTTTTTTTATTTTTTTGGTTCTGGCAATAGCAACTTCAAAAATAAAGCAATATGAAGCACCTAAAGGAAAAAAGGATGAATTTAGTGCATTTCTGTATGCTGTTTCCTTGAAAAGGGCTCTAACATATGCTATATTCTTTAGGTTTTCTACTTTTATTCTCACTGCCACCATTATCTTCATCCACATTCTCTATAAGCTTGTTTTATTTTTCTGTTTTTCACAGATACTTATCATTTCTTTTCCATATGTATGCCTCTATTCATATGCTTCAACTACTTTAGCTTCCTTTGGGGAGTCAACTGTTGATTATGTATCCACAGAAAAGGAATATAGTTATTAAGTCACTATTAATGAGCATAATGTGATTTTGATTATCTGTTTTGATCACTGAATTTTTAAAAAAATTTTCTCATCTATTCCTAAGTGTCTAGTTGCAGGCCAATGACTGAGTGTCTAAAGAAGTTTTTAGTGGACACTGGGCCTTAGTTTCTCACTAATTTAGAGATTTTTCTGATTTTTTTCTGATTAAACCCTTGATTGTGACAGGTGGCTGCAGCACACTCGTGAATAGTAAGCAACTCAGTGGTCTTTGGAAACCATCAAGACCAACTCTTGCCAAGAAGGAGTTCATTGCCAAGAGTAAATTTTTTTCCATCAAAGTTTTGTGGCTGTTCTAGTGCAGAGGTGCACTGGAGCAAGAGAAGGAAGGTGCACGGACAGGCTGAGAGACGAGTGTGTGGAGAAGTACGGGGTAGCAATGAACAAAGCAAAGAATAAAAACAGAGGATTTATATTCTCTGCCTGGTAACAAGGACTTCTTGAGCAAGGAAGAATGCCAAATGAATATTAAGTAAATTTAGGAATTTTTTCTTAGGTTAATTTTCTTCTCATTTGTCAACACGTGGGCTGTTAAATACCACTGAATTAGACATATCTACCACAGATATGTAACTATTTGCTGAGTTAGAATGTTGAACTTCAACATTTTGGACACACAAAGCACATATCTATTAATGTTCAAAAGTGGTTATAAGAATGTAATAATTTAGTAAATTTGATATTGAAAACAACATACAATAATAAAATAATGTATAGTTTTTATTATTATTTTTTGTATTTTTCCCATTACCATTAAGTCCTCTTATACTCCCCTCCCCCCAGCAATCACCACACTGTTGTCCATGTCCATGAGTCCTTTTTCCTTTTTTGCTCAACCCCTCCACCACCTAACTTCACCCCTCCCATAGCTGTTCTCCATCTGTATGTCTGTCTCTGTTTGGCTTGTTAGTTCAATTTGTTCATTACATTCCACATATGAGTGAAATCATGTACTATTTGTCTCTCTGTAAATGGTTTATTTCACTTAGAATAGTGTTCTTCAGGTCCATCCATGCTGTCGCAAAGAGTAAAATTTCCTCCTTTCTTACAGCCAATGTCCCACAGTTATTTTATCCACGCATGTACTGATGGAAGCTTGGCCTGCTTCCATGTCTTGGCAAATGTAAATAATGCTTCAATGAACATAGGACTGCTTATGTTATGTTAGCACTTTGGGTTTCTTAGGATAAATTCCCAGAAGTGGGATTGTTGTGTCAAAAGGCAGATCCATTTTTAATTTTTTGAGGTACCTCCATACTGCTTTCTATGGTGGTTGCACTAATCTGCATTCACACCAATAGTGCAAAAATGATCTTTTTCTCCACATCCTAGCCAGCACCCGTTAATTTGCTGATTTATTGATGATGGTCACTCTGACCTGTGTAAAGTGATATCTCACTGCGGTTTTAATTTGTATTTCTCTGTTGGTTAGTGAGGCTGAGCATCTTTTCATATGTCTATTGGCCATCTGTATGTCTATTTTGGAGAAGAGTCTATTCAGGTCCTTTGCCCATTTTTAAATTGGATTGTTTGTTTATTTGATGTTGAGGTTTGTAAGTTCTTTATAAATTTTTTATATTAACCATTTATCAGATGTAAATTTAACATTGAAGACAATATAGTCATAATAATAAATAATATATAGTTGTTAAAACTAGTTTCTTAATTGCCACCAAATGGTTCAATATTTTCTTAGAGATTAGTGACAAGCGCTCTCCATTAAAATAACACTGGACAACAAGAATGCTGTACTATATAAGAGATTTGATCTCACTGATATCTCAGGCTTTAAAAGGAATTTGATACAATTTTTAAACTTCTAAATATGCCATTTTAAGCATATGTACTCCAGTAGAAAAAAGTGAAGAATATTCCTAAGAATTATACTATCTCCTAAAATTTATTTCAGCAAAACAAAACAAACAACTGAAGTATCTGTTTATTCAAATTATATACTAAGCTTTGAGTAAAAAAGACTAGTATAAAATGAAGCAACCAACTTTTTGGTTTATTGTGAATCATCTACAAACTGAAAATAAATTTTATTTATTTTTCCCCTTATAAATTCACAATCTTTTTAATTATTAAAACAGATGTTTCTCTATTAAAAGCCTATGGAAGACATCATCTGTGTTCTGTATTGTGTGTTCACCACCTGAGGCCAAGTCTGTATTCATCACCATTCACCACTCTATACCCTGTGTTGTACAATAGCGCATCTGAAGCCTATGTAGTTTTGTTAACCAGAGTCACTCCAATAAGTTCATTTAAACAGAAATAATATAGATAGGAAAAGAGTCTATAGAAAAGCCATATAGGCTACAGAGTTATAGAAGTTATTTGTTTTAAAAGCTTTATAATTACAATTATGTCCTTCAAATTTTAAATCTACTAGTATCTTTATAGTTAGATTTTTGTTCCATTCCAAGGTAATTTTATAGTTCTTAGCTTTAGAGGCTATTCTAAGTTAAAGCTGGTGTTAACCACATCCATAGCCATAAAATAAATGTTTACCTATAACCTTATAGAGATGCCAGTGTATAAAAATCAATGATACAATTTAAGACGTGTCTATCTGCCCTTCTTAAGAGTTTATTTCTCATACAATTTTATTTAAAATTGCATCACAGTGATTCCACCCCCAAATGTTTCTGAAATGTTTGGATCATTACAATAAACTTAATGTCCAATAAAAAAAAAATCCAGTAATTTTTTTTATTCTTTTGAATCTTGATTAAAGTTGTGTCATTACTAGTGTAAAAAAATAGTGTGATTTATTTTGAATAATAGACTGTATATGGGTAATATATTGTGATTCTTTTGCTTACCTTCTATGATAGTTAATTTTATATATCAAATGGCTGGGCATGATATTTAGTCAAGCATTATATTGAGTGTTTCTGTGAAGGTGTTTTCTGAGTGAGATTAACATTTAAATTGGAAGATTTTAAATAAAGCTGATCACCCTCCATAATGTGGGCGGGCCTCATCCAATCAGTGGGAGATCTTAATAAATGAAGGCCGACCTCCCTTTGTCAGGAAGGGATTCTGCCAGCTGACTGCCTTTGGACTCAAACTGCAACCCTTCCTTGAGTCACCAGCCTGCCGGCCCACTCCATCAGATTTTGGACTCAGGAAGCCTGCACAATCACATAAGACAATTCTTTAAAATAAATTTCTCTCTCGGTATATGTAAACATCCTGTTGATCCTGTTTCTATGGAGAACCCTGATAATTACAACACCTAATGTCTTCTTATCATATTCATTGTCACAGAAGCTTTCAAAAACTGTCAAGACCTTGTATTCTTAGACTGTCCATTGCCTTTTTGACTCTATTTTCAGCCAGTTTCTCTCTCAAGCTCTTCACTGCAGTGTCTCTGATGACCTTGTTTACTTTGTTCTGTTGGGCAAGTCCCTGATTCAGGACACTTACTTGAATATTTAGTTGGAGTACTTTATCCAGATATCTGTATAGCTTACATTCCTTAAAAATCTTCACTCAACCTAAGGTCTTACTAGTCTCCCAAATTTCAATTTGAAACATTTCTTAACACTCACTATCTACATTCTGTGCTTTTAAACACTTTCTAATATTCTTTGTTAATCCACGAATGCTTTTTTTGTTGTTGTCTATATATCCCCACTAACAGAAAATACTTGAGGGTGGAGAGGCAGGACTTACCTTTTTATTTTTTACTAATTTATTTTCTGCTACATAATCAGTTCCTGAGACAATGCTTGGTACATAGTAGTTGCTGAATAAACATTTGATGAATTAATTAATAAACATAGGAAAAATAAGAGAACCCTTTAAGAGGTACAGAATCTTTAAACAAATTAGACTTCATTTTATGATATGCTTTAAAAGTAAGAATGGGAAGAGTAGAATTTATTTGTATTTATCTTTCCACATTTATAGCCCTCCTCTCCCCTCACCACTACTCCCAGTAATTTAAGACAATGAAAGGAATTTAACTTTCCTCTTTAGTGATATTTATTTTTCTCAAAGTCTTCAAATATTTTCAATGATAAATGCATTTACTCTCAATTTTCTTAAATGTCTTTTCTAATTCTTCTCTTATTCTCTATGCGTTACACATTTTAAGCCTTTCCATTAACATTCAAGTGTTCCTTAGGAAGAAAATAATATCTTATTCCCTTATAGCTAACTGGAAGTTTACTGATTTCCAGCCTCATGAGAATATTGGATCTCATGTAAAGAACTACTTACGATCTCTGAATGTGTTTAAACAAACGTCAACAGTAAGATTACTGATGAGCACTTTCTCAAAGATTTTTCTTCAGGATAACACTGTTCATTCCAAATCTTAAAGTGGACATTATAATTGTTTAAAATATCTGCATAAGATAAATTTGGGTAATATTTTAAGGTGATTTGAACTATGACATTTTTCCTAATCATTTATCCTTTGCTATAGAAGACCTCGTTTTCAATTTATAGTTAAACTGAAAAATTTGGAGTAACTACATAGTCAGTCTTCCATGTTTTATGAAAAAATGCGTCTTACCTGGATTATTAACAGACAGGTTTAGCAACAGATAGGCATTTCCTGACAAGCAATTTGTACAACATAGTCTCTTAGGCTCCGCTGGCCATCCCGGGTGGTAGATACATATGACTCTTCATGAATAACGTCCATCTGCTGCTTGGTACACATAGTAATCAAGAACATCACCTGATTGGTGCCAGGCACCACGTGGTACTTCGTTTTCAGCTAAAACAGAGACAGTGACAGGGTAAGTTGAATTTTATTCTTTCAATCAAAGATTCTAGGAAACAGTTAAACTTCAGTGTATAATTAATACCTTTCAATTTCACACAATATACAAAGTATCATAATGAAGAAATAATACAAGAGGTTCAGTAAGAACGCGTTTCTCATGTTGATAACCTGTGTCTTAGGATGTCTTTTCAAAAATTATCTATGAGGAGTACTAAGATGTTGTCTTTCTAGCTGTGCTACATGTTACATTGCAAACCATAAAGTGTACTTCGGTGAGAAAATTGATCTTGGCAGTTATATCTGACTAACTTAGGAAAAAAATTTCTTTTTAAAGAATAGGAAGTAAACTAACTCAATATTTTAGATCTGTCAAGTTTTATAGATTTTAAAAATAATTTTATATGGAAGTAGACATTTTGCCAAATGTTGAAAAATGATTAATTTTCAAAATTAGTCCTTCTGCACACCTGATGTTATAACACCTAAATCTTTCACAGTGAATTTTTAAATTATGATTTGCAGGAGTGCATAGTATTCCCTAAACTAAGCTCCAGTAATTTCTAGGAACTCAATATTTATTATAATCAGTTTCTTTATTTGTTCACATTTATAAATAACTTTACTAATTATAGTATGTACACTGGTCCCCGTTCTTGTTCTCCTGTTAGTGATGATCATGTTATTGTTTATAAGATTTCTCAAGGATGTGTTTGGCAGGATGTCAGAAGAAGAGTGGAAGCATTCTGAGTATCTTTTTTTTAATCACTCAGGATAATTCAGTGTTGAGAAAACCATAACTTTGTTTTGGAAAAAAATATACTAGAGAGCCATGAATATTATTTTGACCACTCTTGATTTCTTCACTTAGAACACATCTATTTGTTCCCTCTCATCATTCTTTTTCTTATTTCTTTATTGTTGCTCATGATAAAGCTGGTATTCTTACATTAAGTGTCTTCTCTAATGAATTACATATTGGTCCAGAGTAAAGAGACTTGATGCTAGTAGGCAGGGAGCTCTTCTGAAGATAGTACTATACTACAGAAGGCAATTGCTATGAAATTCAATGTAGGGGCTTTGATTTTTACTTCAGATGGACAGGCATGTAAGAGCTTGCTGCAGAACAGCAAGACAAGCATCTGAAACAAATAATCGGATGCTGTATGAAAAGGATAAAAATGACAAAAACATTTAAGTATACCTTTGTGAATTAATTTAATGTGTGTGTCATGTGGAAATACCTTATGCAATTCAATGGACTTTGTATATGAGTGCAAAACTGTCAGGATTTATTAGAAGAAAATGTGTATTAGCAAATAACAGGTTTAGAATAATTACAGCTAACGGCTAATTATACACAATATTGAAGGTTTTAAAAATGTTTTTAAAAGCACTACTATGTAAATCCAGTTCTCTATAGTCATCAAGTATATTCCTATATAGGAGAATAAAATTTGCTTAGTTTTATAGAGGATAATTTTAATATATGAGAAACACCTGGAAAAGTATATTCATCCCTGTGACTTTAATTTTTAGCATTATTTAAAGTTTATTCCTGTTACAATACATATTTCTTGGTTGTTAAAAGTTAGATTATTTCTGGTATATAAACTTGAATAATTTGCTAATGAAAAAGCCAGCATACAGTAGTGAATATCTATGTCCTTCCCATAACGAGTTAGTCAAATGTTAAAATATAACATTCTGTGTTAGAATAAGGTATTCATGTGTCTCTCTTTCATGTATTAATTTTCATATATTAATTTATAAATCTCTTATTTTAGGATTTGAGTTACTTTATATACATTAAATGTTATTATCATTTAACCCCATTTTTTTAATGATGGGAGTTTCAAAGGTAGATTATAGTGCAGATGCAAGTACAAAATCTTTCCAAGATATTCAATGAAATGAATAAAAGGAATAAAAAATAGAGGTATATAAACCTCATCAAAGTTAAAGTTAGCAAACAGATACAGCATCCTTTTTTTAAACTCTAAGGAATCACTTCAATATCTAGTGAAATTAAAATCAGGTGGAAAAGAAGAAATTGTGAATTGACAATGTTTTTAATCAACGGAGAGTACACTGAGATATAAAATAACTGTATGAATTTCTAAAACTCTCATTATAGTATTCTTTTGTCATGAGACATAAACTTAGAAAACTTGTCAAAACTTGAGGATATGGAAATCACTGTATATGTAACCCACTTCCAAATTGTGAATCAACATTGACATCAAGGATAAGAAAGAAATTATGCAGTTATATTGGCCATATTTTCTGTCCCTGCTCTCTGGTACAACTGAAGGGTAAAGATGAGGGAAAATGAGAGGATAGTCAAAGAGTAAATTACGGCTAAACTTTATAGTTGTAGAACAACTGTCAAGCACAAATGGATGCCCAAAGATATACAATCTGATCCACAAAATAAGAACACAGGGTGAGGTTCTTTATCCTAATCTAATTTCTCACTTAAGTAGATAGTTTATTTAAAACTAGAAACAAAAACAAAAGAAAAATAAAACAAAAACTCAAATAAGATGAGAGTTACTGGGACAGAGTTGGGCACAGCAGCGGAGAAACTTAAGAGAAGTAATTCCAGTGTATAGATAATCAGATAAAAAGAAAGTATGCTGAAAGCAATGGCCTCCACACAACAAGAAGTCTCCTTCTTCTAAGAATACTGAATGGCAGAAATGACCACTTACACTTTGAATAACAGAAAAAGTAGGATTAATTCTATATAACAAGTGAATGGGGCCCAAAGGACCTGGATATATTCTCACCCACCCAAATATCATAAAAAATATATAGACAAAATTTCAGGTAAAAATAAGCAAACATGGATTACATAGAAATTAGTAATGATCAGACTTTAAATTGTACATTTGATGTAAATATCTCCAAATTTCAATATCTTACCTATTTATTTATTTCATTAAATTATTTCATCCATATTTTAAACATATTTTGGCATAGTGATAGGATCTGATGATAATATAAGGAGCAAAGTCAGACATAGTCCTTGTCTGCATGTAACTCTCTCTCCAGACAAATGTGTGAATATGAAAAGCCACTGATAAATACTATAAAAGAGACTTGATAGTCTACGTGTATGAAAGGGGTTTTAACCTTTTTTTGGATAAGAGAAAGCTTCCCTAATGTGGAGTTTCAAGCTGCATGATGAATTGTAATTAGTTATGCAACTAAGGGAAGGAAAGAAAATTTCAGGCATAAACAAAATCACATAGTGAGTAGGGGACACAGGGATATTCATAAAAATAAATTGGTATAACTGAAGCTAATATTGGAAGGCAGTTACTGGTAATAACATGTAAACAGTAGCTTTCAACTTTCAAGAAAATATTGAAAATCTGCACTTATTATCAGAAAATGTGGGCTGGTTTACATAAAAGCCACTCCCTGTTAGACAACATATAGTTAATTCAAAACTCTTAATAAATATGAAAAAATCATCTTCAAAATTAATCAAGAATATGAAAGGCCAATTAGCAAGACAAATAGAAAAGAAAAATCCTGAATTGTAAACAAAGCACTTAATATAGGGGTTTCCCTAGATGTAATCAAGCTGTAAAATTGAAGTGTGGTTTTGATAAGCTTGAAAAGAATAGAATGGGGTTCAGTATCACATTAATGTTTATCCACAGTTAGCTTCAGCTTCAGGGGAGGAATGAACCAGAAGTAAAGCCCCAGCACTGCCCCTTCCCTGTGAGACTGAGGAGACCAGCCTTGGCACTGAAGAGAAAAGTGAAAAATACATTTTTTGAAAAGCCTGTAAGATATAATAATTTTAAATTTCTGTGTGTCTTAAAATGCAGTCTTCATATATTTAAAGCCAAAAAAGTTACAGTCCTACATAAATTAATAGGCAAATTAAGTCAGAGAGATTTAACATACCTCTAGTTATTAATAAACTAATAATGAGGACAAAAAAGATTTCACAAATATGAACATGATTATCAAAATCGACTAATAGACATGAATAGAAATCTCTTCCCAAGAATTCAAGCATATTCCCTTTCTCAGAATAAATAATTTATTTTTAAAAATTATACACTGTTACCTGGTAATTAAGTAATTACTAACAAATTTGGAATGATTAAAGTCATAGCTTATTCTCGGACCACTGTGCAATTAAGACAGAAGTCAACTTCAAAGTAAAAACTAGAATATTCTCAAAAATTAACCAACTAAGAACTTTAGAAAACTGAGGTAGGAGGACATGAGCAGAGTTTGAAGCAGAAAGCCCTGGTCCTTCTTCCCCACATAGATGCAAAGATTCAAAACGATACAGGAACCAATTCCCTTTGTAAGAAACCCAGAGACCAGTGGGAAGGCTCCTACACCACAGGCATTCATGAAACCAGACACACTGAAGCTGGTACAAAAGTTTTTACCACACTCTCTCCTCAGTCCCTCCCCCAAGCACAGCACAGGATGATCCAGAGGAAACTCCGAGTTCCCAGTTTCTTTCAAAGGCGGATGAGGACTAGATAGCACATTCAGTGTTGTGACTTTGCAGAGGACTGCCCAAGGCACTGGCTCTGTCATGCCTGAATCGGAGCCTTAAGGAGCTGAGAGCAAGAGGGCAGTTTGGGCTAACACACACCTATTCACTGAGGTTTCTGCCTCCATCTCATTACAGAGACAGCAGGTGAACTCGCCCAAATCCCAGCTTCTTCTTGAGAAGGTAAAGAATCGAAACACCTCTCCGGTATTTAGGCTTTTAGACCTATGTCAATTAGGGTAGAAGAAAAGATTTAAAAATGTTTAAATCAAAAGATGTCTTTTGAGTTGTTTCTTGAAGAATGATAAGGCTGAAGAAGAAATTTCTCAGTGAGAGAAGGGAAAATGTATGAAATACAAAGGCAAGAAAGATGATTATATTTTCAGGACTTGCACATAATTTTGAAGTTGAATAAGCCAAGGCTAACAGTAAGATCTTTTGTTACTTATTTATATAAATAATTACCCTATAAACAATTTGTTTTAAGTATATTTTCCCAATGATAGTTGGAGTGAATACATAATGGAGAATTTTAACTGGCTGTTTGAAGTCTTGCAGCTGGAAGGAATTTAGCTCAAAACAAGAACATGTTTAATTTTGTTGTCTGGCTTAATCCTGATTTTCAGGTGACACCATGACTTCACTGGCAAATGAAGTGACAAATAAGCTTGAAATGGACTAATCATTTAACTTGATTTTTTCCTTTTATTTTTTTATTTCCCACTTAATTGCTTTTCTAAATGGTTATAGGTGCATTCGGCTTCTTTTTTTTTTTTTTTTTTTGTCACTACTTATAAGGAATTAAATATGAAGAATACCAAAGTTTACATGAGTGGGTTTGAGGTTCAGGACATTGTTAAATAAACTTACTGGGACTACCTATCCTGAGAATAGTTTACCTGATCCAGAATATTAAAGAAGTTCAGCTGTAACTCATCAATGATGTAAGAGGGCTCAAACATAGCTTGAATAGAGAATCCCTCAACAATAAAGTAATTTATTAGTAAATGACTGCTCTTGTCTGTCTCCTTGATTTCTGACACGCATACTGACAGCATTTAGAATACCAAAAGAACAGGTATGATTTACATAACTATGCCATTAAAGCAAGAGGAAAGAATGATTTAAATAAGACATTTTAAATATGGAAACTATATTCACAACCTTGAGTGAGGAGACTTAAAGAACCCCAGAGGCTACCTAGTAAAATCTCCTTATTTTACAGATGAGGAAAGTAAAGTTCAAGACTTTCAGTGATTACCATGGGTAAACCGCACCGAAATTCCAGCCAGTGATGCTTCAGTTGCATCAAGCTACTTACACGTTTGCTTGTAAAATATTTTTAAAGTATCACTATATGAAAATAAACACTCTACTTTGAAATATGATGTAAACACACAAAATGTAAAAAAAAATTCTTGGAGTCCATGATATTAAAACACCTAATAAAAATAAATCAATTTTTATCGACAAGTCGTCATTGCCTTCAAAGGAGATAAAAGGCGGTTCCACTTTACAGTACCCCCAAATTCTTAAGTTTATCTTAGCATTAGGTCATGTGAATGTGAGGGGCAATATCTTAAGATTCACTTTGTCATGTGCTTTTTAATCTATACAAGTTCAACGTTTGGATATATATCTTATTTTGTTAAAATTAATGAGGGTTTATTATAAATAAAATAATATGTACTAGTAATTTAAAAGTTGACATTTATATATTGAATTTTTGGAAACAGTATAAAACATGCCTGAAAATTTTCAGCAATGACACTTTGGTATAATTTGAGTTTCAGTTCAATGATTCAGCTTTGCTGAAAAGAAAAAAAAAATTAAAAGGATTTCAGTTATTTAGCTGAACTTTCATTTTGCTTTACATTGTAGGAAGGGCATTTATTAAGCACTTAACTGCTCTTAACTCTAGTTACAGATAATCTATGCATGAATAAATCTAATGGGTATCTATGCATTTATGGTAATTCTAATAAACTAAATAATGACATGTTTGAAATTTTAAAAAATATAATTTGAACTTGCTGTGCTCCCAAACTTATTTCAAGCAGAGGTGGCTTCTAATTAGAAGCACAATGAAACAAGCTCCACCTAGAGAAAGAGCTGTCTCTTAACGGAACCTGAAGTAGATAGAGAGCCAAAGGATGCTTTCAGGTGGAGATGAAAGTCATGAAGTGTGTGAATTAAAAGAACAGATTCATTTATCTCTGTCTTTTTACACCTGGACAGAATGCTAAGAGCCATCTGTCAAAACGGCATTCAATGCAATAAAGGGCATTTTGTTTCTATGTGAATAAATTGAAGGGACCTGAATGGGATTTTAATGGAAATATGTACAGTTGAGATTCCCAAACAATCAGACTTGGCATTTCCTTCAACAAGCTTTTGATGGGTCTCTTTGGATGGCAATTCTCAAGGAGAATTCCTCTTTTCTTTTTTTCTTCTTGCAGTATGACTGTTTCAACAAAAATATTTAAGGTATTTGACACATTTTAGATCAGTAGAAATTTAGAAAAAGAGAGCCAAATGGCCTCTACCATGAAATCTTTGCCGTGAGATGGATATATAAATGAAGTAAAAAAACTATAATTTTATGTTGAATACCAAGGTTGGGTTTTTAACAAAATTAATATAAATAATTTATATTTTAAAAATTGACATGTTTGAGTAAATAAATTATTTACAACAGAATGATACTGCACTAATCTTTTACTCTTCTCTTTTTCACTTTCACTTTTAAAGAATAAGACACAACACACTGGATAAAAGGACATTTTTTTTCAAACTTTTTGTCTCTTTTTCTCCTTAAAAAAAATAATTAAGAATAAAATGGTGGAATACAGAATCACAAACCTCAAAATAAATAACAGAAAAATCTATGCAAAAGAGAAATACAACTTATAAATATTATGCTTGTCCTTGGAAGTAGCAATATGATGCCTTAAAAGTTACAGTGTATGAAAAATCATGTTTAAAAGATTGATGTTAAAATTTTTAGTTTTATATATCTGTGATAACCTTCTTGACAAACTAAAAGTATTTTACATAAATATTTTTATAATTACATAAATTTGAACTTTTCAAAAGAGTAGATCCTGTAACAATATTATTTGTATTAAAAAAACCACACAAGCAGAAGTTCAATATTCAGAATAATGCTATATTCTGAGTGACTTTTCTTAATTAATAAGAAGATATAGAGTTAAGACATCTCTTATCTTCCTAAGGTATCTTCAAACATTAAAAACTTATGTGATAGGTGGGATTTCCTGAATAGCATAGTAAAACCTCAGAAAATCTACTCTGTAAATGCAATGAAAATATTTACAATTATTGTAAAAAAAATCAATTTTTTTCAGAGCTCTAAAATATAACCAGAAGGTAATAATAACCTGAAGAACATTTATTCAAGAAAAATGGCTGCATCTTGGTAGGAACGGTGTTAGTGCAGTGACATTTTTCTTTGCCTGATTCCCATATTCTTCTCTGCAGTTTAGTGGTAGCCTTACAAGTGTGGTAGATGTGAAAAATAGTATCTTACCTATCACAGAGGTAGCAGGTAGGATTTGAAGTTGTTTTGTTTTTTTTTTAAACCATCCCCAGAGCATTTTTATTATTTGACTTATCTGGTAGCTCCTTGGAAAAGCCATGTTGTCATGACATCTTTTATTGACCTGACTCAGAATTTTTGCAGTGAGAAAAGCCCGATTTCTTTCTATGATTTTTTCTGAAAGCATTCAAGGGCAATTGTTTAATATTGCAGCTGTCGGAAACAGCAATACCAGTTGAGTAAAATAAAAGACTGGCCCAAAACAAACAAGGAAGGGATACTTACAAGGAAGATCTGAGGATGAGATATCCATAAGGTTTTTTTAAAGCTTCAAATTGGCCCTGTTTGTAGATGCATACATGAGAGCTTTTTTTTTTTCTTGGCTTAAATGTCAGACTCCAAAAGGAATGGTGATCATTAAATTTTGGCATAAAGACAAGTATAAACAATACTCTTTTTATTGGTTAATTCTATTACTACACTTATTTTTTAAAAAGATACCAAATTAGAACTGCTACAGAAAGGAAGATTTTGATAACATTGGAGTGAATTTTATGTTAAATGACATTTAACATGAAAAATTATTCCCTCCTTGGAGTGAAACAGCTGTTTCTTCTCACCAATATCAGACTGAAAAAAATAATCGAACTTGTAGGTCTAGAAGTGAGAATTGGTTCATAGCTCTCCTCAGTGCTCATGGGAACAATTTACCAGGTAAATTTTCCTCCAACTCTGAGAAATTATACTTATTGAAACAAATAAGATTCCTGTGATGAATATTTCAAAGAGCCAAACAGATTAACCTGTTTAAAAATATAATTTCCTTTAGAAAAACAAACCTGAGAGTAATTCCATACAATGTAACCCATTATCAGGTTAACCTTGTTCTCTAACAGTTAACCATAAGTTTGCAGAATATGAAAACCTGTCTCAATATGGAGTCTCTATGGAGATTCTTCAAGTACCAAGTGCCCAGTTGCTCAATAAATGTTAATTGGCAAAGATGATAATGATATGTTAACTAATTTCCCAAAGAGCCTTAGTCTCTGTTGGCCTTCACATCCATCTGCTTTAAACATTGAAAGGAAAGACTTAAGTCAATACTAATAAGTATAAAATTTTCCACTAATTGTGAAGTTTAAGAAATATTTCATTATGCATTCTAAATGCACGTGCGTGAGCACAGAAATACACCATTCACTGCAGTTAATTAGTTTGTAATTATTACCTTTGGAAACCTCTTTCCCTTTTGAATTGTAACAGACACTTCAGAGCTTACTTGACTTAAAAAAAAAACTGGGAAAGGTTCTGATCTTCTGTTCATTGCTTCTGTCATGATTTTTTCACTTGCAAAACACAGCTATGTAGAACTGGTCTTGTCTGGTCCACAGGATGCTTTTTCTCTGTGTGGCAGCAGTGATTAAAGGAAGCCACGTAAATATTATTGACAATGCCAGAGGCTGATACTTCATCGTCATCCACATTCACTTTATGTTCAGAGTTACTGCCTCTCTGGCTCATGTTTGCAGGATATTTCCCTCATCTTCTTGTCTCATAAGGGGGCCCAACACATGGCAAAGTAGTCTTATGTTACGCAGCTGTATGAAGAGGAAGATGGGGTACAGTTGTGCGATTTTCTTGCTTGATATTCATTATCAGGTGGGCATCTTCCCCTTTTAATCTGATCTCATCTGTGTTTTGGATACCTGAGATAAAAGGAAAAGCAGGTATTGCCTTTGTTTAATTGTTGACATGACCTAAGTCTTTACTCTGGCTTTCCTGTCTTCTCACCTACTCCAGGTTGCACCCCATAAACACATACACACATGGCAGCAGGTTAAGGGTGTTTTTTTTTTTTGCTATTAAGATATTAGAAATTTAATAACTATTTTTTTCTTAAGATCATGCATAAAAGTATTTAAAACCAGAATTGTTAACATTAATGTGAATTTTAGAAAGCATTGCTTCAATTTTCTTACATGCCATAGACTCTATTAAGCATATCATACTCCTCAGTATTAATTACAACAATATTCTTTCCCTTTGAAAACCTCATTTATGTCCCACTTACAGATCACCTGTTTCACTCATAATTCACGTTTCTCTTTAAAATTAAATTTCTGTGATATTTTATAATAAAACTGTGTGGTAATTCTCAAGTTATCTTTGTTGCAACAAAGAATATATATGAACCTTCTACAAATTTCTTTCATCTCTGCCTCCATCAGCCTTTTTTATAAAACTTAAAAATGTCAATTTACGTATTTTTACGAGAATTCTAAAGCTCTATACCTAATGTATATATATTTAAATAGCAAAAATTATCCTAGGAGCATTCATGGGCCCCAAAAACCTTTTGTCAGGGGATCATGTGTTCATTCATGTATTTTTTCCTAAACAACAAAGTCTATGCTCTAACCACTAATGTGTCCTTCGGTTGACGATGCTACCCTTAGGGAAAGCAGATGTACGAGGCATGAGGTCTGTCTGGAGAAAGTGCTATTGTTAATATAACCAGAATGATTTGACATCGATGTAAACTGGCAGCCAAGGAGAGTGGGCTGGAATGCACATTCCTGAACAGTGACAACTTCACTATATTAGTCAGTGGGGGTGGTAGACACTGTTGAGTGAGCATGTGCCCTGTGTGGCTTTTGCATTAAAAATGACGGAGTGAGTAGAGCAATGAATCTGCATCAAATTTTGCATTAAGCTTGAGCATTCCTCCATGGAAACTATTCAGATGATTCAGAAAGCTTTCGGGGACGAAGCAATAGGTGCAGCACAGATAAAAGCGTGGCACAAATGCTTCAAAGATAGTCGAGAATCTGTTCAAAATGATCCATGTTCTGGAAGGCCTGCAACAAGCAGAGCACCTGAGAATGCTGAACGTATGCAGGCTGTGATCAACAAAGACAGGCAACTGACAGTGTGAGAACTAGTGCATCTGAGATTTTGACCCAGGATCCTTGTATTGAACGTGATGTGGCAAAATTCATTCTGTGGCTTCTGCCACTAGAGCAGAAGGAACACCGTGCTGCAGTTGGGAAAGCTGTGTGAGGTCCCAACCTGCCAATTTTGAATAGAACCGAGGCTTCATTGTCCTGCGTACAATGTTTCTTATATCTTGTATTGTCTTCAATAAATGTCTCCATTTTTCATAGTATGTCGATGGATATTTTCTGGACCTCTTCAGGCAACAGTTTGCTTTTTTTCTGATATTGTCCTGTACAGGGTAACAGTCCTGCATGTTATGTTTAGGTATAAGCTCTAAGAGATTAATGTTCACTAGCTAATACTTTAGTGTTGTTTGCATATATCTAGGTAACTATTATAGGACCATAATTTATTTATTTTATACTTCTAATAATACAATTGTCTTAAAATATTGCTCTGCTATTTTTCCTAGGTAACAATTGAAGGGAAAACAACAAAAACACTATATGAAATAGATATTTTAAAAGTCACAAAGTATGTCATTCTAAAAACTTTTGAGTATATTAATTTCACTTTGTAGGGACAGAGGATGAAAGAATCGATATAGTTTCCAAGGATAAAACTTTGTGCTTTCTCAACAGCAGCTAGAATACAGTTATCTTTTAAAGGTTTGAAATATTTCTAAGACAAAGAAAAACAATGTAACTTTTGGGAAGAGTTTCAAGCTAAAACTTTAGTCATATTGAACTAAACACCA
The DNA here is from genome assembly GCA_004026545.1 of Mormoops blainvillei. Taxonomy (NCBI): domain Eukaryota; kingdom Metazoa; phylum Chordata; class Mammalia; order Chiroptera; family Mormoopidae; genus Mormoops; species Mormoops blainvillei. The sequence goes on along the minus strand of PVJD01000540.1, from coordinate 293,160 downwards.
TTGTGTTCCATTTAAAATCATTCTCACATTCCCACTTAAATATTAAGTAATCATAAATCGTTCATAAAAAGTATCTTCTATCCCAGGTTAAAGTTAGAAAACTGAAAGAGTATAAATAATTTTAGAAATCTATAACAAAGGATGAGTATTAATCAGAATCAACAACTCAAAATACTAAAACATTTGCCGGAAAGTCAAGGGGCAAATGAATTCTAAAGAGAAAAGGCAATATTATGCAGTTCTCAAAGGAAGACTTGTTAATTAGTGGAGATAAACATGATGTTGTGTGATAATTTTGGTAAATAAAATGAAGCACTAAGATTATCATACATGTACCTAATAATTATCAAAATGAAAGAGAAAAATAATCCTAGTAGCTAAACTTGGAGGAAATAAAATAGTTCTTAAAAAGCTCTAATTAATATACTCAGAGAAATTCAAGGTGATATTACTCATATAATATGTAGGAAACAGGCTTGAATAAGAAATATTCAGGAATAAAAAGAATCATTGAAAAATACTGACCATAAAGATAATGTTGATAATTACTTTGTGTGTGAAATGTAAAACTAAGCCAATAAAGAGATAGACTGATAGATAATTGATTAATAGATAACCCAGAGAAATTTACTTAATGTTTTCAAAGTGCTAATGTAGACCAAAATCCATAAGAGCCTATTGACCAAAGGGAAAAATAATTCATTGTAGACACTAGAAGAGTGTTTCTTAAAGTGTGTTGTGTGTACTACTTGTATTGAAACTATGGGGACATTTAAAAAATGAATACAACTGCCCAGACCCAGAAAATATCCACTACATCAGAATCTGTTAGTATAGCTAAGACAGATGAATTTTAATAATGGTTCTTAGGCGATCTTAAGGTTACTATAGTTACTCTTATATTAAAACCATTTAAAAGAGTCAAAAAATTTAAATAACTTTCAGACATTTTAATACTTTTCTGAATTTGAGAAATGCTTCATATATATATATATATATATATATATATATAATCTCCACTCTAAAAGAAAGCTTCTTTATTGTCCCATATATCCATATTACACTTAATCACCATGAAAATATTTTTCTTATTTTTAACTATTTTCTAACCTTATTTCATTAGAAGCTAGCTTAGTGTATGACTTGTGATATGTTCATTAAATGTTTTTTAAATGAATAGTCTATGTTTTTACTGTTCAACATAGTATCCATTAGCAACATGTGTTTACTGAGCACTTGAAATGTTACTAGTGTTAATTTTTAAGACATAAAAAAGTAAAATATCTCACTACTCTTTCTTATAATAATTGCATATTAAAATGACTTGTTTAAGGATAGCATCAATTAAAATAAAATACACTGTTTTAGTGCAATTTTTTCCATGTATCATTAGTTTTTTTAAATTTTCTCTGAATTACCTTTTAACGGTATGTTAGAGTCTATTCCAAAGTTGTAGCTTTTATGTACTTGTTTCCTAACCAAAAACACCTCCTCATTAAGCATTCAGTCTCTTGAGTTTTAAGCAACAGATATCCAAGGGACACAAGTGACATGATTAGGGAACGAAGAACAACTACAATTTACCTTTTCGCTCACTTTTTCTTGTTTCGAAAGTACAAACAACAAATAAGGCTTTATTAGTTTTAAATAAATTTCTATTTCAACCCAAGGACATTATGAAAAGTCTCCCTGACTAGTAGTTTGTATTTTTTTTAATTTGTTTTTAGAGTTATTTAAAATAAGAAAGTATCGAGCCAATATTCTCACATAAAAGTATCAGTATTTTTAAATTATTTCAAGTAAAAAGAGGGAGACATTATTTCCTCTTGTAAAAAGATACTAGAAATAATATGTATGATATTGATTTGCTTTATCAGATATTTATTTGTACTTTTAATAAACAGATATTAATTTTTTATATTTCCAGTGAGTATCAAGTTCTATAAATTGTGGGTGGAAAACAAATGTTTTTTCAACTATAACATTGTATGCTTAATTTCCCAATTCCATTCAATTCATTTTATTATTGTGTAACTTCAATCAGCAAACATCAAATGCATAATAATACTTACCATGATTTAAATTCATGTATATGTAAACATACATGATTACTAAATGTCCAATATTCAGGTTGATATTAATAGATTTTCAAAATGACATTATCAGCATTTATGAGAATGAGAAAAGTGGGTCTAAAGGCATTCCTAATCTAGTAATATCAGACACCAATATTAATTTTAATTCATAATCATATTCTTTTTTATGATATTTAATTGATGATGCTATTACAGTTGTCCTGAGTTTCCCTCTTTGCCCCACTCTCTCAGGCAGTCCACCCCCCTTTGTTCGTGTCCACAGGTCATGCATGTAAGTGCTTTGTCTACTCGCTTTCCTGTGCTGTACTTTACATCCCCATGGCTATTCCGTAGTTACCTATTTGTACGTCTTAATCCCCTCACCTCTCACCTATTCTCCCACACCCCTCTCCTTCCCATTTCTTTATCTTTAAACTTTGGCATTTTAATTTTGATGTGTCTTGGGGTGGGTCTCTTTGTGTCCATCTTGTTTAGGATTCTCTGTGCTTCCTGGACTTGCATGTCTATTTCCTTCACCAAATTAGGGAAGTTTTCTTTCATTATTTTTTCAAATAGATTTCCAATTTCTTGCTCTTTCCCTTCTTCTGGCATTCCTATGAAGCAAATGTTGGATTGCTTAAAATTGTCCCACAGGCTGCTTACACTATCTTCATTTTCTTAGATTCTCTGTTCTTCTTCTTCTGATTGGTTGTTTTTTGCTTCCTTATGTCCCAAGTCGTTGATTTGATTCTTGGCTTCATCCACTCTACTGTTGTTTCTCTGTAAATTATCCTTTATTTCAGTGAATGCATCCTTCTTTTCTGAATGGATCTTTTTTATGCTGTTAATGTCTTCACTAAATTCCTTCAGCATCCTTAAAACAGTGTTTTGAACTCTGTATCTGATAGATTGCTTATCTCCATTTTGTTTAGACTTTTTTCTTGAGTTTTGATGTGTTCTTTCATTTGGGCCATGTTTCTCTGTCTCCTCATTTTGGCAGCCTCCCTGTGTTTGTTTCTATGTATTAGGTAGAGCTACTATAACTCCCTGTCTTGGTAGTGTGGCCTAATGTAGCAGGTGTTCTGTAAGGTCCAGTGGCACAGCCTTTCCTATCACCCAAGCTGGGTACTTGAGGTTTGCCCTTCGTGTGGGCTGAGTACAGCCTCCTCTTGTAGTTGAGCCTTGGTTGCTATTGGCAGATGAACGGGAAGGACTTACCCAGGCCAGTCAACTGCAAGGACTGGCTATAATCACTTACCTCAAACCTCCACCCTCCATGGAAAATCAGCTCTGCAGGGGCAGGGTGAGTGGTGCTCTGATGTGGTCTGTAGCTGTCCACTGGGTGCTATAAACCTGGTGTTTCCCAGGTGGTGCAGGCTAAGATTAGACCCCACCTGTGTTTTGTCCAGGGCCACCCCTGCCTGAGCTATAAAGTGATCTTCTACTTGTGCTGGGCTTATAGATTTCTAGGCAAAGCCGAGCTGTAAATCTAGGCTGCTAGTTCCAAGCCTAGGACTCATTGAAATCAGTTGTTGCTTGTTTGGGAAGATTTAGGACGCTGTGAAGCAAAGCCAAGACTATCATTCATGTGGAAAAGCAGCTTTAGGTGGGCCTGTATGTTGGGTGGGTCAGAGTCTCTGGGGATCTCCAAGACAGGTCAACCAGTGTTAGCCAGGTTGATGGAATCTTAGATACAGCACCAGTCTGCGAGATCTGCGGGGAGAGGGCCCAGAAAAGGGACAATGGCCTTTGCTCCCTGTGGTGCTCTCAGCCTCCCCCTGCATGCCACTGGTGCCCCTCCAGCTTCTACCCCAGCACCAGAGCCCAGATGGACTAAGTCTGAGCAGGTGAGTCCATGTGTGGATTCTTTAAGAGGAACTGCTTGGGGATCTAGCAGTTTCTTCCACTGACTCAATCCCCACTGGTTTTTGCAGCCAGAAGCTGTGGGACCTTATCTTCCTGACACTGGAATCCTGGGCTGTGGGCCCTGGTGTGGGACTGAGACTCCTCACTCTTGAGATATCCCTCCCAAATTTTTATCCACCACATGTGGATTTGCGAGCAGTCTGTTCTGTGTCTGAGCCCTTCCTACAGTCTGGATGGATGTGGTTTCTCTAATTCCATAGTTGTTAGACTTCCATTCAACTAGATATCTGTCAGTTCTCAGTGATGGTTGCTCTGTATTGTAATTTTGTTGTGGTTATGCAAGAGGTGAGCCATGTCTGTCTACGCCACCATCTTGACCAGAGGCATAATTATATTCTTAATAGACAGGAATATATCACTAGGTAACTGAATAAAATTTACTTTTTGTGTGTAGTATTTACCATCTCTCTCTCTCTTTCTGTCTCTCTCTCTCCTTCCCTGCCTCCCTTTCTCTCTCCTTCCCTCCTTCCATCCTTCCCTTCCTCCCTTTGTTTGGGTGTTTATTTTTAATCAATAAGTGTGATAAACAATTAACTTCTTCCTTATCTGTACTCTGAAGGGTCTTTTCTCACAGCCCTTTTTACTGCTTTAGTATTTTTGGAAGAATACTAACACTAATAACTCTTGGAAGAAGGTTATTTTAATTATAAACAAAAGGCAATGGAAAAATTAAATTGTCGCTATTATAACTGGAATAGAATCTAGAGAAAATACAGCTGAAGGAACAGAGCTGATATATGTGGTTCATATATAATCACACTAGTTTTCATTTACAAGTCATTTTACTTTTATTTTTTAATTTATTTTTATTATATTTTTCCATTACCATTTGATCACCTATGGTCTTCTCCCTTGTCAGTCACCATACTGTTGTCAATGTCCATGAGTCCTTTTTCCTTTTTGCTGGATCTTTCCACCCTCTCACCCTCCTCTGAGCTCTCAGCCCACTATCTATGAATCTGTCTCTATTTTGCTTGTTAGCTCAGTTTATTCATTAGATTCCACATATGAGTGAAATCATATAGTATTTGCCTTTCTCTGACTGGCATATTTCACTTAGCATAATGTTCTCCAGGTGCATCCATGCTGTCCCAAACAGTAGAATTTTCTTTGTTTTTAAAGTTGAGTGGTATTTCCTTATGTAAATGTTCCATAGATGTTTTATCCACTTGTCTACTGATGACCACTTGGTCTGGTTTCAAATCTTGGCTATTGTAAATAGTGTGCAGTAAACATATGGATGCATATATTCTTTCAAATTATTGTTTGGGGTTTCATCATGTATATACCCAGAAATGGATATTTGCATAAGGCAGTTCTATTTTTAATTTCTTGAGGTATTTTCATACTGCTCTCCATAGTAGCTGCACCAATCATAATTATGTGAAGACCAAGTGGATGCCCAATAGCTATTTGACTAAAGAAAAGTTGTTAAAAATTGAAGGAATTGAAAGAACACCTTAACATTCTGTTACTCAGCAATCAAAAGAAATTAAATTGCATTTTAAAACTAATATCTAACTTGTAATTATGATTTCAGTAAAAACAAAAACAAAAACCTTGATTTTGCTTCTGAATAGGATATACAATGTCCATGATTTTTATTCTCAACCTTAACTACCAAACAAACCAAACTATAATATCCTATTACTCCTTTATGAGAGAGCTGAATATTTTAATACACATAAACTCATTAAAATCACAGAGAATGCCAAGAAATTCCTAGGAAAGGATATGATCAAGCTGCTTTTATCCCTGACAAAGAGGCAAGAGGAGAAAGAATATGCAATAAATATTGATTTAAAAAGAAAACAGGCATGACTTCCAGTCATGGGAAAGCACAGCTCTCCTCTTAGCACAACCAAAGCAAAAATTACAACTAAACTACAAAACAACTATCACCCAGAATCATAAAAAAAATGAGCAGTATGGAAGTCCAGCAACCAAGGAATTAAAAAGAAATCACATTCATCCAGATGGGTAGAAGGGGCAGAGATGTACAGAGAGGTATGGAGACAGGAGATGCAGGAACAGTGGCCCCACATCCATATGTGGTGGATAAAATAGGGAGGGGTACCTTGGGAGCGAGGGCAGTCCCATACCAGACCGCCCAGCCCAGGGTTCCAGTTCCAGGAAGATAAGTCCCCATAAATTCTGGCTGTAAAAAACAGTGGGGGTTGGGGTGGCAGAAGAAGCTGCAGTATTCTAGAGTGTTTCTTCTTAAAGGGCCTACAAAGGGACTTAGGGCTAATGCGACTCACTCCCTCAGGAGCAGCTGGAGCAGAGGGGGCAATTGGAAGGGCACCGGTGACATACAATAAGAAATTGAGGTGTCTGGCATCAGGGTGAATGCCAAAGGACAGCTTCCTCACAGGTAAAGCTCCAGAGGCCAGGCAGCAGCGTTGTCCCCTTTCTGAGCCCTTCTCCACACAGAGCCACAGAGTGGCAGCACCGTATATGAGACCCCATCAACCTGGTTCACACGGGTTGCACTGCCCTGGGGATTACCTAAGGTTCCACCCCATCCAACTTACCTGTGCACTTTTCTACAATAGGCCACACTACAAAGACAGTGAGTCAAAGCAGCTTTACCTAATGCATGGGATAAAAAAACAATGAGAGGCTGCCAAAAGGAGGAGACAAAGAAACAGGGCCCAAATGAAAGAACACATCAAAACTTCAGAAAAAAGAAATCTAAACAAAATTGTGATAAGGAATCTATCAGATGTAGAGTTCAAAACACTGGTTATTAGAATACTCAAGGAACTCATTAGGTACTTCAACAGCATAAAAAGACCCTGGCAGAAATGAATCTTATGCTAAGTGAGATAAAGAAAAATTTACAGCATTCAACAGTGAAGTGGATAAAGCCAATGATCAAATCAATGATTTGGAACATAACGAAAAATAAAAACATTCAATCAGAACAGCAAGAAGAAAAACAAATCTAAAAGGCAAGGATATGCTGAGGAAGCCTCTGGGACTTCAAACATACCAGCACTTGAATCATAGGGATGCCAGAAGGAGAAGAGGAAAAGCAAGAAATTGAAAACTTATTTGAAAAAATAATAAAAGAAAATTTCCCTAATTTTTTTAAGGAAATAGGCATAAAAGTCCAAGAAGCACGGAGAGTCCCAAATAAGATGGACCCAAAGAGAACCACACCAAGACACATCATAATTAAAATGCTGGTGGTTAAAGATGAAGAGAGAATCTTAAAAGCAATAATAGAAAAGCAGAGAGTTATCTACAAAGGTGTTCCCATAAGACTGTCAGCTGAATTTTCAAAAGAAACTTTGTAGGCAAGAAGGGACTGGCAAGAATTATTCAAAGTGATGAAAATTAAGGACCTAAAACCTAGATTATTCTATACAAAAAAGCTACTGCTTAGAATGGAAGGGCAGATAAAGTGCTTCCCAGACAAGGTAAAGCTAAAAGATTTTGTCATTACCAAGTAATTATTATATGAAATGTTAAAGGGACTTATTTAAGAAGAAGAAGATCAAAACTATGAACATTTAAAATGGCAACAAATTCACAACTATCAACAATTAAATCTATAGAAACAAGCTAAGCAAACAACCAGAACAGGACAGAATCATAGATATGGAGATCATTTGGAGGGTTATCTGTTAGGAGGAGAAAGTGGGAAAATGGGAGAAAACGTGCAGGGATTAAGAAGTACAAATTGGTAGATACAAAATAGACAGGGAAATGTTAAGAATGATAGGAAATAGAGAAGCCAAAGAACTTATATGCATGGTCCATGGACATGAACTAAGAGAGGTGGGGATTGTCAGAAGGAAAGGGGTATACTGGGTGGAGGGGAAAAGAGAGAAAAATTAGGACAAGTGTAATAGCATCATCAATAAAATATATTTTAAAATTCACATTTTAAGTAAACTTTAACATCTCTATGCAAACTGGTATAACAGGTGAAATTTACCAGGAGCTCAGTCACAGAGAGTTTGTATCCAGCATCTGCTCTTTCCCAAAGACCATCTCTGCTTGGGGACACTACACTGAAGGCTGTGACCTGCAAAGGGGGACTGAGAGAGTATCCACTGCATTGTGCGGTGCCTCGTGTAAAGTGGGAGCAGGGACGGAGAGTTGAAGGAAAGTTCTCCACAAATTCCCGGGCTTTACTGAGCAAGCCGATCATTGTTGGCTGCTAGTTTTTGATGCTACAGAGGAGACCTGAAAATATATCACTTTGAAGCTTTTTGCATTTTTGTTGAGTATAATGCAGAAGTCTTTCAAATGTTAAGTAGGGTAGAGAGACTTAATGCCAGGACTGAAATTATTGTGTGCAAAAATCCATGAAAACCCCCAAAACAGGCAGCCATGCTATAAAGCACAGGAAAAAAGTCTACGACTCAGAAAGCTAACTGTTGAGCTGGAGAGGAAAAATATCTCCAGAGAGTTTCTGGTATTCACCATCAAACTACACTAAACATGAAAGGCACATCCCACCTTAAAACTTTGAACCACACGAGGAACCGGACTAACCTCAAATTCAGCACAGTATACATTTTGTTCAATTTAAATTAGTGGGCTTACAGAAGCAGAGTTGTTTCCTGTTGTGAGTGCAAATTTTATTTATCTTCATTTATACTGTTTGCTAACACACGTTGTCTGGCAGTTGAAGAAGCAAGATAAGATGACTCAAGTTAAGAGAAGGAAAGTTTAATACAAGCGGACTAAGAGATAAAATGTAGGGACTATCAAAAAGAGCTTTATAATAATTATGATAAATGTGTTAAAGAATTAGCATAAAGAATGGAAAACATGCCTAAATAATTAATATCAGCAGAGATAAAATTGAGTCAATTGAAAATGCTAGGAAAAAATGTGATATTAGAGGTGAAAATTTTAATTTAAGATATTAAAAACTTAATGCACACAGCAGAAAAAATAATCATTAACATGAAGGTAAGCCAATAGAAATTATCATAATTTAAACAAAGAGAAAAATTGTTAAAAATGTAGCAGAATTACTGTGATCCATAGAAAATACCATACAGTCTATAATACTATTAAGAAAGGGAAAGAAAGTGGAGCAGAAGAAATACTTGAATAGATAATGGCTGAAAATTTTACAAACTTGATAATAAACACCAACCCAAAGATATGGAAATATTAATGTGTTCAAGCTTGACATTAAAAAAAAAGAAAAGAAAAAACAAAAAAAGAAATACACTTAAGCACATCAGATGTGAACTGCTGAAAATGAAAAAGTAAGGTAGCTTAAAAACAACCAGGGAATAAAAACACATCCCATATAGAGGTTAAAGGATATTTATGACTCTTGTCTTCCCATCACAAACAGTGAAGTACAGGAGATAATGGGATGCTCTCTGTAAAGTGCTATAAGAATAAAACTGTGATCTAAGAATTGAGTGTGGCAACAAAAATAACTGTCAAAAATGAAGCACTACTCAGAGGAAAAATTATATATTTAAATGCTTCTGTCATGAAGGAAAAGTGTAAAATCAATGATTTCAGCTTCCACCTGAGAACACCAGATAACAAGAAGGAAATTAAACCTAGTTAGGTAGAAAAAAATTAGTGAATAAAAATAACAGATGATATCAATGAAATGTACAAATAATAGAGGGGAGTATGGTAATATGTAAGTCCTGAAAAGATTAATAAAATTGATTATATCTTAGCAAAGTAGTAAAAAAAAAATCACAGAAAATAAAATGATGACACCAAGAAGAAAAGAGAAGAAATCACTACCAATTATATACACATTAAGTAGGTAATACAAGTGTTTGAAAACTTTATGGCAATAAATTTATTGATTTTGCTGAAATTGACAGGTACCTGAAGAACCACACTTATCAAAACTTATACAAAAGAAGTAGATAATTTAAATGGCCTATTATATAATTTAGATATTACTGTTAGAGGATTATTATTAGTAGAAAATTTATGACTTAGAAGCCATTACTTTTTTCCTCATTCACACCATCTTCTGTGTAACATCTCTCTCCTAATTACAGGGTATTTTAATGGTACTTTGGTTTTAATATTTTTATATTATGATTACCTATTTCTTTCAAGTAAATCACATACACTATACATTGTCCAAGTCCTCTTTTCATTAATGTATTAAACTCATATTTATTGAAAACCTACTCCATTCAAGGCTGAAAATTCTGTACTGAAAAAGGTAAGTACAATTTTTGTTCCCAAGGAGCTTATATTCTGGGGTGGGAAAGGTAGATAATAAATAAACCTAAAAGTGTCATAAATATGTTATCTAGAAAATAAAACAATGTTGTATCCTAGGGGATAGCCTGGGGACCACATTATGTAATATGATGAGGTAAAGCATAGATTTGGGTGGGAACCCAGGAGTTAAGTAAGTCTTTCCATGTTAAGTTCGAAGTGTTGCCATACCACTGAATAATATATCAAGTAACTAACTGGATGCACATGTTTAGATTTCATGGAGTAAAAAAGCTGGTGGTAAAAATGTGCTTGACTCTTGGACAGCACAAAAGTTAGGGGTTCTCACTCCCAAGCAGTTGAAAATTCCAAGCATAACTTTAGACTTTCCCAAAAGTTGTTTACCTCAGCCCTGCAGTATCCATGGGGGTTTGGTTCCAGATGCCCTACACATACCAAAATCTGAGGATGCTCAAGTCTCCTATATAAAGTAGCAAAGATCAATGTATACAATTGGCCTTCTTGTCTGTAGACTCCCAGTCAATGTTCAAAATAGTACAGATATTTATTGAAAATAATTGGCATATAAGTAGGCCCACAGAGTTCAAACCCTTGATTGTTCAATGGTTAACTGTAGGTGGTTAATGTATGATGGTCAGATAAACACACAGAGAGAAGATTTTTCTACATCCAAGGCCTGGCAGGCAAACATCTAGCGATCTAGCAGAGAAAGGGAACCAGGAAATGAAGAATGAAATGAGGAAGGAGAATCAGTACGGTGGCCCTGGCCAGACCATATCAAATAGATTCTGAAAGTCCATTGAGACAGTTTTGTGTACAACAATAGGAAGATTGAAATTTAATATTCATTTACATAAATAGTAAATAGCAGTACAACTTGAAAGATTTAATATCTATTTGAAATTGGAAAATAATTTCATTCCTAGACTGTGGCTCACGATTATTTTGCATAAAACTGGCTTCCAGTTATTTTTCATAATATTACTTTATCCAATAAAGTTTTTATTTATAGAATGCATTTACTTTAAACTTTCTTGTGACTCTAGACTTAGGATCAGCAAATTTCTCTCATCATAACAATCATGCATATTCAAAATGCTCATGCATATTTGAGAGCTACAAATCTTTTTGCCTATACTAAAGAATTTCCAAAATGATAAAGACCGATCTTTCTTTTGTCATCCTTCTTTGAATGTTACTTGGTTTGGGTAATGTTTACATAAACCGGATCAGTTATATAACACAATTGCAAAGCATGTTAATCGCAGGTCAGTTATGAAAGGTTTTATGACTAAATGTATACAACCAAATTTTCTTTCTTAATGCTGAGAAAAATGCATTAGCAGAGAAAATACAGTCTATTGGCTTTTGTGCTGTATTGATTCATGGTTGATTTTGAAGTTACTATGTGAGGGGACACACACAAAAAAAACTGGGATTACCTTCTGGAGGGTGCACCCCTTAGAGTACAGGCTTCCCCTGTTAGTGAGTGTTCTAGGAACCCATCTGTATTAGTGTACCAACTGGTGTGGTTGTAAGAGGCTGCATTTGGCTTCAGTGAATGGTTTTGAAGACTCTTTTAATGTGTTTGCCTATTTCATGATGGGAGATTTACAAGTGCACCTGCCCACATGACACTGAACATTCAGCAGTTTTTGACCAAAAATGGTAGACTCCCCCAGGCCCCACTATCCTATTTATCAGGTCTCTCCCTGAGTGACTTTTTTGGTTTCCTGAGAGGAAAAAGTCCTCAAAGGGAAATGGCTTGCTGATGTGGGAGAAAGAAGAAAAAAAGAAAAAATCAGAAGCACTAAAAGGCATCAAGATCAACATGTTCAAAAACTGCTTTGAACAATGGAAAAAACGTCTTGATAGGTGTACTGCATCAAATGCAGAGTACTTTGAAAGTTGTGGAGTTTAAACATGTAAGAATAAATATACAATTTTTTAATAAATAAATTCCATTTATTTTGGGTCCCCTCATTTACTGCTATGTTGTATTTTCAACTTCAGAGTGTAGAGGTAATGTTTTGAAGATGGCAGTTAATGCCTCTTCATGGCCCAGTATAGAATCAAAGCCTTTATATCTGTACTTTTCCATAAAAAGTTTGAGTAAGGCTTTCCTCAATATAAATAAGTAAACTTGCCTCCTTTCCTGCTACTACATCTATCAGATCTGGTTTTAGGACAATATTTGCTGAAGTGATATCATGGACTGAACTCTGTCTCCCTGCAAAATTTGTGTGGTGAAACCCAAACCTGATATAACTATATTTGGAGAGTCTTTAAAGAGATAATTACAGTAACATGAAGTCATAAGGGTATAGCCCTAATTCCATTGGACTGGTGTCCTTATAAGAAGAGGAAGAGACACCAGAGATCTTCTTTGATGCATGCATGCATAGAGAAGAAGTAAGGCACTCTGGAAGCCCTAAAGAGAGGCCTCATCAGATACTGAACCTGCAGGTACCTTGATCTGGAACTTTTAGCCTGCAGACATGTGATAAAGTAAATTTCTGCTGTTTAAGCTACCCAGTCTGTGATATTTTATCATGGCAACCCAAGTAGACTGACACAGGAAAATACTTGGTGACCAGGTGACTGGGGTCAAGTCTGTTCAATTTTAGGAGATACAGATGCCTTGCTTCAATATTTTTCTACTGTCTGCCTCATTTTCTAAATTGAAGTTTAAAATTCTACTGAAAAGGTGCTTTTATAAAAGGTAATTGTTATTTTATGATTTTGTGTTTTTTAGTGATAGCATATTATATTTATTCATTTTTGTACACTTTTTAGACATCTATGTAGTTTAATTATGAATAAATTAGTAACGTTCTTTTACATGAACATTGTGTACTTATTGTTTTATCTAATTTTATATTTTGCTTTTAAAAAATAGACTTAATCCTGAAATATTTTTGGTAATTTCAAAAGAAATACGATTTGTGTTTTAGGAGAAATATTTGTGATCCTTAATAATATGTAAAAAAGTTCTTTTTTGTTTGTTTGTTTCTAAAGATAAATCCAAATGAGAATTTCCATATATGTTTGGGCAATAATAACATGCTAGGAAAATGATAAATTTTATGACAGATAACTCAATATTGATAAATTGAGCAACACATAAATGTCAGAGAAAATAAAGCATAAAGTACTTAAACTAGAGACCAATGAATCAGGTCAGAAGAATGAGAAAGATAAAGAATTATTAACCTGATTATGAGAAACTGACGAGTATGGCCACTTCAGCTGGTGACCATAGTTATATTGGAGGAATCAAGGACATGTTACTGCCCAGCCCCACTGAGCCTAAGCCCATCAGTGGACTACTATGCTGGGAAATCTCCAGGTCTAAAGAATCAAATGAGTAATTTCTATTCAGAAATATATATATTTTAGTTATAAAGATCCAACTATTTGCTCATTATTCATGAAATATTCTTTTGACATCTAAAAGATTTCAGTTTACTGAATGTAGGAAACATGAACCTCTAAACATAACTAAAATACAACTTCAGTGGTTTAGGATAACACAGAAATGGAGGGTTGAACATTGGTAGAAAAATTGATTATAACACATAGACATGTGTTTGTTGGTTGGCCTGGAACCTTCTACTTCCTTAGAGAGCATACACAGTAAACTGCAAGTTAATAAATTCAATAGGCCTGATTGAAAATTAGAAAGGTTAGAAAGCCCGTTTGTCAATTTTTAAGTAATCCCTTATCTGATGTAGTTGTAAAGAGAAGACGGCTGAAAGTAAGCCTAGAACATGACTGCAAGAGTAGGAGTGCCGAAGAAACACACCCTGTCAGGTTTCTATGTGAAAGAAAGGGCAGCAATAGTGAACTGAGACCCGCAAAAGGGAACTTTCAAATAGACACGGACAAGTTTGATAATGATGGAACCCTAATACATCAGGAACTTTATTGAGAGTAGAAACATCTCCCTATTGTCATCCCCCGAAATATCTGAAAGAACCATCTTTTTAGGCACAAGAGGCCTTAAGGTTATCATCCTAGCGGGGATGCTTATTTTCCTTGGGTTTGTTCACAGCTCCTCATTGCCGCCAGGCTCATAAGGAGAGTTAAATCCCTGTGTGCTCCTATATACGAGTTTATCTAGGAACAGATAGATTACACTTCGAGGATTTACAGGATTTGCCGGGATTTTCCGCTTTTACTGGCAGAAATCTAAGGATGAAAGTCAAAGAAGAGAATGGAATATGAGATGATTATTAACAAAAGTATATTCCCCCAGGTCTCAGAACATTTTATATTGAATTAGTTGTGTGGTTATAAAACTCCTTAGTACTATTCAAAAGATAGAAGATGACAGGTTGAAAACTAACACAAAGAAAAGAGCTTCCTTGTGCTAATGAGTTTATAAACAATATCAAATAAAGCATTGATCAGAGAGCAAAGTTAAATCTCTATGCTACTTTGTAAGGAATATGTACATATTTATTATTCAGATAAGCCCCAAAGGTTAATCAAGCTTTCTAAATTTTATTCTAATATTTTGTATACATTGACATCAATCAGGTATCTAAATTGAATGTTGTAATTGAACTAATTCATGATGAATTGAAAGAGGAAGAAGTGATGTGCTCTTTAAATGTGGTTCCTCAGGAACAAATGTGTCAAATTTCCTCTTTAATTGTAAATATTCCTTACAACAGATATTGCCTACTGCAAGGATAGTTCCCTCCTCTAGGCTTGAAGTGATATTTCATTGATTAAAGAGCTGGAAAATAAAGGAGACTGGGAACCCATGACATAGGCAGAAATTTATTATTCTGCTGCTTCGCTATCCACTAATTTTAAACAATTAAAGACAAAACAAAACACTCTAAACCTTCCAGTATTATCAGAGAGTTTTTGACTTTTGTTTCTAGGATGAATAATTCTTCATTTGTCTTTGTACAGCAGGACTTCCTATATTTTGGGAGTTGGATACAAATGTTTTACCTCTAACAGGAAGGGTTTGAAGTTCTTTGATAATATTTTTGAGGGGAGATATAATTAGTGTTGATGATAGACAATAGTAGCCCCACTTACCTGATTTAAAGTGAATGTGATGGATACATCATTTTCTGTGCATTTTTAGCAACATTAGCAAGGCCACTGGAAAAATTCTGGACTAAGAATTTTAAATTGAAGCTTTGCAATCCTAACATTTTTAATTTATTAAAGTAATGTATAGCAGATTTCTGATTAAGGTGAATATGCATATTTGTTGCAGCTTCCAAGAACAAAATAGTTAACATTAAAATTCTATTTCCAAAATTTACACAATAAATAAAACTGCTATAAAGTATGCAATAATATGTTGTATTTCTTTAAAACTATTCTGTTTGAAACGTAAATTTTAAAAATTCTGTTTGAATCAGAGCAGTTTACTCAAACAAAAGAAAAAATATTCACCCACATATAGCTAATTACTTTCTGGACTGTAGAGAGAGTATTCTATGCCATAAGATAAAGAATACAAGAAGTCATTAAGTTTACAAATAGAATTAACATAAATTCTTAAAAAGTTAGTAAAGTTTATTTATGCACATCAGAAACATTTTAGATTATATTACTTTTTTGGAAAATACTAAATGTTTTCTCCCTTGGCAATTAGTAGTCTAAATTCCAACCACATTTCTGAATTTCATAAACTTTATTTACATTTCCAGATTTTTTCTCAATATCAATTACTGTCACAGATTATTACTCCTGAGCTTTGTGGATATTATTTCATTTTCAGCAAACTAATATAGCTGAGTGCAAGCCTTGCCAGGTTGATTTTCCCCAAGTCTTCTGCTGGTATTCTCATACGATTCCTTCTCTAACCTTCAATATGAGCCATTTCACCAATATATGTCTTGGTGTTGACTGTCATTTATCAGTTTTCCTTGGGTAAAATCAATTTTTTATCTTTTATGAGTCATTGAAAAAAAATGAGCTTTTCCTTTTTATCTACAATTCACTTTCCTAAAACACTACTCTATGGCATCTTTCTCTAGTGATGGAATCATAAATAAAAAAATAAAAAAAAGGAAGTGAGGAGGCAGCAGTTCACAACTGAAGAGAGAAAAACCAAAAAGCTTCCAAGGTACAGGTGAAATTCTATTTTGCGGGGTGTATAGTAGGAATATCAATTATTGCTGTTTTTATGTATTATTATTAAATAAACATCATACATACTTTCTCATTTATGATATATTTAAAATAAAGAATGAAAAATATAAGAAAATATAAAAAGATATATGTATATATTTTTCAGTATGTTTCATGAAAAAGTTTAAACTTTGAGTTATTTCTTTATTCTATGTGTATTTGAGAGTTAAAAGAATATGGTTTCTAGTGTACTAGCTCTGACCTTTACTGTGTGACTAAGACAAATCACTTTTATCTCCTAGTTTTATGTTCTCTCTAAATATAATGAAAAGATTATAGCATATGATGTTGAAAACCCCTTATAGCTGTGATACCCCTGATTTCAGTGTAAGCTGCCTAGAGCTGGAGCTGCTGTGTCATAACCCGTATGCAGCATTTCTAGCGGACTACATCAGTGATGAAGTAGTTTTTATTCTCTAATAGCAATTAATAGCAATAGTAGCGGACTACATCAGTGATGAAGTAGTTTTTATTCTCTAATAGCAATTAATAGCAATAGTAAGAATTATAGGCAACAATTATGAAGCTTGTTGATTTTCTGCAAAAATATTACTTTAGTAGAATATATTATTGAATAAAAAGAAGAAGTGGCAAAAGCATTCAAAGATATCCTTGGGTACATAAACAATGGCAATGTACAATCTTGCATGTTTGGACGTAGGGAGCATAATTGCATACATTCCTTATTTTAAAGCTGCAATTTCCTCAAATATAAAAATAATAGTTCTTCCCTAACATGATATACTGCTCTTATGATGATGAGCATTTTCTATTTTTGAGGACTCAGTGATTCTTTAGGAAAATGTAATTCTCTTTTTAATCTATCATTCAATCTTGTTATTTTGAATTGTTGATGTTATTTACATCAAGGAATCATTATATTTTAAGTATTTTTAAGCATTGGGAATACAAATTTGATTAATACAAGGAATTTTGCTCAGGTTCTTTATTTAGAAGAAAAAATTAAAAAGACAAATTGGAGTAATATTCCAGGAGTGGTGTAAAATTGTACTAATCAGAAGATATTTAATAAGAAATTTAAAATAATATAATTTTACTTGATAATTTGCATGTACTTTGTACATACACTCCACATACCATGAAACAGGAGAATGATGACTGAATAAAACCAGACAATAACAACAACAGTAGAGTAAAATCTTTAGGAAAGATATATTGCTATAAGAGGACTTTAAAAAGCAATAATAAGCAAAATAATTAACATAGAAAGTCAATAAGATATGGCAAAAGTTTGAAAGAATGACATAAATAATCCACAGAGGAAAAACTGAGGTGATTCAATCAGAAAGAAGTTTCTTATTAGGAATGACAGAAGTCAAATGTTTTACATTAATCAGCTATTGTACTTAAAACATACAAGTGGAAAGAAAAGAACAAAGAGATCTTTGATATGAGAGGAGTCCAAAGTCATCCTTGTAAAGCTTTAAGGTGTATTTTCTATGACAGGCTTGAAATTGTAGTAAAAGGCACTTCAAAGCCACTGAGCTCCTGATTTCCGTGGAGGCAACAGGATCCCAGACAGGGGTGAATGTGAGTGTTAAATCTTGGGCATAAGGTGGAGTTGATTGGCATAATAAGCTATAGTGAAGTTGGTGATTAGATTGCTTTTTTTCTTCAGAGGTCTGTGAAGATGGCTAACTCATCTCAGGGTCCCAGGGAAATAAACAGATGGACAGTCTATTAAGGACAACATAAATCATGTAAATAGAAGAATTCAAGGTCTACTGAGCATAAAACTGACTTGAATTGATATGAGAGAGATTAAAATTTGCATACTCGTGCAAGCCAGTTAACATCCAGAGTTCCTTTTTTTTTGATAGACCTTATGTCAGAGGAAAAATTTGAAATATTTTAAAAGGGGCATTATCTAAATCTGGAAGCACCTTCCAGGTTTATCTGATATCATAGGGATCTAAATCTTTCATTGTCTTTGATTGTTTTTCCAGCTTTGTAGAGAGAGAAGACACTGGTAGAGGGCTGGTTGTGGGGCCGATAATTCTGTTCAAAATAATGCAAATGTACCTTTCCCAGTGAAGATGCAGTTTATGTCCACCTCATGGAAGATACCAATTTTGTGCCTCATTGCAAATTGATTTCAGCATTTCTGATTACCTGTACATGTGTGTTGTCTTTGAATTCTCCTTTGACTTGGTATTTACATATTACTGGTTGTCTCTTAATGGGAAAATCTGATTGTTTGATGATCCCTGTAGATGAATGATAGAGACATATTATCTACTTAGTGAGAAACAAGAGAGCTAGTTTGTTAGCTCTTTGTATTGGTTTGGTTATTTTAAATTCAAATCAGTGAAGAATTTTATGTCTACTGAGAAGAAAGACTCTTTGAAGTCTGAAATAAATGTTTGTGTTCCTGTTCATACTCTTAACCTGCTGCTAAAATTGTAAAGTGGAAGCTTTGAGCAATTTCTGCATTTAAGTGCCTACATTGCAATTCAGAGAGGTTTTTACCTCTGATGTGATGATGAAATATTTTCCCATCCCCAGAGATTGCTAATAAATTTGATGCAATGTCTCTTAAATTAAGGTCTATTCTGATCGGTATATAAAAGTAATTAGGCCCTGGCTGGTGTGGGTCAGTGGATTGAGTGCTGACCTGCAAACCAAAGCCTTGCCAATTCAGTTCCCAGTCAGGGCACATGCCTCGGTTGTGGCCAGGTCCCCGGTAGGGGGCCCTTGAGAGGCAACCACACATAGATGGTTCTCTCCCTCTCTTTGTCCCTCCCTTCCCAGCTCTCTAAAAATAAATAAATAAAATCTTTTTTAAAAAGTAATTAGCTTTATTTATATAAAATCTTCTTAAGATTCCCCAGACATAAGAAAATCGGATTTCCACCACTTTAAATGCTGTGGACTAAAAATCCTTCTTTCAGCAAGTGCAAGATGTGTAAAACATTTTAAATAACTTAAATGTACATAAGTAAGGTAATCTTCAAGGGCTGAGACTAGTGTGAGTTCAAGTGCTTGGACAGTTTGCTAAAAGGCTTATCTTTCAGATGATTCTCAATGATCCATCACTCATATTTTTCTGTGAAATAGAAATAGTTACTTTAGATAAAAATTACAACTAATATAAGTAGCTAAGACTACACTAGCAGCAATAGTGACAACAATAAGACTCTGTTAGTGTGTGCACATGTATGCTAGTGTGTGCATGCATGTATGTGTTAAGACTGTTTTTTTAGAGCAGTTTTAGGTTTACAGCAAAATTGAGGGGAGGGTACAATGATTATCTATGTACCCTGCATTGACACATTAATAGCCTCCCCCATTATCCAAATCTCCCCAACAAGTAGTGCATTGATTACAATTGTTCAACATGGACCGACACATGGTAATCGTCCAAGGTCCATAGATTATAATGCAGTTCATCTTGGCCTTGTATATGGGTTTGGACAAATGTGTAACGAATAACAAGTATCTATCATTATGATATCATACAGAGTATTTCCATTGTCCTAAAAATCTTCTGTGCTCCACCTATTAATCCCATCCCCACCACAACCACAAATATGTTTACTGTCTCCGTGGTTTTGCTTTTTCCAGAATGTCAAATTGTTGAATCATACAGTATAGAGCTTTTCCTAATTGATTTCTTTTGCTCAGTAATGTAAGGTTCCTCCATTTCTTTTATGGATTGATAGCTCATTTCTTTTTAGTGCTAAATAATATTCCATTGTCTAGATGTACTAGTTTATTTATCCATTCACCAACAGAAGAACATCTTGGTGCCTTCCAAGTTTTGGCAATTACAAATGTAACTGCCATAAACATCCATTTGTAGGTTTTGTGTGAACATAAAATTTCAACTTCTTTGGAGTAAATACCAAGGAACACAATTGCTGAATGTCAGTTTTTTAAAAAACTGCCAAACTGTTTCCCAAAGCATCTGCACCATTTAGCCTTCCCACCAGCAATGAATGAGGTTTCCTTTTGTTCCAACGCTGTTTGGCTTCATCAGTGCTCTGGATATTGGCCATCCTTAGAGGTGTGCGGTGGTATCTCATCGTTGTTTTAATTTGCATTTCCTTGAGGACTTACGATGTGGAGCATCTTTTTATATGCTAATTTTTAGTCTGCATATCTTCTTTAGTGAGATATCTGCTAAGGTCTTTGGCATTTTCTTTTTTTTCAGATCGTTAATTTTCTTATTGTTGAGTTTAAAGAAATCTTTGATTGTTTTGGGTTGCACCTTGTATTTTTTAAGGTCAAAGAGTAATTTTGTACTAAAACAGTTTAACTTTGTTATCTAAGGACCACTTTACCTTGTTAAAATCGCTGAAGACAAAAATTTTCTACAGCATATTACTGTGGGAGAAAAGTGGTCCACATACAAAACCTGACAAGTTGGGGGAGCAGCCAGCAAGGTGGCTTTACAAATTCAGAGGTGAAAATTAGCCACATGGAATGGTCGGAAATTAAAACTTCTTAATTAAAAGTGAGTCATGGCTGCTAGTCTTGGCTGGTATGTTCCTTGACAAAGATCAATCTTTACCTTAACTGAGCCTGTCTATTGTCTTTTTGCATCTATAATAATATACCTTTTTTTGGTATATTTTATTGATTATGCTATTACAGTTGTCTCATTTTTTTCTCACCTTTATCCCCTCCACTCTACACACTCCACCCCATCATCCCCACGTCAACATTTTCCCACCACCACTTTCCCCAGCCTCACCCCTCCCCACCTCCCACCCTCAATCCTTCCCCATTTGCCTTTGTCGATGGGTCCTTTATGCATGTTCCTTGATGGTCCTTCCCCTCCTTTGCCCCTGGGATCCCCCTCTCCTCTCCTCTGGTTACTGTCAGTTTGTTGTTGTTTTGTTTTGTTTTTTTAATTTCCATGTTGCTGGTTATGTTTTGTTTGCTTGTTTATTTTGTTGATTAGGTTGCACTTATAGGTGAGATCTATGGTATCTGTCTGAAAGCCTGAGTCATGTGAGTTCTTCATATATTTTGGAGATCAAAACTTTGTACGAGGTGTCATTGGCAAATATGTTTTCCCACATGGTTGGTTCCCTTTTCATTTTGCTGATGTTTTCTTTAGCTGTGCAGAAGCTTCTTATTTGATGAAGTTCCATTTGTTTATTCTTTCCTTTATATCCCTTGCTCTAGGGAACAAACCAGTGAAAATATTGCTGCTTGGAACATCTGAGATCTCCCTGCCTATGTTCTTCTCTAGGACTTTTATGGTGTTGCGAATTATATTTAATTATTTTAGCCATCTTGAGTTGACTTCTGTGTGTACTGTAAATTGATGGTCAAATTTCATTTTTTTGTATGTAACTATCTAGATCTCCCAAATGGGCAAAGGACCCGAACAGACACTTCTCTAGGGAGGACAAGGTGGACATTCATGTGTCAGAGACACATGAAAGGATGTTCAGCATCACTAGCCATCAGAGAGATGCAAATTAAAACCACAATGAGATACCACTTCACACTGGTCAGAACGACCATCATAAACAATTCAACAAACAAGTGCTGGCAAGGATGGGGAGAAAAGGGAACCCTAGTGCATGGTTGGTGGGATTGCAGACTGGTGCAGCCACTGTGGAAAAGAGTTTGGAATTTCCTCTAAAAATTAAAAATGGAACTGCCTTTTGACCCAGCAATTCCACTGCTAGCATTATACTCTAAGAATCCTGAAACACCAATTCAAAAGAGCTTATGCACCCCAATGTTCATAGCAGCACAATTTACAATAGCCAAGAATTGGAAGCAATCCAAGTGCCCAACAGTGAATGAGTGGGTCAAAAAACTGTGGTACATTTACACAATGGAATACTATGCAACAGAAAGAAAGAAAGAGCTACTACCCTTTGCGACAGCATGGATGGAATTGGAGAGCATTATGCTAAGTACAATAACATAACTTCAGAATGTCAGAGTAATCCCCTCTTTGCAGATCCCTCAAAGCACAGCCTCCCCTCAGAACCAGAAACCACAGAACCCTTCCTTGTTACCTTATATCTGAATGCAAATTCCATTTCCATGTGATATAAATATTAATTGTTAACAATCCTGTACCACCAATGTAAAAGAAGTACGTATCTCTGTTTTACTCTTTATCTAATGTCAGATATTTCCCCACTGTGCTTTCTCCAATCTTCCTAATCTACCACCAATAGATTATTTGTAACCTCCCTAATATCTTCTCCTTTGATTAAAATGTATAAAATAAGCTGCAAAACTGCCATTCTCCAGAGCATTTTCTCAGTCCAATGAGGTTTTGCTCCCTGGCATTTGTCAGTTTGACTTAAATAAACTCATAAAAATTCTTTACAAGTTTGGACATTTCTTGCATTGATATTACTGAGAAATTAAAAAAAAGTTTCGAATACTTTTATATTGCTTTATTTAACAAAACAATTCATGCTTTAAAAAAAAAAATTGCTGCCATAGCGTATAAGTATGTTCCAGCATATAAAAGGTCAAGATAAAAATTTAGAAAGTAAATATTATTTTTCTTTATTTGTGGTACCTGAATCTGTGAATATAAAATATATTAGAACTTTAATAAAATTATGTGTCTGGATGGACTTATTTCCTTGGTTTACTGATTAGTGACTTCATCAGTATTATGAAAGATTGCATGTAATCATCTGTGTAATATGCTTGATACCAGAACTCAAGTAATTTACTGAAATAATTTCCAAAGCTTTCCGTACACATTATTATGTTCTGAATTATTTAAGGAGTAAAAAAAATGTTTCACACTAATGAAAAAGAGCTAAGGTTCTTTACAATCATATTAGGTTTTTATTTTCAATGGTTTATTAACATTTTAATTAAGTAGTTAACCAATTAGTCTTTCTCAAGTATCCATAATTATTTTTCCTACTTTACTGAGATATAATTAACATATAACATTTGTAAGTTCAAGGTGTACAATGATTATTGATAAGCATGCCCATTATGAAATACCAAAAAAGCACATCCATCATCTCACATATTATTAATTAATTTATTTATTTTTATTTATTTATTTATTTATTTTGGAGTGTGTGGTGGGAACATTTACAATCTCCTACTCTCTTAGCAATTTTTAAGTACACAGTACAAAATTATTAACTGTAGTCAATGTGCTACACATTACATTTCTAGAAAATATTCGCCTTATATCTGGAAATTTTTACCCTTTGTTGTTTACAAAGATGTAAACATCTTTGCGTTTCCTTAATCCCCAGCCACTGATAACCACCAATGTATTCTAGTTCTGGGAGTTTGACATTTTAGACTCCACACATCTAAATGAGACACTAAACTATTTGTCTTCTTCTGTCTGACTTTTTTCACTTAGCATAATGCCTTCAAGGTTCACCTATGTTGTTGCAAAAGTCAGTATTTCCTTCATATTTATGGATGAATAATACTCTATTTTATATCACATTTTTTGTTCATTCATCTATCAATTAACCCTTAGCTTGTTTACATATCTTGGGTATTGTAAATAATGTTACAATGACCATGAGGGTACAAACATCTCTTTGAGACAGTAATTTCATTTTTTTCAGATATATACCCAGAAGCATAATTGTTGGATTGTATGGTAGTTCTATTTTAAATTTTTGAGGAACTTTTATACTATTTTCCATAGTGGTTGCGCCAATTTACATTCCACCAACAGTATACAAAGATTCCCTTTCTGTATATCCTCAACAATAGCTGGTATCTCTTTTCTTTTCGATGATAGTCATTCTAAGAGTTGTGAGATGATATATCGTTGTAGTATTGATTTTCAACTCCCTCATGACTAGTGATGTTGAGTACCTTTTTATGTACTTACTGGCAATTTGTATATCGACTTTGGAAAAATCACTTTCAAATCCCGTCCCTATTTTTAATTTTATTTTTCCCTATTGAGTTGTTGGAATTCTTCATTTATTTTGATATTAACTTCTTATCAAATACATGGTTTACCAAATATTCATCTCCTCTGTAGGCTGCCTTTTAATTTTGTTGATTGTTTATTTTGTTATGCAGAAGCTTTTTTGTTTGATGTAGTACCACTATGTTTATTTTTGCATTTGCTGCTTGAGCTCTTGGTCGTTTCTCAAAAATGAACTAGGCAGTACCTTCGGGCGGACTCCAAGGCTGCCCAGGGTCTCTTTTTAGACTCCCTGACCACAGCAGTGAGGCAGAACTGTTGACTTGCTACCTTGCTTCTGTGTATGAATCAAACTATAAAATAAGCTCTACAGTCACTAGGGTCATTTTGTAATGGGGTACAGAGTGTGGGTCCCCTGAAAGTAGGGGATAACCCCCACAATCCTTGATTGGGGGAAGAGAAGAGTAGATGGTACTGTGTTTAAGATACATTTCATAACAATGGCAAGTTAATAGTCGTGCTTTCCTGAAGGGAAGAGGGCCGCCACCCAGGGTGTACGTGACTCTGAGAACACGCAGTGACTCATGACATAACCAGGGGAAGCTCATACAGTGCCTATGTCAGAGGCAGGTGGCGGATGCCCACCCCAGATGTCTGTGTGTGACTGGGAACTTTTTCCCCGACCAAAGATGGCAGGCAGAAGAGGGTAAAAGACACTGGGGAACTGACAAAAATAGCAGACACTAACACACCATAGGAAGGGTTGGATATGAGGTCACATGGGAAGTTCCAGGTTGAGCATTTAAATGAGGGCAGGTTGAAAGTCAAGAAGAGAGAGCAATGAGGTTGGCAGTGAGAGAAGAGGTCTCCTGGTATAGATAGCAGCAGAGCTGATGGAGCTTTGGGGACTTGCCTAGCCACCTGAATTCGTGCAAGATGCTTGGAGCTGAGTTGTGACAGGGAATGCTGAGCTGCAGACATTTGCTTTCCTGAAAGATGGTACTTCTGAGTGGCGTATTCTGAAACTGGCCTGGTTTGGCAAAGGGAGGCAGGACTGTGTGTTTTGGGGTATTTTTAAAGGGAGCAGAACTTAACAGCTGAAATCTACCATTATTCTAAATCTGCATAATCTTTAAATAAACGACCCCTTTTCTTTTTCACCAAACTCTTGCACTGGGAGTTATGCTCCTTGGCGGTGGGCAATCGAGCCCCACAACTGTTCCAGAACAGCATTGGCGGGTTTCTGTAACACTTTGGAAATCCCACTGATCTTCCTGGCTAGTGGAGGCCACCAGCTCTGCTCCATGAATGATCAGAACCACTGGCTAGCATCTGTGTGGGTTCTGCCACCAACGAAAATCTAGCTCACCGTGACCCCAGTGCTGATTGCTGTGACCTCCCAATGCATCTTCTGCATTATCAGCTGACCCCCAGAGGGTTAACTCCACTTACTTCCCTACTGATCCCAGTGAGGCGAGACTTAAGTGGGCCTCCAAAGAAGCATCCCTAACACAGAGCAAACTGGATGCCCACCTTAGTTTTTTGTTTGTTTGTTTGTTTTCCTGCTGGAGAAACTGTGGACCTAAAGAAACTCTTTGGTGTGGTCCTATTCCGCTTTGCAAAGCAGCGCTGTAGTCAAAATGCAACTGCTCCTTTTATCCTTCAAACGTAGGGCATTTTTGGTTCTTATCATCAATGAAAATGCTTCATCTCACTCCTAGGTTCTATGATTTTCACAAAGACATCTTATCTATGGATAGTCATTAGTTGGTCTTTCTGTGAAGGGGATTGAAGTCAGGAAGAAAACTATCTTGTTATCTTGCAGATGGCACTCTCCACAGCTCTATCTTACTCAAGTGCTTACTCAGGATTAAACTCTAAACTTAAAAAAATTAAAATAAAATATTCAGAATATCTTTACACCTAAAATAATCTTTGAGATTTTCCAGAGGACCAGTGAAAAATCATGAATATTAGTTAATTACTGTGTGAATAATAAGAAGGCTAAGCAGATTAACAAAGCTCTTATACTTCTTGAATTATTTTCTCTAAAGCTATCTTTATGCCATTTAAAGTAAAAATATATTAATTTATTCAATATATTTTTATTTAGCACCTACTATGTTCTAGACATTATCTAGCATCAGGACACATAATAGAGAACAAAAGATAAAAAGGTTACTTTTCTCAAGAAATTTTCATATTGCAAGAGAAACAGAAAGAAATAAAGTGGAAGCCAGAGAATACCTGTGTGGAATGCTAAATGAAGTGAGAGAAAGTCTACCGAAGGACTCAGATTTGAACAGTCAGGAAGTGAGGCAGTCGGGCATATAGCTACCTGTGGGAAGAAGCCTCAGGCAGAAAAAAAAGCTGCTATAAAGGCTGCAGAGCGAGATGATGCCTGGAGTAAATGGTCTGGTCTTACTACAGTCATGAGAAATAATGTTTTTTAGAAATATTTTGAAGAGCACATTCATAGAATTTTATGATATATTATATGCAGAGGGCGAGAGGAAGAGCCTGAGAACCTACAAGAAAAAAATTTCCATTGACTAAGATGTAAAATATTGTGGAGTAAGAAGTTCTTTTTTGAAAAAGATATGAGGAGTTCAGTGTTGGATACATTAATTTTGTGAAGCCCGTTGAAGTGTAGAGAGAGAAAGAATAAGCAGTTGCACATACATGAGTCTGGTGGTAAGAGAAACTGTCAGGATTTGTGATAGAAAATGTTTACTTCTTCAAGTCAGGTTATACATTTATTTCACAGAAGGCAGCCTCTTATTTTTTTAATTTTTATTCAAAGTGCCATGATATTTAGTCTAAAATCTATAGTCCATAGTTGATATTAGCACCCTTAGTAAACCTTGATTAACTTATTAATATGCTAAAGTATACATATTACTTTTTGAGTTATTGAAGAAAAAATCAGTTGAAATTTCATCTTAATATAATGGGAGAGATAATAATAGGAAGAGAAGAATACAGTCACAAAAAGATAGACAGCAATTATACCTGAAGTTATCAAAAGCTTTTGTTTGAAATAGTTAGGATTCATTTATGAAGCACTTACGGTGCACAAAAATTCTTAATTAAAAGAAAAAAATGTATTATGAGCTGCTGCAAAATGACACAAAAGCTTTTCTACCTCATTTATATTCACAGGTATAATTCTGATTAAATTTACAATTCTATTTATTTCCCAATAAACACTTTCACTTGCTTCCATAAATGGAGGCGAGGTTATTATAATAGTTTATCTTTCTGCATAGATTCTAAATCATAACTAGAGATGGAAATAGAAAAGCAAGGAAATGAAAATAACTAGAATGTTTAATGTGAGAAAAGAATAAAAATGACGTAATAATTATTTCTTTGTGTATAAATAATTTCTAAAATATTTAAAACATTTAATAAACTTTTATTTATTTTCCAATAAATTCTTTATCCATTATTTCAACAAATCTGGAGAAAACTGGGGTCATGATAAGTACATAGTGTTAACATTCCTAAGAGTTCACAAATGTTGCCGGCAGCATTCAGAATTGCTATCTGAAACTATTTGTAATTATCGCACATAATTGCAAAATTCAAATTTTAACACTAAAAGAGAAAAATACTAGCAATCCTTAAAGTTTGTTTTCTTGTTACTGAGCAAAAGTGGGTTTCAGCTCTCTGCCTCCTAACACAAGCATATTCTGAAGACAAACGTCCGTGAGGAAGGAAGAACTTCTGAGCACTTTGATGGATCAGAAACTCCCTAACCCTAGGCCAATTTCACACAGACAAAACCCAGCCGTCGCCAGAACCAGAAACCGTGTCCAGAAATCTCACTCTATCCTTATCTGTAGCCGGAGGCTGCTAAGCAGACAAGCTCTCTGGCTTCAGTCTTCTTCCTGTAGTCAGTGTGGCCATTGCCACAGCGCAGCTTCCAGCCGGGGGCCTGGGGCTTCTGCCAAAGGTGGCGGCCGGTTATGCAGGGCCTCTGTTCATGGGCCAGTGCCCGTTGCCTGGCCACAGAGTTCCTGACTCAGGAAACTCTGGTCCCGCATGTGCTCTGGCCCTGGCCTGCTCATCCCTGCATGAATCTCAGAGGAAGAGAAGGCTGGGTCTCTGGCCCCACCCTGTTTAAATCACCTGTCCCAAGATTCTGAGAGCTCTGGAAGGATTCAGCACACCCAGCCAATACCATCCTTTTTCCCAGGTTAGCCTGGCAGGTCAGTGCTTCCCGCTGCTGCCATGTTAACCTTTAATGTACATGTGGCACTGTGACCGCTGGTTTCCCCTTCAATCAGGAACTGGAAGGGGTTAAGAGAGTTTTCCCTTCATCCATCATGTGAGGCTTCCTCTTGCCGCAGACTCTACGCAAGGTTTCCTGCATGCAAGGCTTCCTCCTGCTGCATCTCTGCCCAGGACGGGGAAACCTGTCCGCACACACCGCGGTGGGCTGGGTGTGCGGCAGCATGACGCTGCTGCGCTAGCTTGCTTACGCAGGGAATGCAGCCTCTCCTGCCTCGAGGCCCTTCCCCTCTGCCCAGCGACCTGGCCGTATACACCTGTATCACTCTTACCAAACAAAATAAAAAATAAAGTTCTAGAAATTAAATTCTGTACTCTTTATATGCTTGTGTATATACTTATTAGAAATTTCTTGAAGAAATTTTCTCACATTCAGAAAATTCAAAATGACATGTAATAATTTGTCTAAAAATAAATATAATAAAATTCATAAATGTAATAACATACTGAAATTATGAAATATGTTCATAATATCTTTAATAATATTTAAAATACCTGCATCAAAAAGTTAATATTATTCTAATCCTAAAGAACATACTACAAATATTTATGAAAATATGTCTGCTAAGATTGTTAAAAAACAGCAACATGTTACCCATAATATAAATTCAACTTGTAAGAATACCTAAAATGGTAGTAATTTTAAAAAGAATGTTTATTTAGAGTAAATGCAAAAGTATCTGACAGAATCTACCTGTTCGAGAAGAAGTTTTATTTCATCACTATTATTACAGATTGTAATTTTCTATTTAATTGGGTAATAATTAACTTCTGTCCCTTCCACTACACAGTAAGCTAGTATGTGAATTTTAAATGAATGAAGACCTTTTTCTCTGAAGAGCACACTTCTCGAATCCCAGAGACAGTTGAATGCATGGATTCTGCCACATAATTTGCAAGGTGAATGTCATTATGAGGGACCCCCAAAAAACTAGAATTATGTTCTGGAGGGTGGGGTCCTTGTAGTACAGGCCTCCCCAGGTGAGGTGAGTGTTCTAGGAACCCATCTGTATCAGTGCACCAGCTGTCATTGTTGTGAGAGGCTCTGTTTGGTCAGTGCATTTTGGGTGGGGGGGAGACTCTTCCGAGGGGTTTTCCCAATTCATGATGGGTGATACATGGGCTCACCAGCTCACACCCGCGCTGAGCGTTCAACAGTTTTTGACCAAAAATAGCATGACTTCCATGCCCATTCCAACCTATTCACCCAATCATGCCCCGAGCAACTTTTTTTGTTTCCCTGGAAGAAAAAAAGTCCTGAAAGGGAAATGTTTTGCTGTTGTGGAAGAGGTGAAACAAAGAGTGGCTGAAGCACTAAAAGGCATCAAAATAAGCAAGTTCAGAAATTGTTTCAAGCAGTGGGAAAAAAAAAGTCTCCATAGGTATATTGCATCAAATGCAGAGTACTTTTGAAAGTTGCTGAGGTTTAAACATGTAAGAATAAATACACAAATTTTTATAAATAAATTTTATTTTTGGGGTCCCCCCTTGTACGTATGTTGATCAAGATGTTCTATCAGTTCTCTGTCAAAAAGTCATTGCTACTTAAGGTGATTTTTAACTTGCTTTACTCAATGTTTTGGGAAATAACTTAATTTTAAATGAAAACTGAAGGGACAGTATGATTAATTATATCCAAGTTACCTTTAAGTATTCTTTTTAACAATTAAAAAAATTTAATTAAATTTATTGGGGTGACTGGTTAATAAGATTATAAATTTCAAATGTACAATTTACATCTTTTTAAGATCAACCTTTTATTTTGGAAGAGGCTAAAGAAAAGTACCTTGGTAATTTAAAATACTCTTTTAGTTATTTTTAATATGCATGGAACTGGCATCGACGAGGGCAAGTCACAGGTGGGGATGGGGGGCAGGCTGTGCAGAAGGGAAGCTGCTGATGAGGGGGTTAGGCTGGCAGAGAAAAGAAGGAAGGGAAATCTGCATGTCTCACTGCAGCCCTGCAATCAGAATCATTTAACAAAGACAACATCGTATCGATTGGATTATTACTGAACATATATTTAATAATACAAGGTCATTCAGTCTTCTAAAGGTAAAAAAATTATTAGTCACCAGCCAAAATGGTCTTAAATACTAAGTTAAAAGTAACATTACTTGAAATAAATATATTTTATGGATGTAGATAAATATTTTAAATTTATATTAAAATTCTTGTGACTTTATTTTTCATCTGTATTGATTACATTGAATGTTTAACATCTGATTAATAATGTACATATTTTGTTTGATCACGTTCTAAAGTGTAATTTGTTGGTTATTGATTCTAAATTAGGGTTACATTTTTATTTTTAATTATTTTATTTTTTAATAGTTCATTTTTTATTGTAGTTTTTCCATTACTGTTTATCCCCCATATACTGTCTTCCACCTCCACCAGTCCCCTCCCCGCTAATCACCACACTGCAGTCCTTGTCCATGAGACCGTTTTCTTTTTTTCTCCATAGTTCCACCCTATTAAACTGTACCTCCCCTCCAGAGTTGTCAGCTTGCCCTCTGACTCTGTCTCTCTTTTGCTGAAAACCTAGATATAAATACTATTTCAAACATTATATTAAACTTCTTAACAATATATATAATAAGTTCATCACATGTAGTAATAAAGTCCTACATGCTCAAGAAGACTTATTAATTTATATTCCAATAGAATAGTAATTTTGAAGTTCACTAATATCATTTCTTTTGGTTCCATTTTCCTTTACTTATTATCTCATCACTGACATAGTAGCTTTTTTTTGAGCATACAAACTATACATGCAGCAGCCAACATGACCATGTAAAAGTTCATGAGCACTTTATTAAAAGCTTGACTGCTTTTTAATTTTTTTTTCACAAGCACTAATGATGGATGCATTGTGCTGTTTTCCTGACCACTTACCTGAGTTCAAATAGCCTCCTATAGAACTTAAAGCACAGGCTCTGCAAATGTAAATCACCTAGAATATGCAAATTATACATTTGTTTAAAAATGGGTGTTTAGTTATGGATGCTAAATCATCTTTTTCATCCAAAGCTGTTCAGTTAATTACAAACTTGAGATGCATATATAAAAAATTCCTACACCCAAATCACTCAGCCCCAACGTATTCGTCTTTGGCATCCTCTTAATTAAATCTGGCTTCTGAACATTAATTATGAGCTTCATGGAGATAGACTGATGAGAAAATGTAAAATATATGCATACATGCTGACCATTTAATGTGAAAGTTGTTTCTGCAGAAAAGAAATCCCAACTTCTAAGTAACTGTCACAAATTATACAAATTTGTTATTATGTAATGCATAGAATTAAGGTGAAAAATTAGCTGACATAATTATGTAATAATATCCAGGGGACAACGAGCTTCAAGTTGAATTTATTATAAAAAAATCACTTTTAAGCATCCTCTAAATGAAGCATATTACTAACTTAAGAAATACTTTTATTAATTGCTATTTATTTATGTACTTTGAGCATACTAATGCATTGTATTGAGACAATTAACTAGATAATAATATCACCGTCAAATCGGACCTAGTTTACAGAGTTCCCATTAAACTTTTCAAGTAAACAGGTCATTTAATTTGAAGAAATAAAGTATAATTTGATATGTTAGCCAGCAGGGCCACTCAAGAAGAGATCGTCCCTCACAAAACTTTATTTCCATATGTCAGAAATTTGTCAGAACATACTAAAAAGAGAAATAAAGAGAAGGCATTCCATTGCTCTCCGCTAGAAAATGGTTACAGTGCACATGCAAATTGACAGTCTATGATGCTAATGGTGTCTCACAATGTGACTCAATCACTTTTGAAAATTTTGGTTTGTTTTCTTCAGAAATGTTCTATTTTACTTTATTAAAAAATAGCTTTTTACCTCATATTTGTACATATTTTAAAATTTTATCATTAACCTTTCATTTTTACTTATTATTTTCTTAAGAAACTTTCTAACAAGCTTTAATTGTCTTCTACACACAATTTATTTTCTTCTATATGCAATTTTTATTTTTATACATTTTGATATATACTATGCAATTTTTTGATTATCATTTTTCCTGATAGTTGCTGAATTTAGTTTCAATTTTCTCATTAACTTGGATTCTTTAGAAATAGTTTTTATAAATTTCCATTTTAATCGATTTGTTTTTGCTCATCTATTTTGTGTGTCTTAGCTGCTTTATTTATGGGCATCTTTTCTTATTCTATGAAAATTCATATTTTGACAACAAATAATACAGACAGTAAACATTAAATTAAAAACACAAACAGAAAATCTACACCAGGGAAAACAAAATAAAACATAAAAAATGTGTAATTCAAAAATTCAACAAACTTGTTATAATTAAGTTTTAAATTTATCTTAAGTTTCCAGGCAGCCATGACAAAAAAATAAAATAAAATAAAGTCAATCAAAAAATATCAGATAGGAAATAAACTGAAGACTAAAAAGTAACAAAAATGAAACTTTTCTTATTATGTAATCTAACATAATATTCTCATGTGGACTTGTATAAACTATTATGTACATATCTAAAATCAAGCTAATTAAAAAATATGTTCTTAGTAATAATTGTATAGGAAATGTGGCAGAAAAAGATCATGTACTATTTTTTAAATATTTATTTTAAGCCATTTATGTATGTAGGGGTTATATATTCTACTTGTTGAATATATTCAATTCTCATTTTTCTAACATAGGTGACAACTCCAGTTCTTTACTCACTGCACACTGTCCATCAATGTGAACAGAACAGTTTAGTTAAAGGTGGTTAAGTGTAAGTACCATCTGTTATTTAATTGGCCTCTCCCCATCACTTTTAGTTAAGGAAAGGTTTTCTTTATGGAAAAGCACTTTTAATTTTGAGAATTTTGTATTTAAAATAAGCCAAAAGCCTGGTGTTCACAGTGTGCTTTTAAATTGCATAACAGCTGAATGCAACGACCTTAGGCTTCTTTGAAATTTCCTCCCTTTTTGGGTAGAGGGTAAGTTCGGTGACCACAGCTCCAGAGCTGTTATGTTGAGAAGAGGAGTCTAAATGTCCCCCAAATAAGATTCTGGTGAAGAAACCTTGAACTACGTTCCCTGTGAGGCCCAGCCAAGTCGGTAATGTAGTCATTGCCAAGAGTAGATGCTCGCGGATCCACAAAACAGAGAAAGGCTTGGTGTCAGGAATTCCTTCCGTTGGGTAGGGAATGGGAGCAGGGGAAAATGGGAAAGTCAGGGAAGGGGAGAAGAAAGAAAAACACAATTGACCTTAAAATAGCACAAAAGCTCTCAGTAAGAGAAAATGAAAATGACAGATCATATTCGGCAGATTATTTTATCAAATTGGTATGTAAAAAGATTTCTTTACGCTCCATTTTGCAGAATCACCACTTAGTGAATCAAGAATTCCTCCTTTGATACTTCTCAGTTAACTCTATGTTACAGTTTATCTGGTACTTCACTTTTCTTAACTGAAATTACTTTTTACTTTAAGCTTGAATAAAAATCTTCACTGGTAACTGAATATTAAAAAAAGAAAAAAAGCAGTCTTGACCTGTCATGGTACAATGATAATATTCGGGATGGCAGTGATCCTTTCACTTGTTTACTGGAGTGAGAATAATTCAGAGCATAGAGCAGGGCCTCTGGAGACTTATAATGGACATGAAGCACGAAGAAGAAATAAAATTGATGTAGTTTAAGTCTCTGAGATTTGCGAGTTGTTTATTACTCGTCAGAACCTAGCTTCACATAGTGGATTTCAAAACTGAATTTATTCAAAGTAATTTTATTTTGTACTGAAATGTTTAGGCCAAATTATAATTTGCAAGGTATCTTTTTGATCCAAAAGTATATTTGAGTATCACAAATTACATAAACATAAAACATTCGGCAAATATCACTTCACATTTGAGAAGAGTTGAAGAGCAGCCAGTTCCAATTTGCTCTCTTATATAAAGGGCTGGAAGTATAGGGTTACTATAAAACAAAGGGTGATTCAAATGTTCCAAAATCCATAATGAATTTTTTAGAGTTGTAACCCCATTATGAAAATTAAAAAGTTTAAGTCTTCCTAAATGAAAGTATAACTTCTCCATTTGTGCACAAATTATTATAAGAAAAGTTAGAATTTTTCTCAGAAAATACTAAATTTCTCCTAATAAAGTGATATGAACTATCTGTTGATGATTATGTATTAAAATTTAAAGAACAAAGTTGGAGGGATTACAATACTTAATATCAAACTATACTACAAGTCCACTGTAATCAAAACAGTCTGGCACTGTTATAAGAACAGGCACATGGATCAATGGAACAGAACAGAACCCAGAAATAAATCCATGTTTTTATGGTCAATTTATATTTGACAAAGGAGGCAAAATCATACAATGGAATAAAGACAGTCTCTTCAATAAATGGTGTTAGGAGAACTGGACTAGTACATGCAAAAAAAGAAGAAAAAAAAAGAAACTAGACCACCATCTCCCACCATACACCAGAATAAACTCAAAATGGAAAAGAGACTTAAATACAAGTTGTGATACCATGAAAGAGGAAAACATAGGCTGTGAAATTTCAGATATTTCACATAATAATATTTTTGTCTACATATTCCCTAGGGCAAAGGAAATAAAGGAAAAAAAAATAAACAGATGGGACTACATCTAAACTAAAAAACTAAAACTAAAAAAGCTTCTGCACAGCTAAAGAAAACATCACCAAAATGAAAAGGGAACCAACTGCATGGGAAAACATATTTACCAAATATAAATTGGACAAGGGTTTAATCTCTAAAATATAAAAAGGACTCATAAAACTCAATAGCAAAAAGATAAACAATCCACTTAACAAAGGGGGCAAAGGACCTGAATAGACACTTATCCCAGGAGGACACACTGATGGCCCATAGATACAGGAAAAAATATTCAACTTCATTAGACATCAGAGAGATGCATGTTAAAATCACAGTGAGATATCACTTCACACCTACCAAAATGACTACCATTAATAAATCAACAAAAAACAAGTGCTGACAATAATGTGTAGGAAAGGGAACCCTAGTGCACTGTTGGGGCAAGACTACTACTCAATTTTAAAAGGATAAAGTAGAACTATAACTTTTAAGTGAAATTTGCTATGAAGTTTAAATTATAATCACTTGAAAGTCTGGAAAATTTCCTTCATACATCCCATCTATGTGCTTTTTCAATTCTCTTTTTTGTTCTCCTCATGTTCTCCTCTGGCTTTGCAAAATCTTACTTTCAGTGCCAATGTAGGTTGGTAGCTTCACTCCAAAGTTCCTTGGTATTTAACTCCTTTCCCCCTTTTGGATACTTTTTTTTTTTTTTGGTATCCTATAAAATGTAGATCTGAATTCTTTCTCACATTGGAAAACTCAAACTCACTGTGAGTACAAATTAATACTGAAAAGATAGCAGACTTTCCTTCCATGGTTGTCTGTCTCCTTCAGCATAAGAGCAATCCTTGAGAATTCACAGAAATTACATGACATAGAAAGTATTTTCCAAAAGAGTTGAAGTATACCCAAATCACAATGCATATGTCAAAGCTTACTCTATTAGATAAAAATAGTGACTACTTTTAATTTAAAAAAAAAGTGTAAAAGAAATTGGTTCAATTTCTTTCCCAGAAGGGAATTTGTTACTTTAGTATATATTAGAAGTAGGAGGAGGACTAATAGCAGTGTTGTGTTACTTTAACACAATCCAGAATTCCCCAAATCCTATGTACTTAGATTTTCATGAATATTACATAACACAAAATCTTAAAATTACAAAAGGCATCTTTTTTGGTTATAAAACCCATTAAAACTGACAATAGTTTTCAGAAGATCAATTAGTATATGTATGACTAAAATGTCAGTTTAAGCCAGAGAAACACCTACAGACACATGCACTACATTCAAACATAATCTTTAATGATCTACTTTGTCATATCTATAGCCAAAACAATATTCTTTGGGGACATTAATTAGGTCATGTAGTTTGTGATGCTTACAGTCTGTGTCATTATGTAGTCAAACATTTACACATTAAATATGTTTCTGAGCAAAATGTTAAACTAATATATCTGTGACCATTCTATTTATATTCGTGCTACTCCAACTCCTATATTTGTACTCAGATTAAAAATAAAAAGTAAAAGAAAATGTAAAGACACAGGACAAAAAAATTACCAATGTGAATTATAAAGACATTAAATACAAAGGGAAGATTTCTGAGGCTTGAGTAGGTGAGGAACTGGGAGAAGTAACAGCTTAAATGTGAAGTTATAGTAGAGAATTGAGAAACAGAAGTTACTGGAGGGGTAGGAAAGTTAAAATGAGGTAAAATCAGGAAGGAGGAAAATAAGGAACACTTACTGGTGGAAATAAATTACTCCAGACTATCCTGCTAGCCATTTTTCCCCCTGACATACTCTGTAAGCATATACTATGTTTACAGATTGAAAGAATCTAATAGTCATCAGTCAAAACCTCTAATTCAACCTACTAATTCAGGTCATCAAGCCAATTCAATGTAGGGTCAAGAGCAGAATCCAAGTATCTTAACAATGCACCAATCTGCATTCATACCAGCCCCAGATAAACATGAACAAAACAAAATTTAAAAATGATGTGAACATCTGCTCAATGCATTTTCAATAAGAAACATGTTTTAAATTGTCAACCACTTCTGTTCCTAAATTGCACACTATAGTCTTGGCATGAAATTGCATACCTAACATGCCTAAATTTGGATTAATCAATCAACAAAACTATTCTTTTATAACCCACTCAACTTTCTAGAAAATTTATTGTCACCTTACACATTCTATTACTGCCAATTTATTCTGAGTTAGTACTTTCAGCCTCATACTACTTTGTTCAAATTTATGCGTGAATTGGCTTTGTTGGAGTACATAGTTAATTAGATTCAATAACCTAATTTTTAAGAGTATAAAATACTATTTTATATCAAGTATATGAATTCGGATCAATAATATATACAGCCACATCTCGGTACTCGTCGGCTTCAGAGCTCATCACGTTTTGAGGAGAAAAAAATGTTTCAGCACTCAGTGCTCGCTCAGGACTCTCACACTTGCCAGAAGCTGTATGAGTCGTGATGCTGCCCTGCAAGAGAAAATGCTTTATTGCTCAGCACTCGTCGGTTTGGGAGTTCTAGAATGAATTAAAGATGAGTACCAAGGTACTACTGTACTTAATTATTAAATTAGTAACATTTCTTTAATTTTGGTTGAAATGCCATGACTTCCAATTTGTTTTTTAGAAATAAATTAGTATACAGACATAAAAATCTTCAAATTTGAGCTAATCCATTTGAATAACTAATGCTCGTTTCTATTTTATCCATTTTAATAAAGTTTTCTTAGAACCCCTTCTATATAACACTGTCCTTTTAAACAAAATAGTAAACATATTTTAAATGTTTTCTGAGGAATCCAGCTCATAATAATTTACATTATAGAACTTTAGAGATGAAAGAAATTTAGCCTACTTCGACCCCCTCATTTTGTGAAAGAACGAACTGAAGCTCAGTAGGAGAATCACGAGGTACTGGAACTAGAAGATCTAAACCAAGTCCAGAGGCTGCTTCTACCCACCTCATTGCTTGATTCCTTTCTGCATTTTGCAGTTGTAAAGCGGAACACAAGCTTTTGTCCATCTATATACACAATACTGGTAAATTATTTTGAACATTTCAGCCCTATAGTTAGTTGTACTTTACCTTAATATCATTTTCTATTTTTGATTGCATTTTAAAACATTGTAGTCCAGAAACCTCCATTTGAAGCTAATAATAGGTTAGAAATGACAAACTAAATAAGCAGGCATTTTGTAATTGAGCATAAACTAAGGGTGCAAAAATAGGGCTTGATTCACCTCTACAAGAAGAATCTCCTCTACAAGGAAATATATGTTTTCTTGTCCACTTACCTTGGGGCAATTTAGCACATTCAAATTTTAGATTATGTTTCTTAATTCTGATACTATTTTAGTGAATTGTAGCAAATTTTGTCATGATGTTTTAAGTCAAATGTTAGATTTTCTATAGTTCCAAATGTGTTTCCTAAATTCAACTTCAAATTTATTCTGGAAATCCTTAGCAGCTAAAAAATGTTTAATATGATTATATTCAAAGTTGTGTTAAAGTAAGAAGAAAAAGTAAAGTTTATATATGTATATAAAGTATATATATATATATATCTATACACACATACACACACACATACTCACATAGGGTTGGCCAAAAGGTTTTTTTTTTTCTCCCATAAGATGGCTCTAGTAGTGCTTAGTTGTCTTTAACTTCACTTGAAAATATTTTGTTAGGCTGTATTGTGACAACTGTCATGTAAGTGTGCATTTTAAAAAAACTTACCAAAATTGGTGAATTTTTGTGTAGCCATTTTAATATTGAAGATGGAAGAAAATATGCAATATTTTCAGTATATTATGCATTATTATTTAAAAGAAACAAAAACACAACTGAAAGGTAAAAAAGATTTGTGCAGTGTATGGAGAAAGTGCTGTGACTGATCAAACACATCAAAAGTGGTTTATGAAATATCGTGCTGGAGGTTTCTCTGTGGACAAGACTCCATGGTTGGGTAGACCAGTTGAAGTTAATAATGAACAAATCAAGACATTAATTGACTGCAACCAACGTTATGCCAACATATTCAAAACATCCAAATCAACAAAGTTATTGTTGAAAATGAAAAATGTGTCTTTTATTTAATGGAAAAAATCATATGGACTTTTTCGCCAACCCAGTGTAATATTTAAGGGGAAGAGCCTTAGGGACATACTGTACCCACTCAATGTTTTACATTTTAAAAGCAATCTTTAAAAGAAAGTGGAAAGAAACAAAACAAGGTGTTCATCTTTATGTGTCTTAAAATTTCTGAATATTTCCAGAATAATTCTGATTGTATTGAATTGTGAAAAATGTCTAGGGCCATATTTCAGCTCACCAAGAATAAGCCCTGGTATCTTATTTATGACTTTACTTAATCTATAGCACTCAAACCTATACCATTTCTTTAAAAATTTGAAACTAGCTAACTCTTCTGTAGTACCCAGGAAAGAGGGAACACATTTTATGTTCTGTACCTCACGAAAGACACACACCCCAGGGACCTTGTTCTTCATATTTTGCTCCAGGCTTACTTTCTGCAGGAGATCAATGAGGTTTCTTCTTAGGAAAACGAATGTCATTGGGATGGTTTGTTTTAGGGTTATTTGAAAGTTGAATACCTTCCTGAAGAAT
Organism: Mormoops blainvillei; assembly: GCA_004026545.1. Taxonomy (NCBI): domain Eukaryota; kingdom Metazoa; phylum Chordata; class Mammalia; order Chiroptera; family Mormoopidae; genus Mormoops; species Mormoops blainvillei. Next base: position 253,349 of record PVJD01000540.1, on the reverse strand, counting down.
GTTTTCTAACAGTGATTACGTATTTTCTGCTTGAGAGATTAATGAGCAAATTGTCTTTGGTAGAAATTTTTAATGGAGGGTCTTTCTACAGCTGATATTCTAGGACATTTTCTAGAACATGATAAAATTTCTGTTTCTACTATGATTAACATTTACAATTTTTAGCAACCACTAAAATGATTATCCAAGACATATGGCTTAGAAATTGGTACATTTAATTTAAAGAAGTAATAAAGCATACAGGGTTTTTGCATAGAAGACAAGAAAACTAGGTAAAATATTTTTTAAAAAGAGAAAACAATGAGCTTCAAAATAAGCTTTAAGATGTAAAGAATTTGCTATAGCATAAATAATATATACTGGAATGTGGCAAACACATTTGGAAAAGGCTAATATATGTTGATATAACAATCACAAATAAGTACTTCAATAAAAGTAACTGGGATAAAAATCTTATTTTATTTTGGTTTGTACTTCTCAAATATAATCTAAAATTTAAAAATTCTTTATCATTTTAAAAATTTTATTTACATTTATTGGAGAGACATTGGTTAATAAGATCATATAGGTTTCAAATGTGCATTTCTGTGACCCAACATCTGTATATTGCATTGTGTGATCACCACCCAAAGTCAAACCATTTCCCCTCACTACTCATTAGACCCCCACCACCCCCACCAATCCCCCATCCCCATCTCTCTGATAACCACCAGACCGCTTTCCATGTCCATGAGTGTCAGTTTTATATCCCACATATGAGTGAAATCATGTGGTTCTTAGCTTTTTCCAACAGACTTATTTCACTTAGCATAATTTTCTCATGGTCCATTCATCTCAAATATCATCTAAAATAAGACTTTCCTCAACTTTTCTTCTTATCTCTTCATAGATAATATATAAATGACAGCATCCTTCAGTATTATCAAGGAGTAAACCTTAAATGAAATAATGAGTACATTCTTTAGAAGATTATGTAATGATAACAATAGCGCATGCTGCATAGAAATGAACAGAGCTCATGAGCTAATGTGACACTCATCGTCCAACAGTAACTGTACAAACTGAAAAGGCCCAATGTACCAGAATCCTGTATAACAACAAGAAAGGGATGTTTATATCTTTCTCAAAATCTGCAATAACTATTTCTCTTCATTGTATCTGATTTTTGAATTGTTTTAGAAAGCAGTACCCTAGATATAGTAGTTCCAGTTCAAAATATCAGAGTCATTTTAACTTTGACTCAGTATGCTTTATGCCAGAAATATCTGCTCCTACTTTATTTGACTATCAAAAAGAGAAAAATGTGAAGTATGTATAAATGTGAATATAAATCCATTCCAGAAAGCCCATTTCAGCCTAATCAACCTAAAATCAAAAATTTCTAATATTAGTGGAACCAGTATTTAGATATTATATTTATGGATCATTCCCAAATGTAAGATGCACATTAAAAAGATGATAAAAATAATGATATTGAATTTCAAAGTAACTTGAAATTTTAACAATATGTTTCAATTATACTGCACAAAAATTAGTGCAATTTTTTTTTTGTATTTTATATGTACCAAATGACTTATAACATTGTGTTGTATGTCCAGATAATAGTTTGGTTGAGGCCTTTTTTTTTAAGAGATGAGAGAAACCTGAAATTAATGAGTCACAATTTTAGGAAGTCATAAATCCCCTTTCTAAATCTAAGCTTAACCTCTGATTTTCTCCATTGCATTCCTAACTTTGTACTAAATTTCAGAAATGTGCCTATCACATCATAGCAAAGCACTGAGATTTGAGTTTGTCAGCTCCTGCACTATAACCAAAACCACCCAGTAGAAACTGAAAATAATGTTGTAGTCTCCTCTAATTTTCTCAAACCAATTAAATGACTTTCACAAAACATAATTTACTAGATTACATATAACTTCCAGGTAAAAAATAAAGATATGTATTCAGAAGCATAAACATTTTCAGACAAAAGATGTCATTCAGTTTATGACTATAGTATATAAAAAATAGAATATGACTAGTCTAGAAAAGTTAAAAAGTTACTTTAAAATGCATTGTATCTATAGACAACACATTTTAAAGCAAACATCACGTGGAACAAAGTGAATTCTAGATCATAAGAACTACAGACATTAATGTGCAATGTGAGTAATAAAAAAAAACAGACAACACTTCCTGGAAAAGAAGTCTTGATAGCACTCAAAGCCTGTTTTCAGTCACTCACTGATTCAAAATCATTAATAAAGGAACAGTATTGTGCTTCAAAAATGATACATCATTTTTATCTTCAAATGGTTTCAATATAATTGGGTATTGGAAAGAATAGGGAAAAATGAGAGAAAATCACAATACAGTGTGTAATGTCTATGGTAGAACAATAACAAATGATATCAGAATACATAAAGGGTTCCCCAGATCTGCACTTGAAGGCAAGACAACCTTACAGGAAACTTCATGGAGGGGAGTGATGATTGAGATGTGGAGAAAAATGGAAGTCATTCGAGTGGAAGAAGGAAGCGCCTGCAACCACTGGAGAGGAAACTGGTCTAGTGCACTTTGTGGGACTTAGAATAGCCCCCGTGCCTAGTTCTATGGCAAAGAAGAGATTAGAGGTGAGTTGAGGCTGATGGGAAACAATCACTAATTAAAGAGGAGTCTGAGAAATCTGTTAAGTAGTTGGTAGCTTTTAGTATAGCCAACAGGAAACAGCCAAAGGATATTAAACATAGAGTGGCATATCACACTTTTTTAGACATAATTACTTTAGCAGTAATGTAAACATAGGTTGAAGGGAGTAAGGGTTGGAGATACTGGAGTGATTAAAAGTCTGTTTTTATAATCTCAGTGAGAACTGACGATGGCATTCCCTAACGTCGAGGAGCAGATAATTTAGGCAAATTAAGGAGTTGTAAATAGATTGGATCAACAGAGCTTGGTAACGAACTACATGAGTAAAAAGAGCTAATTTTCTGATGTTGAAAGCTGGGTGGAAACCTGGACCATTCACTGATATAGGAAATAGGAATTAAAACAGACTTAAAGTAGAAAAGATAATTAGTAGATAAAAGGTTTAGTTTTATATGTATTGAAATTAAGGCACTCTGGATCATCTGGTTGGAGATATCTTGTGGGGAACTGGATATATGGTTTGGGAGATTCTGGTATAAGATCATTGGTTTAACATTCATCACTATGTAGATGGGTGTTAAAACTTTGGCATACTTTTGGTGACATTAAATGAGAAGAGGGTTCAAAGCAAAACTCTGTAGAACATTAATAAGATTATCATGTTCAGATAAAGAGGGGGAGAATGAAAAGATGAAATTTTCCTGAGAAGGAAAATCAAATATTATTAAGTAAATCAAAGAAGTGAAAATTTCCAGATAGACATTATCGAACAGTTTCAAACTATTATGATAAGGTCGGATGAGTTAGAATCTTGAAAATTTCCATCGGATTTAGAAAAATGACCAGAAGATTAGTTTTAAAGGTATTATGAACAACAAAAGTATGCTGCAGAGGATTATAGAGTAAATGAAAGATAAACAGAACCCTTTCAGTGGCTAATTATTGAATTTCTGCTCTGAATATGCTATGTACAAAATATTTCGAAGACAACACAGTCTCTATTCATAGGTTTTCTAATAGAAAACGTAAGTCTCAATTATAAAGCACTCTAGTAAGTCTTGTGATTGAAGAGAATTGCAAGGATGTTTGCTTTTATTTTTTTTTTCTATGAACGTTTATGTGTAGGGAAGGGAAGGGATAAGGTATGAGCTAGAGGGAGGATTGAGTCATAACAAAAAAAATTCCTAATTTTTTAATGAAACTTGTCTTCAGTAAGAGCATTTTAGAAATTACATTTATAAAAAGTTTATAATATAAAACCTACAATTATACTGTACATGTAGGGAAATTAAACAGCATAAGAAATTAACACTCTGTCAGTTGATATTAAAGGGCAAGATAAGAAAACCTCAGAAACTAATTTGAAAGCATGTGGCAGAAGGTTTGAAAAGTAGAGATCAGATAGAGAGAAGAAGAATCTTTGCCTAGTACTAACCACTCACTGCTACTTTAACTAGTAATAGCCACTAGGTTACGTGCAAACAATATATATTTAGCTCTTTATTCACAAGTGTAATTGTCAACAGGTAAACTCCTTAAAGGTAAAGGCTGTAATTTTAATTTTATATTAGCTACACTTAATCTATTCCCAGAATCTAAGATAATTAATAGTGCAGCATATGCTGTATTCATGTCATTAATTATAAGTGAAGTTGAGCTTCAAAACAAAATCCATGTGATTAGTCATCTCTCAGAAATAACCTGAATTAAGAGATAATTTATAAATCATGTTTTAATAATATTAGGATACTTTTAAATGTTATCAATGACAAGTAAAATATAGCTAGTTTGACAAAGGATTTTAGACTGAAGGTGACTTCAGAGATCATCTGGTCTAGAAAAGCTCAAAACTGGTTAATGCCAAATTGGCTCAATCTAAGCCAGATTCTAGTCCTACCATACACTAGCCTAGGGGATGGGGCTCAGTTTGATACAATTCATAATGACTAGTTAGTTTGGTTCTATTCCCATGGACTTAGACCTGTTCCAAAAGAGTCAACAAGATTTAGTGCAAATCCCTCACTACTCTTACTTAGAACATGTAATGGACATCCTACTTAATGACAATTTGTGGTGTTAACCTCATTTTCACATAGAGTTATGAGAAAATATAAGAATTTTTAACTCCCCATTCTAGGGAATTAAGGAATAATTATTGAAAAATTAAAGACCCTAGTAGGGAAAAATTGCTTTCAGAATGAATGAACATATTTCACAGCCTGTGGGAATAGTCCCCCACCCCAGCATACTAGTGTGACAGTCTCAAACAGTTCATCCATAAATGAGTGGTCAGTTCTGTGCTACCCTTTCAGTATTGGATTTTCTAAAAATGAAAAAAAAAAGAGATATTATAGAGGGAAAAATGCTTCCTTAAATTTATTGACATATTCATTAGGAAATAATTGAAAGAAGAGAGGAAAATGTACACATGCCAAGAAAATTTTTTAAAAATTAGAAGAGCAATCATGTCAACGATTCATTAAAAATCCATTAAAATTAGAGATCATCAGATATGTCAGTTCTTGGGAAACTAAACTTCTCCTCTAATATCCTTTCAAATGTGATAATTTTATAGCTGAAAGCATCCCCCTACACAACATTTCTCTAAGGATTAGGGTATTTCATTTCTGGGCAACTTACTTTTCATTTATTGAAATTATTATAATACTGTAGACCTTTATAGAAATTTAAAGAAGGAAAACATATACTGGAAAAAATGCTAATCTTCACAAAATCTTGGCAAAGAAAATATAAAAGAATCATGAAAATATAAAGTAACAAAGAAAATGTCAACATTTTTATTTACTCTAAAGAATATCTTCTGATAACCAGTGGATTTATCTTCCCATTATAATATAGTTTGTTTTTTCATAAGAAGAAGCCAATTACAGAGAGTAGTAGAAAAAAAATTCCATTTCTACCACTGCTGAGATTTTGCAAATGGAATGTGTACATAAATATATAGGCAAAGATTTCTTTAACAATATACCTACAACAGAATACCTGAGCCCCAGAAAAGTAGAAAAGCGAAAAAGAGGAGACTTTCTCATTCTCATTATTAGATTAAAAAAAAAAAAAAACTTCAGTAATATACTAGGGTCTCAAATGTTGTCTCTGGAGAAAATATTAGAAATCATTTATACCAAGTCAATTGTTAGTTGTGCCTCTGAAGGAAAAAGCTGGCAGGCTACAAACCAACTAGGTCCCACCAATTTGCTTTCCCAGGGTGTGTCTTGCGTGTGTGTGTACTTTTTTGTATCCATACAGGACACAAAACTCACACATAAAAGTTTAAACCATTGAAATCTTTACTATAAGTGAAAGCTTTGACTCCATTTTCTCAGGTATTCTCTTATCCTGAATCATCAGTTTTGACATTCAAACCAAGTTTTAGAATGAATATATATTATTTTCATCAAACTGCTCTTTTTCTATAGAGTAAGACAATGATTTTCAACCTTTTTTTCTCTCGCTACACACAGAAGTTAATTACTAAAATTCTGTGCTGCACGAAAAATATATTTTTTGCTGACCTGACAAAAAATGGGTATATATTTAATCACCTATTACCATTAAGTTACAGCATTTCAGAATACACACTTCATGGAAAGAAACACTTTTTCAAACTTTGGAGATGAGATTTTACATATGTGGCCATCTTCATTTTGGCCCAGCGATGCCACTTCTGTGACTATATCCAAAGAATCCTGAAAACCCAATTCAAAAGAATATATGCACCCCTATGTTCATAGCAGTGTTGTTTACAATAGCCAAGATCTGGAAATAGCCCAGATGCCCACAGTACATGAGTGGATAAAAAGCTTTGGTACATTTACACATGGAATACTATGCAGCAATAAAAAAGAAGGAACTCTTGCCCTTTGCGACAGCATGGATGGGCCTGAAGAGTATTATTCTAAGTGAAATAAGGCTGTCAGTGAAGGACAAATACCATATGATCTCACTTATATGTGGGATCTAACAAAGAAAATAAACTAATGGACAAAATAAAAGCAGAGGCATAGTTACATAGAACAGACTGACAGCTGTCCAGCTGGATGGGCTGGATAAAAGAATGCAGAAACATTAGCCAAAGAACATATAGGCATGACCCATGAACATGGACAACAGTGTGGTGAGGGGTTGAGGAAGGGGGAGGGGTAGAGAGGGGGCTTAGTGTAGGTGGTCAAAGGGGAAAATATGAGGACAACTATAATAATATAAACAATAAAAAATAAAGAAGAAATACAGATGAAATTTTGCTTCATTCACACCAGATGGCTATCGTGTTGGTGTTTGCAATTTTTTTTGATACTCTAAAGGAATAAAGGTCAGTACCCCTGACTAAATATTAAGGCACCCCATGTTTTAAAAATTCTTGTGGCACACCAGTGTGCCTTTTGCAGCATACCAGTTAAAAATCGTTGGCTTGAGATATCAATATCAAGGAGGTTGCCCTCTAAACTTTACCTTCAGCATTTAAGAGCAGACATGGAGCACACCCTGTCTGAGGCAGGTGATCCTCATCTCCTTTCACCAGACTCTCACAGCCTGAGATCAATAGTTTGCAAATTTTAGGTGCTGAAAGGTCACTTGGAGAGTTGTTAAAACATAGAAAGTTGAGCGCCCCTAGCCTCAAACCCCTGAACAATAATAGATCTGGGAGGAACTCCAGAAACCACATTTCTAAGAGGTGCACAGTGCCACCCATGATGGGGTTTGAGGTCGGATGGGAAGGACAGCAGAGGAGACAAGGCCAATCAAGAAAGAATCAACCTAAAGCTTCTTCCTGGGCCAGAAGAATAGGAAGAAAAAGAGAAAAGAAGAGTAAAGTGAAACAGTGAGAATAGCAACCAAACATTCCCTTTCAACAACGCACTCTTAATGGAATTGATATCTTCATCTGATTTTGATTAGCACCAGTAGGTGAGATGGACTGTCCACGGCAAGCTGCATTTTCATGTTGTGACTGGCAAACCCCCACATACACACCCACCAAAGGTATGAAAAGTTTATTACTCACGCAATTAGGCTTTAAGGAAAGCAAGGCTGGCTTCCAAACTGACCCAAAAGTGGCTTGAGGAAAAATTTAAGGGAGGGCAAATGACTTGGGATTTTATGATGATAAGGAGATGGGCTGAGATGAGGGACCCGCATGTGTAAAGTTGCGTTGTATGGTTTGAACTTCCCGCTGGTGCCTAAGGAAGGAACACTCCAGCCTTCTTATCTCCTTGCCGAGATTTGATATGGAAGGGAAGTAGGAGCGATTTGTTTGAAACATGTCAAGAGTTAAAACATCAAAAATGGAGTCAGATTCTTTACTATAATCTAATTGATAGGTTTGCTGATAGCTGAAATGTACTGTGTTTACTTGATAAGAATTTGAATTCGTTTATATAAGCCCTGCGGCACTCTATAAACTTGTTGCTTAAAGCCAGTAATCTTCCTTTTCAAGGATCCAACATTGGGTATTTTAACAAGTGAAATGAGTGCTCTTGTCATTAGCAAGAATGCTTGGACCCTAGCTGCTGTGGCTTAATGGATTGAGTGCCAGCTTGCGAATCAAAGGGTTGCTGGTTCGATTCCTAGTCAGGGTACATAACTGGGTTGTGGGCCAGGTCCCCAGTTGGGGCATGTGAGAGGCAAGCACACATTAATATTTCTCTCCCTATTTCTCCCTCCCTTCCCAGCTCTTTCTAAAAATAAATAAATAAAATCTTTAAAAAAAAAAAAAGGAATGCTTGGACCTACCTAAAGAGATAAGGGTTTTTTGGTGAGGCCTTTAATTGTGCCTTTAAAATGTACAGGGACCTCTGTGACCTTGATTTATATTTTTGGTATTTATGAGGCAAGAGATATCTAGAATTTTTTTACTCCAAAAGGACTGATCTTGGATAAGAAAATGTTGCTGCCATTGACCAAACCAGGTGGCCAGACTATTGGCAATGGTGATAAGAATACTGTCTGTCAGAATAGGAGGATGGAGCTGATTGTTGGCCAGGGTGTCCAGTGTTAAAATGACTGCCTGAATTTGGCCAAATGTGCTAACCCTTGAGAAATGTACTTTATCAGGGATGTTCTGGTTAAAGATAAAAAGCAGAAGCTCTCCAGAGAGCTCCATCTCATGGGAGGCAATCCAGCCATCTATAAAATATATACACCCCTTTAAATGTTTTACTCAGTTGACCCAAGGGCTGCCCAGGATTCTGATGGGGGCGTGGGATGATGACTCTTCTGGCATCCTGGCATCTGTCAAGAAACTAAAAATAAGAGAGACCACCCCCTTTTGCAAGTAGAGTATACCAGGTTTACAGGTGTACTATAGCACAATTTCTGTTGTAGCAGTTACTCTACTGTGGGATGCTGCTTCCATGACCAAGATGCAATGGGAAGTGATGCAAAGAATCACAGGCTCAAGATTTATGAGAGCAGCTGTATCCAGGAAAGCTCAGTACACATCCAGTAATTGCTGTTCTAATGGTATATAACATGGGACTGAGAGGAAAATTTATTGCATTGGGACACAATAAGCAGTTGATGGAAATCATGGGTGGTCCAGGGACTCCAGGAAGCATGAGAGAAAGTAACTAAAACATTTGGAGTAAAGGAGTTGGTGGTGAGAGGGCGGAGGTGATGTGGAGGGATTGGCGCTGTTCTAACGAAATTTTGATAGGTTCTAGAATTGTTCACTTTTTCTCCTTTGCAAAAAGCTTAAAGAGCCAAAATCAAATATACAATTAAACAAATACAATTATGACTTATCATATTATTCAGTAATGATGAATAGGTGCTGCAAGTGAAAAATTTATTGTCTTCGATAATATTTAAAAGGATGGATCATGGACAAGTAAAGATTATGGCCTTAAAAATATAGCTTTCTCTAGTCTCCCTACTATTCATATTCAATCAGAGAAATGGCAGATGACAGTCAGGAAAATATCTTGGCTGAGCGCTCAAATTACTCATCTAGTCATTGCAGAAACTCAAAAGGGAGACGTGATCTAAGCCAGTCCGTAACATGATCCAGTGGAATGTGGCCACCTGCTACGCAGCCAGCCTGTGTAGTTATAATCATCTCCCATATTTTAAGCTGAATAATGTTCTTTTAGCTATAAATTCTTTATCTTTATTTTGACTATTGTATATATTTTTGTTCTGGAATTCATTATCTCTTCTATTTAGGTTGTTCACTAGTATTTAATTATCAAGAATATGACACTATTGTTATATATACACATACAAGAGAGAGAAAGAGGGAGCAAGGTTTACATATAGGAATTCATTTATGGCTTAGGGGATTGTTGGGGCAAAAATCTAAAGATGTATGTGTATGTATATGTATATGATGTATATGTATGAAAAGAGAGGGAAGGAGGGAGGGAGGAAGGGAGAGAGAGGGAGATTTTAAGGAATTGGTTTATTGCATATGGAATTGTGGGACTAGCAAATTTGAAATCATTAAGGTAGGGAAGGCTGGAAGTCTGGTAGTTCAGGAAAGATAGATGACTTTACAGTGTTGGGGCAGAATTGATTCTTCTAATAAACTTCAGAGTTTGGTTCTTAGACCTTCAACAGATGGGATAAAACCCTCCACACTATGAATAGTAACCTACTTTACTGAAAGTCTGCTGATTGTTAATGTTAATCAAATCATTAAGAAAAATGTTTCACAGAAACGCTTAGACTGGCACTTGATCAAACAATTGGGCATTATAGCCTACCAAAGTTGACATATAAAAATAATCAAGATTTATCACAAACATAAAGCTGAATGATAAAATTTGTTCAGGTTATCTGTAATATGATGTCTGTAAAAATAAAAGGAATATATGTTTTATCTACAAAGTCTGTATAATTGTTTGTAAAATTAAATTTACTTGTCTTTAGAAGGTCATCCAAGTTTTAGTATTAGGATCAAACAAAAAATGTTAGGAACATGTTGTTGGGAACCTGGATCCTAGACAAAACTCTGGAAGCTAGATGTATGAAATAAGGCTACTGGCAGGGGCTTGCTCCCCATGAGACCTGGAAGGGACAACCCTTCCTTCTCTTTTTCTAGCTTTTGGTGGTATGCTTTTTACATCTTTATTTATTCAACAAATTCATGAAAATTATACCTGGAGTACTTGAAATATAGCAATAAATGGCAATTTTCACACATGGGGTTTTCTAGTTCAGTAGGTAAGGTAGAACATATAATGTAGTTCAGAATTTTAATGCATATTGAAAACAGCTTGGTGAAATGGGGACAATGAAATGTTTTGTAAAAGAGAGAAGAGTTCTCCTGAGTTATGAAAGATGAATCAAAGTATTTGATTTATGAAGGCAACAGAATGGTGTTTAAGCAAAGGGAAAAACCGAATGTGTGTTTGTGAAGAAGGAATGAGGGTGTAGGAGAAAATCTAACATTCCATGCAGGTAGTTTAACTTTTACAAGATCTTTAGCTCTGGGCAGGGAACTTGTAGCAAATGACACTGAAGAGACAGTATGCTAAAATTATAAAGAGCCATGAACATTATTCTAAGGAATTTGAATTATATCCATCAGCCATGGTGAAATTAATGACAGACATTTAATAGGAGAGTGTATTCATATGCTATATTCAGTCTGATAGCAGAGTGAAATATAAGAGATATATTAGGTGTTTCTGGAAATAGAAAGACCAATTAAAAGACAAATGATAGCATTCAGACAAAAGATCTTAAGGGCCTGAAATATGAGAGTAGCTGAGAAAAAGTGGGTAAGCAGGTAAACTTTGGGGATAGTGAGAATGCAGAGTTGCCATGATTTGTCAATTAATCAAATTTGGAGGAGGCAGAGGCTGATGAAAAAGGAGTTTAGGATTTGTCAAAGTTTCTGGGTAACTCAGTGAGGGTGTAGTTCACTTAAATGAGAAATACTGAAAAATAAAGCACAGAAGTCTTAGAGCAAAGTTGAGAAGGATAGTTTTGTAAACGATGAACTGAAAGTGATCCAAACACAAATGCTCCATGTGCAGCTGGATCTGTGGGGCACCCTGGCTGTGCTCAGACACAAGTATTCACAGACACAGACACAAGTATTTGTCAGACACAGGCTTCCCTGACAAATACAGGGTAGAATTTGTGGGCACAGGTTATATGACAGAGTTGAACAAAGCTCTTCTTCTCACTATTGATGAGTCTCTATCCCTGATTTGCATAAAAGAGAAGGATTCTCCCTAGTAAAAAGTAATTAGAAACCTAACTTCTTCTTTGTGTCCCAAGTTAGTGAACCAGTACTGATGGATCTATTTTCTCATGTGTTTTGCAGGTAATTTAAACAGTGGGTTGACTTCTACACTATGGATAAGGATTAAAAACAACAACAACAACATTGGTTCTAACCCTGTGAAATTATTGATAGGAATTAGGAATCTATACATAGAATAAGAATCTATACATGGAATAAATTAATCTATATACAAAATAAAGTTATATAGAGATATACACAGAAACACACACACAATAAATGTCAATTTTAAAAGAGTAAAAACTGAATAATGTCTACATCTTAGTTAATTGTAAAGTACCAATATAGATTTTCTGGTTTTGATGTTGTACTACATCTACATAAAGTGTCACTGTTGGGGAAGTTGGGTGAAGGGTACTAGTATTTTTTGTAACTGTATTTGACTCTATTTCAAAGTTAAAAGAAAAAATCTGAACCAATTTTGCTATCTGCATCCTTACTTATCTATCACCAATAATGATTTTTTTTTAACAAAACAGGTTATTCTTTTTACAGATATATGTACTTGGAGATGGTCATTATTTATGTCATTTCCAGTTACATTTTAGGAATAAAGTTACTAGGGAGATGATGTAACTGAGGACAAGGCTGCTTTTATTTTCTTTATATAATCTTAGTATATCTGTGTTATGAAACTGAGGAAGTTACCTAATCTTTCTGTTTCTTAGTTTCTGTATATGTAATGGAGATAATGGATGTTAATGATTATAAAGGTTATTAAATGAGTTAGCATAGGAAAACATTTGGACCCTGCTTTTAGAAGATTTTATCTTTATCAGTGTTTGCTAGTAATTTCTCACAAAATACCATGCATATATTAAATGGATATTTGCAATTACATTTATAGCAACTACTAAAATATAATATAATTTCAATGCTTATTTCAGTATGTAGTACTGCTCAGCAAATATACTTTAGTTATTTTTGCTGACCTTAGAACTTTTAATGTTGCTAAATTAGTACACATTCTTTAATCACAGACCTCAAGTGTCAGTCACAGAGAGCAATTTAATGAAGACACTGTATTGCAGCAATCCTGTATTTATTAGCTAGCGATTCATCTACATTGTGTGAAGGAGACCAAATTTGCCAAGACACTGACCTTGCATAGATCTATAAAACTTTACCAGCTCACTCTGTTTATTACTGATTCACCTTCTCCTAAAGCCTACAAGTTAAAAAAATGATAACTTTTCATTTATGCTATTATGACTTAAACCAGTCAGTAAATAAAAAAAAAGATACATGCAGAACATAGGAAAGTTTACATAGAAGAAGAAAGAGGAGGAGGAAGTGGGGGAGAAAGAGAAGAAGAAGAAGAAAAGGAAAATGAAAAGAAGGAAACGAGGAAAAGGAAGAGGAAAAGGAGAAGGAAGAGGTGTAGGACAAGGATGGCATTCATGACTGACTTAGTAGAAGAAAACATGTTTTAAAACATAATTAGCCAACTTGACCATCATATCTGACCCACCTGACCAGAGAACACATTTGTAATACATATAACTGACAAAAGATTTGTATACAGATTTATTTTTATTGTATTTTTTTTGCATTTTACTATTTAGTCCCCTTATACACCCCTTCCCCTGCAATCATCCTGCTGTTGTCATGCCCATGAGTCCTTTTTTCTTTTTGTTCAATCCCTGCACTCTCTCAGCTCTCCTTCCCTTAGCTATGATCCCACTCTCTATCTATGAGTCTGTCTCTATTTTGCTGGTTAGCTCAGTTTGTTCATTAGATTCCATAAATGAGTGAAATCGTATGGTATTTGTCTTTCTCTGACTGGCTTATTTCACTTAGCATAATGTTCCCCAGCTCCACCCATATTGTCACAAAGAGTAAAATTTTCTTCTTTTTTTATGGCCGAGTAGTGGTCCATTGTGTTGTATCCAGATTTATTAATTCCTCTTATGAATTAATAATGAGAACATAAATAATCCAGTAATAATGGACAAACCAACAGTTCACAAGCACTGGCCCAGTAGCTCAGTTGTTTCAAGTTTCTACCCTTTATGCCAAGGTGGGTTTTATCCAGTCAGGGATCATACAAGAATCAACCAATGAATGTATAAATAAGTGGAAAACAAATCAATGTTTCTCTTTCTCTCAAATCAATAAAAAAATTCTTAAGAATTAGTTTACAAAAAAACAAGTACAAATGATTAATAAACACATGAAAAAAAATACTCATTTGCTCACATGTCACATTCACCAGACATACCACATTCTGCATTATAAAACACATCTTAAGAAAATTAAAGAATAAAAATCATATAATCAGATCACAATAGAATTAATCTAGAAATCAATAACAAAACAGTAATTGGAAAATCCAAAATTACATGGCAATTAAACAACATACTTCTAAATAACACATAGTCAAAGAAGAAATTTTAAGAGAAATTTTAAAATATTTTGAACTAAATAAAAATAAAAACACAGTTCATCAAAATTTGTGGGATGAAATGGAAGTAGTACTTAGAATAAAATTTATAGCACCAATTGCAAAATTAGAGAAGAAAAAACCTAACACCAATAAATTCAAAGTAGCAAAAAATATAATAAAAGTTAAAGTAATAATCAATGAAATTCAAAACAGAAAATTAGTAGAGAAAACTCAACAGAACAGAAACCTCATATTTTCTCCCAACTCATTATTCCTGTAAAGGAAATCATGAAACATTTTATATTGCCATGTTGTACTATTTTGTTTTACTGTTTAAACATTTCAGGGATTTTTAAATAACTTTATTTTATGGTTAGTTAAGAATATGAGATGTACCTAACAAAGATAAGGAATTTATTGTAAATATTTTGTCATATTTTACAGCTTCTATAACAGGAAATAATGAATAATTACCTTTTATTGTTGGGGTACCAAAAAATATCAATTTATTGCTCTGTTTTACATGTACAATGAAGTGACCCTAAGTGGATTCACTGGCCCATGCTTTAGTGATAATGTTTCTGTAACACAGTTTTAGGAAAGCTTAAAAATAAGCATGTTTTATAGTAGCAATATCTTATGAAAATGTAGTTCTTATTATGTATACCCTTTGTTCATAAAGTTCTTGCTCTGCTTGGTAATTCTGTTATGGTTACTCACTTAAGATATTTCCTGAGTGCTTTGGTATTTCTTTCTTATGACATAAAAATCACAGTAAAATACGTGTTGCCATACTAGCGTATGGCAAGATATTTTTGCCACGCACTATGAACAATTTCTAAATGTTATTATGTGATTAAGCAGTGAGGCACAACAGGTTATATTACATTGTGAAGTTCTATAATAGGTGTCGAAATTGCCTTTCAACATCACACTCGGGAGTATCTATGAAATTTTTACGTGACAATTTCACAGAGTTATGAAAAGAAGAATAAATGAAGTCATTAAAAAACATTTTTCTTAGGTAAATTTAAATGTGTTCCATCACCCAGTATGCAGTCATTAAAGTCTAATGACTTTTCCTAGGAAAATATTTCATATAGATTTTTTTTTCTTCTTTTACTGGAAACTCAAAATTTGTTAAATTTGACTTATTTAAATTTGGCTCCTATCTTGAAAAATAACAGAGGCAATTACCTTCAACTCAGTTTTCAAGGTGACAGTTTATCAATCATAGTAATAAGTGCTTAGGTTTCTTCATAACATATTTGGCTCTCTGACTTTTCCATCTCTCTCAACCTCAGATTGCCTCCAATGCTTTTTGCAATCTTCTCTTCTGTCTCAGATGAGAGAGAAAATACCCTCCTCAGTGAACGACTGTGGAAGTGCAGGAAACAGGAGTATTCACAGGGTTAGAGAGCCCAAGGTTATGTAAATTGATCCTGTAAATACAATACCTATATAAAATTGAATTATTTTAAAATTATGAGACTAAAACAAAACCATCCAATATGAATATGTACTATGACTAATGTTAAAAACCACTAACTACTCTCGAACTTACAAGTTAAGTTGCTTGGGAGACTGAATGTGTTTATCAGGCACTAAAGGATACTAAAAAGGAACTAAAAAAGTTCATACCCTCAACACCATGACCAAAGTACCAGAAGTAGAATAAAAATAAGGAAATGACCTTTTGGTTGATACTAAGTTGTAATGTATGAAACTTAAAAGGGGTTCTATGATTCAAAATGTACAATGTTTTTCTTTGACCCTTTTCTGAATGACATCATTTTGAGTATTCTAAAGGTGACTTTAAGTGTCTCAATTAAAATAAGGTTTTTAAAAATGTGAAGTAATATTTTCATTTGATGTATTGCATTTTCAGTAATTTTGTTCTCACTTGTCAAAATATTTTTCATGCAATTGCTTAAATTGCCATGCAGCCTTTGATAGTTTTGAATTTACTTTTAATTATAAAACCTGAAGCCATAAAATTCCTAGAAGAAATCATGTAATGTCACACCAATTTACTCAGTTGTTTAAAACAGGCATTGCAAACTATGGTCTCCTATGTACAGTTTGCGCACCTCCAGATTCATCTTTTATGCTTAGTCAATTTTGAATTTCCATGAAATTTTCAGTTATTAACAATATTTCAGTCACACAACTCACACGTCACATCATACCTGTCCTTCCTTTACCCTGACCCCCATTTCTGCTCTCTATAATCCTCCCCTTGGTCGCTGTTGACTTTTCTAAGTGGCCTTTAGGCTTCTACCTCTTTTATGCTATTTTTGGTAAGAGCTGATACTTTCATACATCTAAATGTAAACAAGATTATAGCTACTGAGAGTCCTTCATTGCCTTCCATTACTGAATTATTTTATTTTCCATTGTTAAAATATGTGGCACTTAGTATGACACCTAAAATCCTTCACAAACTGGCTCCTGACAGTCTCTTCAGTTTCCAGCTTCACTATTTGCCACCTGACCTCTGTCATGTTCCACTCCTACTGGACTATTTTGTTAATCAAATGTTCTGTGACACATAATTTTCTTGACTACACATTATAACGTTTTTGCTATCAATTCATTGAATACATACAGACAGTCTGAGAAAGACAAAGCTAAAAGTAGAAATAAAAGATGTCCATATTTACCTATAAGACTGGACTAGGAAAATAATAAAATCATATAATTCCCAAGACAAAGAAAATAGAAGAAATGATAGCACCAGACAAATGATGAACACGACACTATGATTTGTTACTAGCTGATTTTCAGAATTAGGAAGATCTAATCAAATTCCTCAGCAGAAGTTAATAATCATTTACCCCCTACTTATACCATACTTAATATTCAGTGTTTAATATATTTCTTTAATTTAGGCCTTCTCATATATTTGACAAATAAAAAAGCGGTGGGTAGCCCTGGCTGCTGCGGTTCAGTGGATTGAATGCCAGCCTGTGAACCAAAGGGTTGCCTGTTCAATTCCCAGTCAGGGAACATTCCCTGTTGCAGGCCAGGTTCCCAGTAGTGGGCACACAAGAGGCAACCACACATTGATGTTTCTCTCCCTCTCTTTCTCCCTCCCTTCCCCTCTCCATAAAATAAATAAATAAAATCTTTTAAAAAATTAAAAAAGTGGTGGATAAAAGAAAATGGTATATCTTAAATTTATTACCTCCATTCCATCCTTTTCTCAAGCCTTCTCTAGAGGTCAGCGAATAGGGGATATTTATTAATTATTCCTGAAATGGACAGCTTTTTGCAGGGAAGGCAATATCTATGATTCTGATCTCTCTAGAATTTAGATTCTTCTCCAGAGTAGCCACTGTATTTTCACTGGTGTATATAATGAGAGTACTCCCCAAATACCCAACATAAGAACTGTGTCAATATCACTTGACAACTTTCATTGTTCCTTCTTAGTTACATATAAATCTTTATTAAATCATTTCCCTTTCAGAAAAATTCCACACTATGATAGCAATTGGAATAGAGAAATCCATGGACTTATTATTTTCAATGGACATTTTATTTCTTATTAAATATAAACAAGCTGCCTTAATGTCATCACTTGGCAATTTGTTTCCAGGGTTAAATAAGTGTGGCAGGGACAAAAGTCTTTAGATAATATTCTCTGTCATTTTCATATTTCATAAAGCTGCAGTTAGAGGAGTGGTTTATGAAATAATGTATCACTAAGTACTTTTATGATAAAGTCTAAATGTATTATGCTAATTTGTGCTGCAGTGTACAATTGTATTACATAGCCAACTCTGCATTGTCTGGAAACTGATTATGGCAGTGGGCTATAAAAACACTAATAAAAGGATCAAAATACTGATTTTGTGGGACATTTGTCACTAAAATGAAAAAGCACAATTCCCAGGTTTGTAAGTGTAGATGAAATGATAAATGCAGTAAATAATATGTCAAAGTTTTGTTTTGAAAGACACAAAGGAGTAAAAACTTTCAATATTAGCATTTATATGTCATAAAGAATAAGATAACTTGTGAAATTAGATTTAAAGTCTTCAAGAACAAAAGCATTTGAACTCTAGAAGGAGTAATTATTTCAAGTGTCTAAGAAGTCAGGATATGAAATATAAAGTGCTACATAATTTAAAAATTATGAGAACAATGAGGAAATTAACCAAAATAGTAACAAAAAAAGATTTTATTATAGCTGCACAGAACTTTGAAGTGGTTTGTTCTTGCGGGGAAAAAAACAAGGAACGAAAAGACAATGATATAGACACATTCAGCGATCAGTTTTAATGACTTTCATCTCTTGTTTATTATATATTCGTTTTTATTATCCAATTATTAAAACAAAGTCCAAAATTTTGAAAAAAAATATAATTCAATGTATGTTTTAAAAATTTTATCTTTTTTTACTAAAAAATAAGCAAATGATTTTTAAAGTTATTAGTGGAGGTTTATACCCTGAAGAATTCATAAAATTTAATGAGAAGGACATCTAAAGATATAAATTAAAATGATGAGTTAGCTATAATATCTTAATGTTTGATGTGTCTAAAACATTCTGATTTCTTGGCTGAAATGTTGAAAACTCAATAAATAAAACTTTAAAAAGGCATGAAATTATACATTTCAGTGAAATAAAGCTTACTTTACAATTTTGCCTTATTTAGTCATGGAATCACTAAGATTGACATGTTAAAGTCCTAAAAATTTTTTCTCCCCCTTTTCCAAGCCGAGGAGTGGCACTTCTCTTTGACTGTGGGAGTTAAGTGTGGTCTAACTTACTTGATGGTTATGGAAAACAAACACACATAAATGGAAAGATATGCCATACTAATGGTTTGGATGACTCAATATCATAAATATATCACCTCTGTAAAAATTTCATATACAGATTCAATGAAATCACAATCAAAATCCAAAAATCCAAATATTTTCTTGTGAAAATTTTGCGACAAACTTCATATGTATGAAAATGTAAACAGGAATGATTTAGACTATTTCTAGGACTGGGTCTTAAGACTGTTTTTCTTCTAGTCCACTTTCTACAAACTGGTACTTGGACATGTGATTCAGTTTCACTTATGTAGACAATGACAATATCCTTGTTAGACAACAACATAAAATCAACCTAGGGCCCTTATTACCCATGAGTTACAGTGCCATCCCACATATATAGTTTGCTTAACCTGAAGCTATTGTGTGAAACAAATCCTCTTTTTTTAATGTTCTTTTTGCTTTAAGTTACTGTGTTACATTAGCATGGATAATAATTTCCTTTGTCCATTAAATTTAATGTGATTTTCTCTGGCCAATGAAAAGTGAGTGGGGATGAAATACTTTCAAGAAAAATTATTTAAGAGCCAGCTTATTGTTCACATTTTCTGTGTCACATGAATGTCAGTGTTCCAGCTAGAGGTTTACCTATCAAATTAGTTTCTGGACCAAAGACAACTTGAAGCACCTAAGCCATTGATTATGGATACTTGGTGCATAAGGGAGTAATAAACCTTTGTTGTTATAAGCCACTGAGACTTGGAGGTTGTGTGTTAGTGCAGAATACTGTACCACCTCTCAGCTAATTTAGGAAGCTTAGCCTGAACTTTGATTAATACAACCCTTCTCAGCCATTTTATGGAATAGTCAAGCTATATGGCTGAGTGTGTCAGAAAGTATCCAGTGATGTAATGTGAAAAATAAAGACATTTATTAAAGAATATACGAGATACAAGAAGCATTGCACATAAGACAAGATGCCTCAGTCCCCTTCAAAGTAGGCACCTTGAGACTTCACACAGTTCTCCTAATTGCCATCAGCCGCCCTTCATATTTTCCCGAACCTCATCAATGGTCTGAAATCTCTTCCCTTTCAAAGGGGATTTTAATTTTGAGAAAAGCCAGAAGTTGCACGGGGCCAAATATAGGTGGTAGGGGGGCTGAATTACCTTGGCGATTTGATGGTTCACCAAAAGCCTCTGCATGAGACGAGATACATGAGTGGGTAGATTGTGGAGATGAAGCTGCCAATCACCAGTTGCCCATAGTTGTGAACTTCTGAATCATCTGAATAGTTTGAATGGAGGAATGTTCAAGCTTAATGCAAAATTTCATGGAAATTTGTTTGTCTACTAGCTCAGCCATTTTGAGTGTGATGGCCACATAGTATCATGCTTATTCAACAGGTCTACTGCCCCAACTGACTAGTACAGTGAAGTCATCATTGTTCATGTATGTGCATTCCAGTTCATTCTCCTTGGCTACCAGGTTACATGAATGTTGTGCAAACCATTCTCATATTAACTACGGCTGGACTTTTTCCTGACAGACCTTGTATAAGGGATATAGGGAGAAAGCTAAATGTTTTCTCCTTCTGCTCACCCATTCCCTCCTACTAAGCAGCTATTCTAATTTGATTGGGGAAGTCTGATGTACTCTGTGATATGTTTCCCACATGATCCTATACAACAGCAATTTTCTACTAGTGTGCCTTGGCAGGCACCCTGGTGTGCTAAAAGATTTTTTTTTATCATTTTGGGTTTCTTGGTATATTTTATTGATTATGCTATTACAGTAGTCTCATTTCTTTCTCTCCTTTATCCCCTCCACCCTGCACCCCATCCCATCATCCCTACATCAACATTTTCCCACCACCACTTTCCCCAGCCCCACCCCTCCCCACCTCCCACAGTCAATCTTTCCCCCATTTGGCTTTGTCCATGTGTCCTTTATACATGTTCCTCGATGACCCTGCGTCTCTTTTCCCCCGTTATTGCCCTCCCTCCTCCCCTTTGGCTACTGTCAGTTTGTTTTTTATTTCAGTGTTGCTGGTTATATTGTGCTTGCTTGTTTCTTTTGTTGATTAGTTTCCACTTATAGGTGAGATCATATGGTATCTGTCTTTCACTGCCTGGCTTATTTCACTTAGCATAATGCTCTCTAGTTCCATCTATGCTGCTGAGAAGGAAAGTAGTGCACTCTTTCTTTCTGCTGCATAGTATTCCATTGTGGAAATGTACCATAGTTTTTTGATCCACTCATTCACTGTTGGGCACTTAGGTTGCTTCCAACTCTTGGTTATTGTAAATTGTGCTGCTATGAACATCGGGTGCATATGTTCTTTTGAACTAGTGTTTCAGGATTCTTAGGGTATAATCCCAGCAGTGGAATTGCTGGGTCAAAAGGCAGATCCATTTCTAGTTTTTTGAGGAAATTCCAAACTGTTTTCCACAGTGGCTGCACCAGTTTGCATTCCCACCAACAGTGCACTAGGATCCCTTTTCTCCACATCCTCACCAGCACTTGTTTGTTCATTTGTTTGAACAAATGGCCTTTCTGACTGATGTGGAGTGGTATCTCATTGTGGTTTTGATTTGCATCTCTCTGATGACTAGTGATACTGAGCATCCTTTCATGTGTTTCTGGGCCCTGTGTATGTCCTCCTTGGAGAAGTGTCTATACTGGTCTTTTGCCAATTTTTTAGTTGGGTTTTTTGTCTTCCTGGAGTGGAGTTGTGTGAGGTCTTTATATATTTTGGAGATCAAACCCTTGTCCAAGGTATCAGTGGCAAATATATTTCCCCTTACTGTTGGTTCCCTTTTCATTTTGCTGATGTTTTCTTTAGCCATGTAGAAGGTTCTTATTTTCATGAAGTCCCATTTGTTTATTCTTTCCTTTATGTCCTTTGCTCTGGGGACATATTAGTGAAAATATTGCTGCATGGAATAGCTGAGATTTTCCTACCTATGTTCTCTAGGACTTTTATGGTACCATGACTTATATTTAAGTCTTCTATCCATCTTGAGTTTATTATTTTTTTTGTGGTGTAAGTTGGTGGTTGAATTTCATTTTTTGCATGTAGCCATCCAGCTCTCCCAACACCGTTTGTTGAAGAAGCTATTTTTACTCTATTTTTACTCTATTTTTACTCTATTTTTATGCTTCTGCCCCCTCTGCCAAATATTAAATGACCATGGAGACATGGGTTTCTTTATGGGCTCTCTATTCTGTTCCATTGATTTGTGTGTCTGTTCATGTGCCAGTACCAAACTATTTTGATTACAGTGGCCTTATAATATAGTTTGATGGCAGGTATTGTGATCTCTCCTGTTTTGTTCTTCTTTCTCAAAATTGCTGCAGCTATTTGGGGTCATTTATGATTTTATTTAAATTTTTGAGCTGTTTGTTCTATATCTGTGAAATATGTCATTAGGATTGTGTTGAATCTATAAATTGCTTTGGGAAATATAGACATTTTGATGACGTTAATTCTTCTAATCCATGAACATGGTATATGTTTCCATTTATTTGTGTCTTATTTAATTTGTTTCTGCAGTGTTGCATATTCTTCTGAGTACAGGTCTTTAACCTCCTTGGTTAAGTTTATTCCTAGATACTTTATTTATTATGTTGCTATAGTAAATGGGACTTTTTCCTGATTTCTCCTTCCAATATTTCATTGTTGGTGTACAAAAATGCCTTTGATTTCTGAATATTGACTTTGTATCCTGTTGTTTAGCCAATTTCACTTATGGGGTGAAGTAGTTTTTTAGTGGAGTTTATAGGATTTTCTATGTATACTATCATATCATCTACACGCAACAACAGTTTTACTTCCTCCTTTCTAATCTGGATGCCTTTTATTTCTTTTTCTTGTGTGACGGCTGTGACTAGGACTTCCAATGCTATGTTTAATAGAAGTGGTGAAAGCAGACATACTTGTCTTATTCCTGATCTTAGTGGGAAAACTTTAAGTTTTTGCTCATTCAGTATGATGTTGAATGTAGATTTCTCATATATAGCCTTTATTATGTTGAGGTATGCTCCCTTTATTCCCTCTTTGCTGAGTGCTTTTATCATAAATGGCCCTGTACTTTATTGAATGCTTTTTCTGCATCTATTGATTTGATCATGTGATTTTTGCCTTTCCTTTTGTTTATATGATGCATTACATTTATTGATTTGTGAATATTGTACTATCCTTGCATTCCTGGGATGAATTCCACTCAATCATGGTGGATTATCTTTTTAATGTATTGCTGGATGTGGTCTGCCAATATTTTGTTGAGGATTTTAGCTTCTATATTCATCAACAATATTGGCCTGTAGTTTTTTTTCTTTCTTGTGTCTTTATCTGGTTTTGGGATTAGGATGATGCTGGCCTCATAAAAACAGTTTGGGAGTCTTCCTACTTCTTGGATTTTTTGGAATAGTCTGAGAAGGACTGGGTGGGGTTAGCTCTTCCTTAAATGTTTTGTAAAATTCTCCTGTGAAACCTTCTGGTCCAGGGCTTTTGTGTGCCTGGAGTTTTTTATTATTGCTTTAATTTCACCTGCTGTTATTGGTCTGTTCAGGCTTTTAAAACATGCAGTACCTGACTATGTAGTCAGGGACATTGACCTCTTTTCCCTTCGATTGTCAAATAAAGAAGACAACAGCCAGTGCAGCAATGGTCACCTGGTATGAATTAATCAAAATTATACCTACATTTTTTGTCAGCTTGGCAAAAATTATATATTTTAGTGTGCCATAGAGTTTTAGTAATTAGTTTATGTGTGCCATAGGATAAAAAAGGTTGAAAATCACTGCTACACAACTATAAAGCTTATTTCTGGCTGTTTTGTTCTGGTACCATCTGTGTTGCTGGCGCCTGATTTTCTGATGCACACGGCATGTGCATGTAAACGCAGAATCTACTCCACAGGCTCAATTCTCTCCACAGTTAGATTCTAAAGTCTAGCCCACAGGTCTACACAGGTCTAGCCTTTCTTTCTTTCCTTTCTTTCCTTCCTTCCTTCCTTCCTTCCTTCCTTCCTTCCTTCCTTCCTTCCTTGTGCATTCTCTTCTCTTTCTTTCAAGGTACAGAAGTCATTTTCAATAGTTTAAAAATTATGGTAAAATACACGTAACAGAAAACACCATTTAATGATTCTTAAGGACTCAGTTCAGTGGCATTAAGCGTATTCACATTCTTGTGCAATCATCACCCTCCAGAATCTTTTTCACGTTCAAAAACTCAAACTCTGTTCCCTTTAAACAGTAGCTCCCCTTTTCCTCCTCCCCAAGCCCCTAACGACCACCGTTCCACTTTCTATCTTTCTGGATTTGACTACCCTAGGTACTTCATATGAGTGGAATCATAAAGTATTTGTCTTTGTGACTGCATTTTTTTATTTATAATTTCTTCCAGGTTCATCCATGTTGTAGCACATGTCAGAATTGCTTTCCCTTTTAAAGCTGAATAATATTCCATTCTTTGTATATATCACATTATATTTATACATTTATCTATTGACAGAGGTAGTTTTTTACTTTAGTCTCTATACTTCTGTCCAGCAAACAGGGAGCTACCTTTCATGAGGCATATTGAAACATCAATAACAATGTTTAATCCCCATATGATTTTATGTCAAAAGAAAGGAGATAAGAACTGAGTACTGACTTCTCTAACCTCCATACTGTGAGAATTGATATGGGAGAATTATCGTTCCCCAATATTGTTATGCCTATTTTTAGTGGAAGTTATTAAAGTCATATTTTAATCCAAAGAATGTTTGGGCATTTGATACTTTCTCCAGTGTCACTTAGAAGACAACTTTCATTTTACCTATTATAAAATGGACCTGACTTTAGTACTTTAGTACTACTGTGCTGAATGCAGATGTTTGTTTTCTCATACAATAAAGGATGCAGGCTACCTAAACATTCAAAAGCAGCAATTTATATTTTATAACCAGACATCTCTATTATGAACTATACTATCTCAATATCATTAAAAGCCCATAGATCAAGGTTAAGAACCTCTGGCTTAGATTGCATTGGAAGTGTAAAATGTTATAACATGCCTAGCACTTGAGCAAATACAAAAAAAGTCTTTGAAAACAATAATATATTATAAAATTATTACAGTAGGCACACCAACATAGAATTATATATCTTTGTCAAGTTGACGTTTCATCGAGGACAACTCATTTAGGTTCAGGTTGCTTAAATGTGAAGAGAAGATTGGTTATATTATATAATGAAGAATAAGTCTAATAAATAGTGAATATCTATATAGTAAAGCACTAAGTAGTCAGCA
Organism: Mormoops blainvillei; assembly: GCA_004026545.1. NCBI lineage: Eukaryota > Metazoa > Chordata > Mammalia > Chiroptera > Mormoopidae > Mormoops > Mormoops blainvillei. The sequence goes on along the minus strand of PVJD01000540.1, from coordinate 227,990 downwards.
TTTGTGGGAAATTTATAGCATAGAATTTGCATATTAGACAAGGACCTCCCTTATAAATAAGAACCTTTCTTCTCTATAAAATATTTAGCTCAGGAAATGCTAAGTAAGGATAATTGGCCTATAATTTTCTTTGTAATGCCAATATCATGGTATTTTAAAAAGAATTAAGAAGCTTACTCAGATTTCTTAATTAAAAAATTTCCAGGAACAATAAAATTTCCTTAATATAAAACCCACTGACAGAAGGAAACTATCTTATTTTTACTTTGACCTGTTATGTCAAACCTGAGTAAAGTGTTGTATGTGTACAATCTATCATAGGAAGCTTTATCCTTCCTGTTTTTAGAAGACTCTGTTTGATAAAAGTATCCTTGAGTACCCATTCAGATAGGGAACTTAATACATTGACTCTATCTATCTATCTATCTATCTATCATCTATCTATCTATCTATCTATCATCTATCTATCATCTATCTATACACATATATATGTATACACACACACACACATATATATATACACATATATTTATATATATTTTAGAGAGATGGGAATGGAGGGCAAGCAGCATTGATTGGTTGCTTCTTGCTGGCATTGTACCCAGACCAGGACCAAACCTGCAACCTAGGCATGTGAACTGAACTGAGGCATGTCAACCAACTGAGCCACGTGGGCCAAGGTATATTGAAACTACTTTTGAAGCAAATATAAGCCTTAGTAGCCTTTAACTATATACTTTAAGCATTATAAGTTTAAAAGTATAACACTTTGGTTTTCATGAACAGTATAGGAAATACTCCAAGGGAAAATCTGAAATCTTGCTGCTCTTGCTTATAGAAACACTCTTTGTTTTTGTCCAAGAGTGTTACATTCTGGACCAAAGACAAATAGGAGAAATGTTTGAAAGTGGACTACATGATATTCTTAATAATAACTTCAGATTTTAGGCCTATAATTATATATATATATATATGTATGTTTAGGAATTTTAAGGAAAAATGTCGTGCTGTTTAAAAAGTGATCATATCATGTGTTCTATAAGATTTTTGGTGAAAAGGAGAGAAATGTATAGTAGGTATAAGATAAAGCAAAACTGATTTAGTGATTGAAAAATCAGGGGTAAATATATATGCTAACATATTCAGAAACTCTTTCTTCAGTTACATAAATTATATACAAAACTCAGCGTTCTAGAGCAAATTATGGCTATATTTATAGGGAGGAAATTGTTGACAAGGGTAAAGATTCATAAGTGAAAGGCAGAAATTTATTTTTCGCTGAATTATTCTAGGTCATAGTTTCAAAAAGGAGACATGGTTCAGATATTTCATTACAAACTAGATTTCATTAATCTTGTAGCATTAAGTTTTATAACAATAATTTTTCCAAGAAATTGCATCAGGATTTTGTCCCCCCATAGAATACATATGTTTTAAAATTTTAGTCTGAACAAAGAAGTATACAGAACAAATATTTAGTGGACTAACTCCCAACATGATCATTCTTGTCTATATTTATCTTGCACATTGATCATGCCAAATAAGATTTATGAAAAATTTTAATATGAGAGCTAAAGCTTAGGATCAATTGAAACAGCTCTCTTTCTAAATTGAAAGAACTGCACGTTTGAATAAGGAACAAGGAGCTCTTGCTTTTCTAATACCTGGATAAATATAAATTAGTATAGTTGTACAATAACTTGAAGGAATATCTACACTGTGAAATTCACAGGCACATAAGTTATATTGTGACAGCCTGAAAATCACCGGTTAAATCATTCCTTATGGTTTATATTTGTTCATCTATTTTCACTCTTGCTTCCTTCTTTAGTTTATCTCCCATTTGTCCATGATATTAGTTAAGATGCTTTTGAAAGTATTAGAAATCCCAGGTTAAGTTGGCTTAATAATAATGAGTCAGTGCAACAGTTAATTTTATTGTCCGCTTGGCTAGGTTATGGTACTCAAACACCAGTCTAAAAGTTGCAGTGAAGATATTTTTAAAATTTGAATAATACTAAACTCAGTAGACTTTAAAGGAAGCACATCACCCTTCATAACAAGCATAGGCCTCATCCAGTCCTTAGAAGGACTTAAGAGGAAAGGCTGAGGTGCCACACAGAGAAAGGAGTTGTGCTTCTACACAGTGTTTGGCTTCAAGGCAGCTTCCTCAGCTCTTGCCTGAGTCTCCAACTGATTGCTGTTTCAGATTTTAAATTTTTCAACCCCTATAATTGTGTAAGCCAATTCCTTAAAATAGCTTTTTTTCACATAAATACTAAAGAAAAAATAATAAATCTAGAAAATGGTTTTCTCAATCTCACAGTTGAAGAATGGTTTATTTTTAATAATTGAAAATATGATATTTATCCTAGAATATCCCAAATATTAAGGATTGTAGTTTATCCTTTAAAACAACTTTATTGGTTAGTGTCTTTTTCTTTTGTATAATAAATGCAAATGTTTACTTTTATCCCCTTTATACAAGAATGAAAGAAACAAGTACAAAATCATTGGTCATTTGGTGGGTTCATTTCAAATTTAATCAATAAAAACATTTCAAATTTAATCAATAAGAACACTGATTAATATATATTAGGATATTACCAAGTAATATTTTTTAAGACAGGAGAATCCTTATAAAGGCAATTATTTCCTGTTATCAGTCTTTTTTATTTTTCTTTGAAATGTATCATTTAATTTGAATAGATAATTTCTCTACTTGGTTTCAAAGAAGCTGTTGTGAAGAGCTAAGTTTCTTTAGTAGAAAAGCATTTTCCTCCCAAGCATAGAGATAGCTGAAATGAAAAAATGAAAAATGAAAAATTTCCCCTAGAGGTAAATAGATACTGCAAAAGAAAAAAACAAAAACAAAAACAAAACTATTGCACGTGAAACATAGACTTCATATGAACTACCCTCAAGATTTAGTTACTAAACCTTGAAGTTTCAAATTTTGTATTCAGTAGCATAAAGCAACAAAGTTTACTAAACAAAACTAATTGCACAGATTTACAAAGGCCCTAAAAATTTTAAATTCTAAGTTCCAATTTAATTACTACATGTATTTAATCTTATTTGGAATAAAGCTTAAGATCATTTTATACTTGGCAAAGTCCACTATTCTTTTATTGCTCCTGTAACTGTCTAGGCAAGTGTACCACACATTTAAGAATAGTACTGAAAGGTTCTTAAATCATATAGCACTATTTGATTAATAATAAAATTATAAACATATTTATAGAGAAAAAAGAAAAACACTAAACTAGATATCATACAAGTATTACATTTAAGCAACTGAGATGTTTAAAAAAGAAACTGTGTAAAATATCTACTTTTACCTATTACTTAAAAAATAAAAGAAATGCTAAAGTAAGAAATTCTTGCAAAATAACTTTATGTGCAAGGTCATGAGCTAGTCACTATGAGAGAAATAAAATATAATGATAAAAATTAAGTGATAAATAACTCATATCCAAAAGAAAATATTTTTAGTTGTAAAGGCATAGATATATTAAATAAGATGAGAAACAGAAATAAGATGGATAAAAATACAAAATTTTTAAAAGCAGGTAAAAATGAGATATACTGTTTATAATAAATTCAAATATTGCAAGACTCTTGTAAACTGAGATGTCCTGAGAGGGTTTCAAACACAGAAAACTTTTGAACAAACAACAACATAAATTTAATTGCTACTCTTAAATGTGCATTGTTGCACCAAATATAATATAAACATCAGTATACAAATTGTAGACTTGGAAAATATTAATAACTATGAAAAATTAATTTCCCTAATACATAAATATGTTAGCCGGTGAAAAAAAATATGAGCAAAACCGAAATGAAAATGATAAATAATGCATAAGGATTTACGGAAATAGATGTAATATCTCCAGCAATATCTGAAAATATGTACAATGTTATTAGTAGTTGACAAAATATTGTTTAAAGGATCATTGAGTTATCTTAAACTATCAAATTAGAAATATTTTAAATTGTAATAATCAAGCTGTTGATATGTGGTAAGGTAGTAACTATCAAATGTTAATCCTTGGAATATGAACTGATATTTATTATATAAAATGATATGTCATTGTGTTTCAAGAACTTCAAAAGGTTAAAAGTTTTGGTCTAATAGTTTTACTTATAATAATCTATATAAAGATATAAGAAGCATAAAAATTATGGATCAGGATATACATTATTACATTTCATATAACACAAAATTAAAGAAGGTTAAACTCTTAATGGTCTGGAAATAACTTCATTTAAAATGACTTCATTTATGTAATGAAATGTAATGAAATGAATAGAAATAAATTTGAGATATTAAAATTTTTCTTGATGTAAAATTATATAAATCACGTTAAAATAAAATTTTATTTTATAAACCTTCTGTTGAAAACAATTATTTTCTTAAATGTTTTTGATTATATCTATAAAGATAGATATTTACACATGTAAATAATCTTTTTAAAATATTAACAAATCAATAAATACTTTCTTATGATTTGAAAATCTATACTATATATTATGTATATAAAATAAATGGAAATATATACAGTGACAACATACCAATAGGACAATTAAAACAATAGTAACAATACAAAGTAGAATAATGTATCAAAAATCTAAACATATATCATAATATTGTAATTTTGAACTATTGTATCCTTAGGGTCCTGGCAAAAAGGAAAAATAGAAATATGATTTTCTCAGATACAATTATTTTTTAGATGGAAAAAATGTTTTCCCTAAATGTGAAGGGAATTTGTGGTCTTGATTTCTCTGTGAAGTATATTTTTGCAGTATCTTCAAGAGCAATTGCATTAAGAATAAAATTGGCTTTATGTGTTCATTTCTTGTACAAATAGTCAAAAACATTTGTGGATACTCAATTACAAGAGGACTCACATTACCCAGAACAAGGATCATTCCTGGAGCATCAAGGAGATTGCACCATTGGTCCCACAGGACACCTACAGCATAAGTCACCCTAAAAAGAAAGGGAATCATAGCAAACCTAGCTAAGACATAGAAACAAATACAAAAAAAGCAGCCAAAATAGGAAGACAAAAAAAAGAAAATCTAAATAAAACATAGACAAGCAATTTATGAGATAGAGAGTTCAAAGAAATGGTTATAAATATGGGCAAGCACCCTAGTGAGAACTACAATATCATGAAAAAAAGACATAGAAACCATAAAAAGACCCAGCCAGGAGTAAAGAATACAATATCCAAAATAAATAATACCCTAGAAGGAATAAGCAGTAGCTTGAATGAAGCAGAGAATCAGATCAGTAATTTGGAAGAAAATGTAGCAGAACATGCCCAAAGACAGTAGAAGAAAGAAAATGAATTAAAAAAAATAAGGATAGTTTAAGGGAGCTTTTGAAAAACATGAAGCATAACAACATCCACATCATTTGTGTACAAGAAGAAGAAGAAAGAAAGTAAGACATAGAGAAGATATTTAAAGAAAGACAGAAAACTTTCCTACTGGAGAAGGAAAAAGACATCCAAGTGCAGGAAGTTCAGAGAGACCTAATCAAGGTGAACCCAAAGAAGTCCAAGATGCAACATAATTAAAATGGCAATGGTTAAAGGCAAAGACAGAATCTTAAAAGCAGCAAGAGAAAATCAGTTAGTGACCTACAAGGGCTTTCCTATAAGATTTTCAGCTGATTTTTCAACAGAAACATTTCAGACCAGAAGGAATTGGCATGCAATATCAAAAGTGATGAAAAACAAAGACTTACAACCAAGACAGCCTTACAAGCAAGGCTGTCTTTTAAAAAGAAAGGATAAATAAAGAGCTTTCCAGACAAGAAAAAGCTAAAGAAGTTTTTTACTACCAAGCATTAGAAAAATATTAACAGGAATTCTTCAAAAAGAAAAGAATAATTTTTTAAAAAGGGGAACATAGTGGAAAGAATTATATTTCAATAATACATACCTATCAATAATTGCTTTAATTATGAATGGCTTAAATGCTCCAAAAGACATAGGGTAACTGAATGGATAAGAAAACAAGACCCCTAGATGAGTATATGCTTTCTACAAGAGACACAGCTCAGAACAATAGACACACACCAACTAAAAGGATGGAAAAAGACATTTCATTCATCAAAATTGGAAAGGAAGAAGTAAAACTGTCATTATTTGCATGTGACATGATACAGTATCTAAAGAACACTAAATATTTCACCAAAAAACTAATAGAACTAACAAATGAATTCAGTAAAGTATCAGGATACCAAATAAACATCCAGAAATTAGTTGCATTTTTATACACCAATAATGAACTATCAGAAAGGAAAACTAAGAAAACAATCCCACTTACACTGCATCAAAAAATAACTGGAAATATATATAATCAAAGAGGTAAAAGATTTGTACTTGAAAAATTAAAAGACACTGAAGAGAGATTGAGGAAAATACAAATTAATAGAAACATATACTATGTTCATAAATAAGAGGAATTAACATCATCAAAATGTCCATGCTACCCAAACCAATATATAGATTCAATGCAATTGCTATCAAGATACTAATGATGTATTTCATAGGACTAGAATAAATATTGCAAAAATTTACGTGGAGCCAGAAAAGACCAAGAATAGGCTCAGCAATCTCAAGAAAGTTGCAGGAATCCTGCTACCTAATATCAAACTATACTTTTAAGATGTCCAAAAAGTTCACTTCGTGTTTTCTGTAAAATGGTTCTAGTAATGCTTAGTTGTCTTTAACTTTGTGTAAAACAATTTTGTTAGATTGTATTGTGTCAGCTGTCATATTAGCATGCACTTAAAAAGAATATCAAAATTGGTGAATTTTTGTGTAGCCATTTTCTAATTGAAGATGGGAGAAAATGCACAACATGTTCAGCACATTATGTTTTATTATTTCAAGAAAGGTAAAAATGCAACCAAAATGTGAAAAAAAATAGACTTGCAGTGTATGAAGAAGGTGTTGTGACTGATAGGGAAGAGGTTGTGGGACAAGTGAAATCAATCACCACATCCACACCAAAGTCTGGTCTTCATCCAAAGAAGGTGATGTTGTGTGTATGGTGGAATTGGAAGGGAGTCTTCTATTTGAGCTCTTTCTGGAAAACTGAACAATTAATTCCAAAAAGTATCACTCCCAATTGGACCAACTGAAAGCAGCACTACAGCAAAACATGTCCAGAATTAGTCTACAGGAAACGCATAATCTCTCCCACCAGGATAACACACACAATATGTTTCCTTGATGACCACACAAAAACTGTTACAGTTTGTCTGTGAATTTCTGATTCATCTGTGGTATTCACCAGACATTGTGCCTTCATATTTCCATTTATTTAGATCTTTACAAAATTCTCTTAATGGAAAAAATTTCAATTTCCTGGAAGACCACAAAAGGTACCTGGAGCAGTTCTTTGCTCAAACAGATAAAAATCTGGGGGCAGATGGAATTATGAAGGTGCCTGAAAGATGGCAGAAGGTAGTGGAACAAAATGGCAAATTGTTAAATAAAGTTATTGGTGAAAATGAAAAGTCTGTCTTTATTTTTACTTAAAAACTGAATGAACTATTTGGCCAAAACAATACAAGCCCATTGTAATCAAAATAGCATGGTACTCACATAAAAACAGACATACAGATCAATGGAATAGAATAGAAAGCCCAGAAATAAACCCATGCCTTTATGGTCAATTAATATTTGACAAAGGAGGCAAGATCATATGTAGAGGTAAAGATATTCTAGTCAATAAATGGTGTTGGAAAAATTGGACAAATACATGCAAAAAAAGTGAAGCAACACCACCTTCTTACATCACACACAAGAACAATCTCAAAATGGAATAAAGACTTAAGTGTTAGACTTGAAACCATAAAAACCCTGGAAGAAAGTATAGGCAGTGATATCTCTGACATATTTTGTAACAATATTTTTCTGATGTATTGCCTTGGGCAAGAAAAACAAAAGAAAAAAAATAAACAAATGGGACTACAATGAACTAAAGTTTTTGCACAGGAAGGAAACCATCATCAAAATGAAAAGACAATTCACTGAACAGGAGAACATATTCACCGATTCATGTGATAAGGGCTATATCCAAAAATAATAAAAACATGTAAAGTACTTAACACCAAAAAAGTCCCCAAACACTCCAATTAAAAAATGGGCAGGGACCTGAATAGACACTTTTCCAAAGAGGATATAGAGATGATTAGGCATATGAAAATATGCTCAATGTCAGTAATCATCTGCTAAATGTAAAGTATTCAAGTAAGTAAAAAATAAAATAAAAATAAAAAGATTAGCTTGTCAAAAAACTAAAATTAAGTGAAAAAGAAATAATAAAATAAAAAAGGTTACTTTACCAAAAAGAAACCCATAATAATGTATTACTTTATACCAGTGAGAATGTCTACCAATGGTATATCAACGAACAACAAGTGTTGGCAAGAATATGGAAAAAAAGAAACTCTCATGAACCATTGGTGAGAATGCAGATTGGTGCAGCCAATGAGGAAGGCAGTATGTACTTACCTCAAAAAAAGATTTAAAATAGAATTGCCTTATGACCCAGCAATTCCATCTGGGACTGTATGTGAAGAAACCCAAAGCCCTAATTTGAAAGAATATATGCATCCTTACGTTCATTGTAGTATTATTTATAATAGCTAAGATTTGGAAGCAACCCAAATGTCTATCAGTAGATGAGTGAATAAAAGGTTGTAGTACTTTTACAGAAAGGACTTCTACCCAACAGTAAAAAAGAAGGAATTCTTACCTTCCACAACAGCATGGATAGACCTGGAGAGTATTATGCTAAGTGAAATAAACCAGTCAGAGAAAGACAAGTACCATATGGTTTCACTCATATTTTGAAACTAATGAACAAAATAAACTAGCCAACAAAAAAGAAACAGGCTCATTAGATACAGAAAACAGGCTGACAGCTGTCAGTGGGGTGGAGGGTAGGTGAGCTGGGTGAAAAAAGTGAGGGGATTAAGTGAAAAAAAATAGACACAGACAACGGTATGGTGACTATCAGAGAAAAAATGGGGTGGGGGAAAGTAGAAGAGGGTAAAGGTGGGATAAAGGGTGATGGAAGGAGACTTAACCTGCAGTGGTGAACACACAATACAATATACAGATGATATTATAGAATTTTATACCTGAAACCTATATAATTTTAACAGCAAATGTCACCCCAATAAATTCAATACAAATAAATAAAAGTGTCTATAAGCCAAATATTATATTTCTGTGGAAGCATAGCTCTTTAGAGTTAAAAGGATAAAGTCAAATTCCATAGGTTTTATGATACACTTTGGAGACACAACGATTATGGCACCTGGAGAGATAAATCACCATGATAGCATTGAGTAAATACCTCAGGTGCCACCTTTAAATGCATCTTTAATTAGAGATAGAGTGGGCATTTGACAACTTGTGTTGCTACCCAACACCATATTTTTGTTTTGAGTTCTGAGGAGGTAAACCTTTTGTTTTATACCCTCAAGTTATAAGACACGTAGTGTCAAAGTTAATGGTTTTCTAATTGGATGATTTTCCAACCTCACAGAGGGAAACAAAAGAAGATTCTGTTAAATAAAATCCTTGTAGGCACAAATTGGTATTCTATATTTTAAACCATTATAGAATGTTAATTTCTTATAGAATAATGTTTTCTTTTTGGGTTTTTTAACTTGAAAACTAGCAAAAGTGAATTTTAAATGATGACACCAGAAAACTAAATAAATATTTTAAATAAGTATCATTAATACTTTCAATTATAATTCTGTAGAATTGATTAAAATAGTTATTTTCATTTGTGTATCTTTCTATTTATAGGGTCATTAGAAGAGGAATGCTATGTAAAACTGCATTATTTCCAGGGTGTGGGTAGCATTCTAGCCACACCCAATAAAATTCCAGTCATTGCTAGAAATGTGTCCCGAGACCTTTATTAATGTCAATATTTATCTTCTTCGAGATCTATTTCCATAGAGAGGTAGTTATTTTTAAATCTATTTATATAGCTCCTATGAATAAAAAACTCATAACAAATGAATATTTGATTAGAGAAGTTAAAGCGTTTGCCACTGTCTTCAATTTATATAAATAAATAATCATAGCAACAAAAAATAAAATATAAGATATAAATAAGTGAAATAATATAAAATAATAAATGGAATAATTAAACTATAGAATTAACCTGTAGGTTATGCTTAAATTCTCTATTGTAAGATTGAGCAGTAAAGGGCTGTGATTTAGTGAAGAGATAGCCAGTGTAGTGAAAAATGTGGTAGAAAATATAACATTTTTTAAAAACTCGATAGAAAGGCAATTATAGAAAATTTTATTAAAGTTTAAGTGAAAAATATGGAGGGTCCAATTTAAGCAGTTGCACTGAAACCACTCAAACAGGCAAGTGCAAATGAATACTGCACCAGAGAAGTTTATTTCTTGTTCACATTCATGCATGCTAGTGTGGATGTGCAAACTGGTAAGCAGCACTCTTATATGTGAAGAGTCAGGAATGTAGACTCCGTTCAACCACCATCCTTTAGAAACTGGTTACCATCCACATGCAACTAATAGAAGAGAATAGAGATCTTTAAGAAGGAATACTTTTTCTTAAATTCATGGTCCACTAATTACACATATCACAACTTCATAGCATCCATTGCCAATTTATGTCACTGTAGAGAAAAGATAGGAAACTCATGCACCTGGAATCTCAGGAAAAGAGGGAAAAATAGACTTGGATGAAAACCTGGCAGTCTTTACGAGAAACCTATATGAATGTAGAATCATAAGTGTAGATACGTTAAAATTAAAAAATTCTCACAACCATGTAAGGTAAGGTAACATGATTATCATATTGGTTTTACAGGTAAGAAAATTTGGTGATCTTTATAAAATTCTTCAAGTTTTTCCCACTTTCCCCTCACACAGCTTAGTTACAATTTCTAGAGAAAATAGAGCCTCGTAAACACAAGGAACTTATTACTGTCATTAGCAAAAGTTATCTTGTCAGATAATTAATCCAGCTATGACTTTGCATTCTGTTTTGTTTTATTTCCTTATGTATGAATTTCTGCATCCACATGCTTTCTTGGACAAAGTGCACAAAGGAATAGAACCTGGTCTTTGTTTTGCCAAACTATGAACAATACATAAAATATTTCCTCTGAATCTCAACCCAGAAGGAGACCTTCTTATTTACTAATAAACTACCATTAAAAAGCCTGTCTGCTTATCATTGATAGTCTAGGGTTGCTTTCCCCAGGATTTTACAGTATAGAGCTTTGTATGTTTATTGCTTATCAATATCCCACCCTCTATTCTTAACAGGTTTATCAGTATCAGCTGCCAACTTTCATTCTGACAAGATTCAGATAACTGTGCTCTATTGGCACCTTAAGCTTCCCTCCAGCACTGCAGTTGGCTTTGCCCTCTCCATGGTTTTACTGCCCCAGAGGATGAATTTATTTATAGTTCCCTGAACCACCTCCTCCACTCTGGTCTCCTTTTGATACCTAAGTCCTAAGTGTGTCACAAGATAGGGCAGAAATTTAACTCACACACATGCATCGGCAGTCAGTCTAATTTAAAATCCCAATACATAGTTAATTGATATTTGGGAAAAGGATATAATTTCCCATTATAATAGATATAATGGGAAAAGGATAGTCTTTTCAAAAAAATGTTGTTCAAAAAACTGGATATCCATGTACCAAAAAAAAAAAAAAAAAAAAAATCCCTGTCATATACCGTACACTAAAATCAACTCAAAACGGATTAAAGACTTTAATGTAAGACCTGAAACAGTAAAAATCCTAGAACAAAACATAGGGAACATCTTCTTGACATTGCTCATATCAATGACTTCTTGGCTATGACACCAAAAGCACAGGCAACAAAAGCATAAATAGAGAAGTGGAGAGAAGTGGGACTATATCAAACTAAAAAGGTTTTGCACATCAAAGGAAGTAATCGACAAAACAAAAAGGCAACCTACAAAAGGCGACCTACAAAGGTTTTGCACATCAAAGGAAGTAATCAACAGAACAAAAAGGCAACCTACAAAGGCAACCTACAGAACAAAAAGGCAACCTACAAAGTGACACCTGATAAGGGGTTAATATCTAAAATTTTTAAGTAACTCACACTACTCAACAACAAAAATCAAATAATACAATTGAAACTGGGCTAATGACTTGAACACACATTTCTTCTAAGAAAACGTACAAATAATGAAAAAGTATACGAAAAGTTGTTCAACATTAACAATTATCAGGAAAATGCAAATCAAAGCAACAATTAGATATCACCTCACATTTTTTTGATAGCTATTATTAAAAAAAGACAAGTGTTAACCAGGATGTGGAGAACTTTGAACACTTGATAGAATTATAAAATAGTGCAGCAGCTATGGAAAACATTATCCAAATTCCTCAGAAAAGTAAAAATAAAACTACCATATTACCCAATAATCTTATTTTTAGGAAGAGTGAAACAGCAACCTGAGACAAGAGGAGTGACTTAGCCAAGATCACACAGCTAGTAAGTGGCAGAGGTAGAACTTGAACCCATGCCTCCGAGGCCAAAACTGGAGTCTTGGCCACTAGATAGATATGCAGTACACTGATCCTACCTTTGAGTATATACTCAAAGGAAATAAAATCAGTATTTCAAAGATATCTGCACTCCTATGTTCACTGCAGTATAAGAGTACAGTAGTGCTTGCAGGGGCTGAGGAGTTGGTAAAATGGGAAGCTGCCATTTATTTATTTATTTTTAAGCATATTTTATTGATTATGCTATTATAGTTGTATTTTTTCTCTCCCTCTGCCTTGCACCCCCTCACCTACCAGCATCCCCCCACCCTTAGCTCATGTCCATGGGTCATACGTATAAGTTCTTTGGCTTCTCCATTTCCTATACTATTCTTACCCTCCCCCTGTCTATTTTGTACCTACAAGTTATGCTTCTTATTCCCTGTAACTTTCCCCCCATTCTCTCCCAATCCCCTCCCTGATGATAACCCTCCATGTGATCTCCATTTCTGTGATTCTGTTCCTGTTCTAGTTCTTTGCTTAGTTTGTTTTTTGTTTTTAGGCTCAGTTGTGGATAACTGTGAGTTTGGTGTCACTTTACTGTTCATAGTTTTGATCTTCTTCTTTTTCTTAGACAAACCCCTTTAACATTTCATATAATAAGGGCTTGGTGTTGATGAACTCCTTTAACTTTACCTTCTCTTTGAAGCACTTTATCTGCCTTTCCATTCTAAAGGATGGCTTTGCTGGCTTGAGTAATCTTGGATATAGGTCCTTGGCTTTCATGACTTTGAATACTTCTTTCTAGCCTCTTCTTGACTGCAAGGTTTGTTTTGAGAAATCACCTGATTGTATTACTGGGAAATCCTTTGTAGGTAACTGTCTCCTTTTCCCTTGCTGCTTTTAAGATTCTCTCCTTATCTTTAATCTTGGGTAATTCAATTACGATGTGCCGTGGTGTGTGCTTGTTTGGGCCCAACTTCTTTGGGACTCTCTGAGTTTCCTGGGCTCCTGGAAGTCTTTTGTCCTTTGCCAGATTGTAGAAGTTTTCCTTCAATACTTTTTCAAATAAATTTTCAATTTCTTGCTCTTCCTCTTCCTCTTCTTCTTATGTCACCCCTATAATTCAGATGTTGGGACACTTAAAGTTGTCCCAGAGGTGCCTAAGCCTCTCCTCATTTTTCTGTATTCTTGTTTCTACATTCTGTTCTGGTTGAATGCATATTTGTTCCAAATCATTGATTTGAGTCCCAGGTTCCTTCCCTTCACTGTTGGTTCCCTGTATATTGTTTCTTTGTTTCACTTCATATAGCCTTCACTTTTTTCTCTATTTTGTGGCTGTACCCAGTCATTTCTGTAAGCATCCTTATTACCAGTGCTTTGAACTCTGCATCAGATAGGTTGGCTATCTCTTTGTTATTTAGTTCTTTTTCTGGAGTTTTTATCTCTTCTTCCATTTGGGCCATATTTCTTTGTCTTGGCACTCCTGCTATGTTTTAAGAGATAGAGGCTTAGGTATTCACCAGGGCCTGGCAACTCACATCACTGCCTTGTGGCATCATATGTTGGGGAGGGGTCAGAGAAGGAACAATGCCGCTTGCTCAGCTCTACCCCTGCTTTCAGTCACTTCACCCACTACCCGCAAGCAAATTGGGCCCTTTTGGTTCTGGTTCCCAAGTCAGTGGGCTTGTGTACATACTAGGACCCTGTGGGTCCCTCCATCAAACTCTCCTGTGAGATTGGGAGTTTCTCCCACAGCCACAACTCCCACAGATTTTTACCGCCAGAGGCTTTGCAGCTTTGGTTTCCCACACTGGAACCCTGGGGTGCACGGTCTGTCTCACTCCCCAGTTGTTCATCCCAGCTAATCTGCACACGAATGTGGGACCACCTGGTCCTCCAGTCATCGCCTCACCTGCCTAGTCTGCCACCTTGTCACATGTCCTCTCCACCCTGGCTGCGCATCCCCACCCCTCCTACTGGTCTGGATAAATGTTTCTTCTTTAACTTCTTAGTTGTTGGACTTTTATACAGTTTGGTTTTCTGGCAGTTCTGGTTGTATTTTGTTTTTAAATTGATTGTTATTGTACTTTTGGTTGTGCAAGAAAGCAAAGTGTATCTACCTGCACCCCCATCTTGACCAGAAGTTGGGAAGCTGTCATTTTAAGTTTTAGTTATGCTACGTAGGTAAGTTCTGCAGATTTACTGTACAACATAGTGTGTATAGTTAGCAGTACTGTTTTGTGCACTTAAAAATTTAAGAGGGTAAATCTCATACTAACTGTTATTACCACTAAACAAACATACAAACAAACAAACAAGCCAAAAAAACACCCACCAAAGTGACATGAGGAAATTCTGGGAGGTACTGGATACTCAATTACCTTCATAGTGGGGATGGTATCATGGGTGCTTGTATATGTCACTCATCAAATTTTACCTTTTAAATATGTATAGTTCTTTATATATCAATTATTCATTAATAAAGCTGTGGGTAAATGGATGGATGCATAGATGATAGATAGATAGATGGTAGATAGATAGAGAGAACCCAGAATACATCATACCACACAACAATAATTTCAAATAAATGACAGTGGAAAGGCATAATCACAGACGACTCAGATTTTTCATCTCTCCCTTATAAACACATAATGAAACTTATTAGAAAAAAGGAAATGAGTTTCTAATTTCAGATTTGTCATTTAAATCCAATTTTTGTGCTTTTAAATATTTGCCACCATAGCTTTTAAGTCTTAAACATTAGTACAATATATCAAACTTTTTGAGGCTTACTTGAGCTTTAAACTAAGTACAATATAACTTGTCTTAGAATGTCTAGATGCATCAGTTGGTCTTGACATTGATTTTATACCCTCAAATTGCATAACGCTGAGACTTAGTTTGAAATTGTTTTATACAGAGTTTCAAAACATATGTCCACGGTGCATGCTGCGACTCCTGGTTCACATTGCTTCCTACTAACATGGAGACAAAATGAAACAGTGCCAAAATGTGCAGCTACTTAACTCAAGAGCATCACATATATTCAACATGTTCATGAGACTGGCAGCCAGCACTACCCATTATGCTGCTGAGCAACTTTCCATAGGCCCTGGCAACTGCATGTGATATCCTTTGGCAAGTATAGAGAAAGATCTGATCTCAAATTGGCAACAGACATCTGAAAGGCATTTCTGGGGTGGCACTAATTTAGGGTTGATGAGAGAAGAAATCCTATTTCATCTTCAATATCTTGGTTTTGTCCAAACATACTTTATCTAAGAATTTAGCACCTTATTTCCAGAATCCATGGCAGCCATTTTTAGTTGCTTATTTTACTACCAATTTAATTTTTCTTTTTGGCCTAAGTCTAGTCAAAATTTAAAGAGCAATCTGTGCTCACAGGAGTTTCTCAATGCATCCTCTTTAATATCCGAAAATGTCTAGGCTACTTTTAATTCTGGCGTAACTGCTGTGTAAGACACTTTAATATCATTTTTATAGTCAGCTTTTCTGCTAAAGAACAAGGTATCTTCTTTATGCCCCCTTCAGTTGTCAATCTAGTTGCTATTTATGGTTACTGCTTAATAAACTGATAAGAGATAGGAATGTGACATTGCAGTATAGTTATAAGAGCTAATATTTTGAATAGAATATCTTCAGATGGGTTGGGATATCACAGCCATTTACAGAACAGAGACTAAGATAATCTTTACCAAAGGAGTGGGCATTCAGTAATGAAAATGAAAATAATAATGCCAAAAATGCACACGGTGTTTTATAGCCTTTTACTCTCTTGGTCTTAAATAATGATATTTAAAATTAAAAGTAGGTAATCTTGTTTAAAAATCATATAGAAAATAAATATATTTATAACATGAAAAAATTACTTGGGACATATTCTATTAGGTGTTATGAAGGAGATAGAAACTAATAATGAGGTAGATAGTGAATAATGTAATAAATTTAAAATTTCTTAGCTATTCAGGAAAAGAGACAAAGTAAGTCCAAAGTTCCATTTTATTAATGTTATAATCTAAAACACCAGGAAAGAAGAATGCATGTACAAACCTTTAAGTCCTATTCATTAATGTGTTTTTCTCATTAATTGAACTTTCACAAATTAGATTTCCCATTCATTTTTCATGGTCCCAATCATCTGAGTGCATACACAGCTATTACTGTCACCAGATGAGTTCCTCTTAGCGAGTATGTTGACAAGAGAAATGAGATCTTTACTGTCTCTGACAGTGAATCCAATTGACAATCACATTGAATAATACTTTAAATGACTAGAATACACTTACCAAGAGTAGTGTGAAGATTAAGTATGACATTTTAGGACTGAAAATAGTGGCTGATCTGGTGATAACTCTTTAACATTAAAATCCTAATAAAAGCTCTGATAAAGAATGTATCAAGAACACTAAATTTTAAATTGCATGTAAAAACTTTTGCCTCATACAAAATATCCAGAGTGAAAAGTTTTGGGGATTTTTATTTTTTGGTATATTTTACTGATTATGCTATTATAGTTGTCTCATTTTTTTCTCCCCTTTATCCCCTCTGCCCTGCACCCCATCCCATCATCCCCACTCCTCTTAGTTCAAGTTTATGGGTCATACATGTAAGTTCTTTGACTTCTCAATTTCCTACACTGTTCTTAGCCTCCCCCTGTCTATTTTTTTTTTTTGTCAACACTTTCCTGCCACCACTTTCCCCAGCCCCACCCCTCCCACCTCCCACCCTCAATCCTTCCCCCATTTGGCTTTGTTTTTAAGTATAGAATTAAGATGCATTAGTAGAATTTAAAGTAAAGAGGGCTAACAATCACCAACGATTATATTTCAGGAAATAGGCTGGGTTTGGGAAACATTCTGCGTGACAAAATATAAACATGTACATAAATTATAGGTTCCCAAAGCATAATATTGAATAGGGAAAAATACTGTAAGTATAAGGAGTAGGTAAAGAAAAAAGAAACCTTGATTGTTATTGGATTCCTCCTACATCTATTTTATGAAAAAATTTGATGGCAACAAAAATATATATAATAAACATTTCTTAGCCTACCAATTAAGAAGGAAGAGAAAATATTGTACTGTTATCCTCATATTTTTGCTTAACAATCAATTTTTAAAACTTTTTTGTATGATTCTAACTATTAAATGCCGAATACATTTGGTGCTTTTCACCAAGCTATGTTTCTTATTGCCTACAATATAAAGTCAGAATATTAGGTAGATAAATTTTAAAATATTCATTGTCATAGTTTTAGAAATGTTTACAATCAGATCTTCCAATGGAAAACAACACAATGAGCATGCTTTCAGATGTTATCACTTAGAGGTCTCATTTATAATTTCCTGAAATCTCTTAATGCATGACACTAAGTGTGCATTTAACACAGGCACTGTATTGCCCTACCATTTTGGCAGCTTTGATCATCTTTGCCATTTCAGACATCTAGTAGTTTTTATATTGATTCATCCATTTTGTTTCATAATTAGCATACCGAAACTGTTTTCAGCTATAGTGCTATATCATATCAAAGACTAAAGTAACATTTTACTGCTGCCAAAGCTTCACATTCCAAGCTGTTCAAATTTCAAGATGTCTATTCGACACCTATAGATGAAAAGGAGGAAGCACATCTTGTTTTCCTTCTGGCAGAGAGAAAAAATGCCAGGCTTCAAATACCTCATGAAAGTTTTGATGTCCCATCAATCTAACTATGTGCTTAATAGCAATAAAAAAAAAAAAACAAGATCACTTAATTTCCTTAACAAAAACTTAGAGAGTAATTAGTCTGGTCATAGTTTACTTTATAGATAAGCATATATAAAGAACTGCCTATTTATATTGCTAATATCCATCAGATATCACTGATTATTTCATGTAATAGTGAAAATTCATTTAAAATATTTTCTAGTATTTAAAATAGTTTCTCAACTGAAAGATAATAGTTAACTGAAAAAAAACAAAACTCTCTCCTTTATCTGAGTATAATTTCATAAACTTTTTACTTAGCAACTTTCCTCAGGCAACAGTTACACATTTGTGTGTGTATCCTTGGGAAATTCCGATTCCCAGCTCTTAGAGTTTACACAGCAAATGTCACATTTTCCTCTTGCAGATAAATTCATAAATCAGCGTGTGTAGCTCATATTGCCTGAATCTTTATAGCAAATTTTAATCAGCTAAACACATACAAATTTTGCCATACTTCATTCACTGCTACCATGAGATCAGAATATAGCAGATGCAGCTGTGTGAGAAAGAGACATTGCAATTAATGTCAGGCAGATTTGGGTGAAATATCTTATGAAATATGACTAACATTTTTTTTCACAGAGCCAATCATATCTTCAGACTGTAAAATAGAATAAGAAGATAATCTTGTAATTCATATGTGAACAGTTTCAGATAAAAGAAAGATATGTTGTCAAGGTGCCACAAAGTCAAGTTGTGTTAGGAACTTGAGCGGAGACACACAAAATGGTTTCGGTCTTGGAGGATTAAAGGTTACACTCAATGAAATATATAGTTGGGATATGAACCTGCCTCTTCTGCCTCAGTGCATATACTGACATCACCATTTGTGGACCTACAGAATGCCTGAGTCTTCACCACATGATGCTGTTGTCGACTACAGGAAGTACCTCCATGCACTCATACTCAAAGTATTCCATTGCCTTGCTATATGCCCGTTACTCTAAAACATGTAGTTTGTTATAATAATGTGACAGAGTGGTGAAGGCTTGATTACAGAAAATGGTTTAGTAGGCGGGAGGAAGGTGCTACGGGACACATTTTGTGCCTTAAAACAATGGTCTATATGTGATACCATTTTTCACAGAGCCAGATTGTGCAGGTCCAGGGGCCAAAGGATAGAAGGAGGGCCCTCTCACAATTATAGTTAATAACAATAATTATATGCATAAGGCTTTTTTTCACAATCCAAGAGGTAAATGTTTCCATAAGGACAAAGAGTTGGTTCAAGTGAATTGAACATCGAGAGAGCCACCTGGTGATTTTTCAGACCTTCATAGTACCAAACTTAAGAGAAGTAATACAGTGATTCTAACTACCAGTCATGATACATAATGGAGGCAAAATGTTACAATGTCTAAATCAGATATTGCTACTTAGTATTCTCATGCCTGATAATTCTATCAACAGAAACTCTGAAACATCAATCAAGGCATGGCTACTAAGGAGTTGTGTTTCCCTATACCGAGGGCTTAGTTTGCTTCAACCAAACAAAGGACTAGAGTAGTTACCAAGGGGTAAAATTTGTATATGATACTATATACTCTCTGCCTGAACCTGTAGATCCGTTCTCTGTCCATCTCTGCCCTCCTCTGTGTACAAAAGGGCCTGACATCTGGGGTTTCCCTTTCACCTCAATTAATGGGAGTCTCTAGCTGGAGAGAGGTGTTGGATATTCATTCCCTTTGAAAGGCTTCCTGCCTTTCAATCTGCAGTCCAACGATCACTGTGTCATCCACCCAAGCCATAGCTTCTGTCTGGGTCCCACTCCCAAGAAAACAACCTTTACTGCATTGCAGCAGATGTCCCTTCCTTTGCCCTTTCAGACCTGGGGTTGGTGACCATTCCCCTTTGTTGCTGCTTCCAGTGGCTTCATGATCTTTTCATTTGTTTGCCCACACTGCTATCAATTCTGTTCATTAAATGCTTCAAATATTTGCATATCTCATCTGTTCTAGTCAGGTTTCTGGCTAACATGTCAAAACATGAAATTACCCAATCAAAATGATTCATTTTAGATAATCAAAAACAGTTTAAGAAAATCAGGGGGGAAAATGGGTGGATTTTAGAGAAAGGAGGCATAGAATTAAATAATGAAGGGTCTAATAAACCAAAAAGGATCTTAAAATATAACTCAAAGTGAATCACAGACCTAAATGCAAGATGCAAAACTAAACATCCTGGAAGATAACATTGGAGAAAACCTAGAAGACCTAGAGTATAGCAATGAATTTTTAGATAGAGAACCAAAAGTATGATCCATGCAAGAAACATTTGATAAGCTGGATTTTTTAATTAAAATCACAACCTTCTGCTCTGCAAAAGATAATGTATTTTTAGGGCAGTAAAGTTTCTGTCTGATAATATAATGATGAATATGGATCATACATTTGTCTAAACCCTCAGACTGAACGCTTAGGTAAATGGGTTTTGATGTACCATTGTAGGTTCATCATTTGTAATAAATGTACCACCCTGGTGTGGCATGTAGATATTGGTGAAGGCTGTGCATATGTAAAAGCAGAAGGTATATGAGAAATTTCTGCATCATCCCTCAGTTTTGTTGTTAACCTAAAACTACTCTAAAAACATAAAGCTTAAATTTTAAAAAAGAAAAAACGGTAATGTATTTTTTAAATCCTGTTTTTTAGTATCAACCACATTAAACACAAAATATTAAGTCTAACATCAAACTATGGAAATTTATTTATTTATTTATTTATTTATTTATTTATTTATTTATATTTATTTTATTCTCACCCAAGTTCATTTTTTTTTTCATTGCTTCTAAAAAGAGAGACAGGGAGAGAGGCAGAGAGAGGGGGAAACATTGATACAAGAGAGAAACATTGATTGGTTGACCTCCACATATGGTTGGACTGGAGGTCACTCACCCCAAAGAAGGGATGAAGCCACAACCTATGTATGTGCCCTGACCCGGAATGACACCTCCAACCTTTTGACTATGACACAAAACTCTAACAAATTGAGCCACACCAGTCAGGGCCAATTGTGACATTTTAAAGAGATTACTCTGATTGTGGAAGAAGAATGCATCATCTACATAAGAGAGATTTGTGATTTCAGTCTATCTTACAGTTTATTTGTTCTCTTTAACTGTCATACTGGTAAAGGTCAAATCATTGACTACCCTGACTTCTAGCGAGGTCAGTTTTAAACTTTGCAATATCAGCACTTTGGAGTAGCAATATTCTTGGAGGGATCACTGGAGATGAAATATTTGATCAGCATACCATAATTTGAAAAAAAAGTTCACACCACTGCCTTATTGTCCATACTACATTGTGCTTTAAGATAACTATTCCATCTTTCCCATAATACATATTTTAATTGTTTTTCTGACCAAAACCGTAGCACTTGTTAGTTTTGTTAATAGCAGAAAGGTCGCAAGCAAGTAAGCTAAAATTTGTATCATTCTTGACATTCAGATAAGAAACCTGGCATCACTAGGAGGTCAGTATCACAAAGGAAAAAAAAAAACTTAGCAAGATGAACAAAAATTTTCATTTTATTTTAAGCTCACACTGAGCTTTTGAAATATTTGATATTAATTGCAATAAATTTTATTTACAACTTTAAGGTTTAAAACAAATTAATATTTTATGTGTGTATATGTCTAGATAAATGGGTCTATATCCATACTTCATTTGTTTTATTTTGTTAATGGTGATGTAATTTCCATTTAGTAAAGTTCACTCACATTCAGCGATACAGTTCTAGAGTTTGAAAAACAAATACAATCACTCCCACAACAATCGGGATACAGGTATATATAAACATTTCTACACATTGAGGAAGTTACCTTTATTTATTATGAATTTTTAAATTAGAAACTATGCTAAATATTATTAATCAATTTTTACCTTCATTGATATGATCATATGGTTTTTAAATTTTTTTCTTGGTTAATTGGTGAATGGCCTGCATTGATTTTTAATTACTGGACCAAAATTGTACTCCTCCATAAACTTAACCTTGATATACTATCTTCTTCATTACCATCAGCTGATCCTAATACCGTATAGATCTTTTTAAATATATTTCTGGATTTATTTTGATAATATATAGCTAAAGATTTTATGTCTGTTTTTATAATGGATATTGATCTCTACTTTTCTTCTGTGAGATTATGACATCAGAGAAAAGCTTAGATTAGTGATTTGAAAACTTTCTCTTAAGCTGTCTATACTAATGTATTCAAAGTGAGTTTCTAGCAGACAACCATGGTTGTTTTGCTCTGTTTTTCCATTCTGAAAATGCCTGTTTATTATTTTTGGATTGACAATTTATGTCTTTGAACACTGTAAAATATTATGTCACTTCTTTCTGTCCTCCATGGTTTCTGATGAGAAATCTACTGTCATTTAAATCACCCCCTATAGGTAATAAATCATTCTTCTTGGACTGCCTTCAAGATTTCATCTTGAAAATTTTTCACTAGTTTGACTGTGATATGTTTGTGCATAGGTTTCTTTACCTCCATTTTGTTTGGGGTTCAGTTATATTCTTGAATCTTAGGTTTATATCTTTTACTAATTTGGAAAGTTTATAAATATTATTTCTTCCAAATGTTTTTGCATTGCAGTCCCTGTATGTTGTTTATGGTATATTTGCTATTTATAAAATGATACAAATTTCTAGAAAATAAGTTTACACTATATATCATGAATATTAAAATAATTCATGTCTTTTAATCTAATTAACCTTTTAGAAATCTATCTTAAAGAAATAATCAGAGCAGTGATCAAATATTTATAAACAAAGTTACACTTCCTAATATTATGCATGAGAACAAAACATATAAATGTTCAGTAATAGGGAATTTAGGCTAAGTAACCTATTATCAACAAGGCACTCTTAATAACAATAAAGTTATTAGTCATAGTTAAATATTTATCAAGTGCTTAAGAGATGTAGGTTATGCTAAGTATTATGGTGATTACTAAAACATACAAATACAAGGTCCTTTCTTTGATTTCCAGTTAGATAGTGCAAATAAATGTTAACGATTAAATGGAATATTATTAAAATAAGATGAGGTGTTAAAAACATTGAATTATTTATAAAGGATTTTAAAGCAATTGGGCCTTAAATTTATGGAAGAACTTAGAGAAAACATAATTTATATATAATTATTTTTGTTGCTTTTTAAAAAATTTTGCATCACATTGGATAGTTCAAATCAAATAATAAATAACACCATCAATGTTCAAGTTCAGCTCTAAAGTTTTTTCAAATGCTAAATATAAATAGTATATATAGTTTTATTTCTCTCCCATTAATTTGTAAAATGAAAATTTATTATTATTATCTTGAAGTAAAGCGATTCACGGAAATGTTTGCTTCTGTCTTTATTGCTATTATTCCTATCAGTATAATAATTGTATGTCTTATGGTACACTTCTGAAGAGTTACGGGAAACAGAGATAGGAAGTGCATTTACCTGTCATGAACAGAGACAAAAATAACAAGAAAAATGAAAGTTGTTTGTTTACTCTATTTATCTGTATTTGAAACAAAGCCTTCACATAGGCATGCTAGTGCTATGTGGCATTCACTATCATTGGGTCCCAAATATCTTTCTGCTCTGTCATCTTTGTCTTCTGTCTTTACAGACCCCTCTGTCTAACAGGAGCTCCAGCCACCATGTATGAATTTGACACAAGAAAAAAGAAAAGTTAAAAGAAAATAAGACACAAACTTTCTGCTCCAATTTCTCAATTTGAGGAGCTGTTAAGGTCTACCAAATAATTTCTGCCTTGCAGCATTAGCCAGAATTTTTTCACATGGACATAGGCAGCTATAGGAGAGGTGAGATATGAAAACTTTAGGTGAGTTCTTTTATTTTTTTAGTTTGCTTGTAAGAATAAAAAAGAGAATAAAAACTAAGACTGGAATTAGAAATCTCTGCTGCAATAATTTTTACTGATTTCTAGTGTTTAGCAACTCAGACAAGTCCTAGACCCTCTCTAACATTTATATTATCATTTTTTTCTGCCACTCAACTATCATTAGGTCCATTGGAGACATAGTTAGAGAGGATATTCATAATAAATATTCTTTCTAAACTTACTAGTACCAGTGTTAAAGAATTCTATTTCATAATGTGGAAAAATGAAAAAAGATCTCTTAATTATTCTGAATTAGACTACTCCAAATCAATTCAGTGAGAGATCAAATGTTTTATTCAGATATTATCAGTCATAACCCAATTCAAAGGGCTTTGTGAACATTTATTTCTCCTTTAAAAAACCCCTAAATTAATGAAGAAAAAAATAATGCACAAGATCTTGGCAGCCTGCAAATTTCCAGATTATCTATTCCGACAATATTGATGATATGCCTTGGCAGGCAATGCTGGCTGCCTACATTACAATCATTCATTCCCTCCTTCCTAATGGCTTCTCCATTGTATTCGGCTTTAGGATTGATACACTTTAAGAGGTATGGGTCCCTTTCAAATGTTAAGGAAAGAGCTTTGGTTAGTCCAAGTCATTTATGTAAAATAAGGGTTAGTTGAACAAAAGCACTGCAATACTAAGACATTTGATCTGATAGGTTACAGGGTTCTTTAGTTTCTAATAGACACAAGCTTATACAGCACAGATCCACTCTAAAAAGGGAAGATTGATGTCCCAGGCTGGGTGGAGTAGGATGGCATGAGATGTCATCTTGCTACTCGGGACAATGTACAATTTAAAATAGTTGTGTTTATTTCTAGAATTTTTTAATTAATATTTTTGGACCTTAGTCACCTCAGGTAACTGAAACCGAGGAAGACAAAATCTCAAGTCAGGAGGGGGGCAGTTAATCCTACTCTATTTGCTGGTGATTAGGTTAAGATTGGGAAGGTGACAAAACTCTCAGTGGGTTGAAGAGGGCAAAGTGGAAAGGCAGAGAAAACCTTGAGCACTGATGATATTGTTGAACCACTGAAACAGACAATCCTGGAAGTGATTTATCAAATGATTCAGCCACTGAATGTTGGGCTTTCTGTTAAATACAGTTGAAAGTATCCATTCTAATACAGCTATCAGTTTCTTACAGGATATTGGGCTTCAGCCTCAAGTATCCTACCCTCCAGAATTGCAATTACGCAAACAATGATTTAGCATTGAGCTAGAAAAAAAAATTTGTATCACCTTTCTTTTCTTAACATCGTCATACTCATTTCTAGACACTGTGTTAGAGAAGTGCCATGCTTTAGATTTTCTCAAAGAATGTGTCTGTTTTCTCAAGTCTTAATCTTGTTGAACACAAAAATTATAGAATCGTTTTCTTTGAAAATTAAATAACAAGGTCTATGAATTTTCCCATCACTTGGTTTGATAATAAAGTATGGACAAATATTTCTAGAAGGACCATTTTTCTAATCAATATTACAAAAAGATGCAAAGTAAAAAATAGTATAAATCTATAATAATCTCAAAAAGTCTTATTTGTTATTCTGAAAACCTTTGCAAAAGCCTATTTAACTGATTCTAATGTTAAAACCAACATTTTAAATTTAATGTTAATGATAACAATGAATGGCCTCCTGAGTTTACTTATTGCTTACATAAAGTTCTGGGTCACATTAGATGACCTTAGTGGCTGAGGAAAATTTCTTTTTTTTCTTTTTTGAAGTTTCAGTTTAGTATACATTCATCACCTTACAGGTCCATTAAAAATGTGTTATTTTTAAAATAAATATACAAATGCATCAATACTCTGAAATGCAAAACTAATGAGGTCAGCTATATCATTTTGTGCAAATGTTACACAACCTTATAGTAACTTGAAACTACCCTCATGATTCTTTTCTCAGGATTTTGGTTGCCATTATAAAGGTCAATCACATTTAGATCAAGGCAGATTTTTGTGCTTTGACTCATAATGTTCAGGATTTATCCATGTGACATTTTGGAAA
Source organism: Mormoops blainvillei (assembly GCA_004026545.1). Classification (NCBI taxonomy): domain Eukaryota; kingdom Metazoa; phylum Chordata; class Mammalia; order Chiroptera; family Mormoopidae; genus Mormoops; species Mormoops blainvillei. Next base: position 201,717 of record PVJD01000540.1, on the reverse strand, counting down.
TTTTATATGAATAGACCTGTAATAAATTCTTACAGTTCAGTAAATGTTCTTTTTCTTATGTCAGTGGGATTTACACGTGAAAATTAATCATTAACCAATGAATTCCTCTCAAAAAAAGAAAGATTGCCAAAAACTCTTCTCTACAATCATTTCTCAATAAGAAGTCATCAGATCTATAGGAAATCATTACTGAATTGACCACTAACCCAATGACAACACAATGGTTAAGATTACTCAAATTTCTGGTGACCTAGCTTCTCAGAACTTTAGTTTTCTTCTATTAATTAAAATTTAAAAGACCAGCTGTTAAAAAACATATAATGTCCAAAGATTTAGTCACTTTTATTAAGAAATAAAAGTTTAACTCTTATTTATATGTATTCCTTAAAGGTTGAGAGAGAAAAGAAGTGGAGAGAAGAGAAAAAGGGAGGGAAAGTGAGGGGAGGAGAGGGAAAGGGGAGAAACATGTTCAAGAGCATTCAGAGATCCATGGCAATGTGGTTTTAAGGCTTTCCAAAGATTTTCCACCATGAAGAAGGGCAAACAGAATAGGGATAAAAAAGGCACATCTGTTCTCTAGCACTCCAAAATAGAAATGATCCATTTAGTTTTTATTAAAAGCATCATCTTTCTACATCCTAGATTTTTCTTTCTCTTATCACTTGTCTATAGACCTTGTCTATCTCAATGTGTGCATCTCAGTCGCCACAATATTACCTCTTCTTTCTTCATTATTCTAGTTCATTAACCAGGGAAAATTGATAAAATGATTTTGGTATTTTTGAATAAATTCCTTTTCTTGAAGAAAATGATTGTGAGAAATATAAATAGAAAACCTAGGACTTCATCAAATTAAAAAGTTTTTGCACAGCTAAAGAAAACATCAGCAAAATGAAAAGGAAACCAACCATATGCGAAAATATATTCACCAATGATACATCAGACAAGGGTTTGATCTCCAAAATACATAAAGGGCTCACATGGCTCCACTCTATGAAGACAAACAACCCACTTAAGAAATGGGCAAAGGACCTGAACAGACACTTCTCCAAGGAGGACATACACAGGGCCCAGAGACATATGAAAGGATGTTCAGCATCACTAGCCATCAGAGAGATGCAAACTAAAACCACAATGAGATAGCACTTCACACCAGTCAGAATGGCCATCATCAACAAATCAACAAATGAATGCTAGTGAGGATGTGGAGAAAGAGGTACCCTAGTACACTGTTGGTGGGAATGCACACTAGTATAGCCACTGTGGAAAACAGTTTGGAATTTACTCAAAAAAACTAGAAATGGGTCTGCCTTTTGACCCAGCAATTCCACTGCTGGGATTATACCTTAAAAACCTGGAAACACCAATTCTAAAGAACCTATGCACCCCAATGTTCATAGCAGCACAATTTACAATAACCAAGTATTGGAAGCAACCTAGGTACCCATCAGTAAATGAGTGGATCAAAAAACTATGGTACATTTACACAATGGAATACTACGCAACCAAATGAAAGAAAGAGCTCCTACCATTCACGACAGAATGGATGGAACTGGAGAGCATTATGCTAAGTGAAATAAACCAGGCAGGAATAGACAAATACCATATGATCTCACCTGTAAGTGGAGACTAATCAACAGAACAAACAAGCAAGTTAAATATAACCAGAGACATTGAAGTGAAGAACAAACTGACAGTGAACAGAGGACAGGGGGCAGGGAATGACAGGGGGAAACGGGAAGGGTGGTCAAACAACATACATGGGGGACTCATGGTAAGAGTCCATGGTGGGGGTCGAAGGTGGGGGGAGGGGAAAGTGGAGGGAGTGGACAAAACTGTACTTGAACAACAATAAAAAAATTAAAAAAGAAAAAAGAAAACCTAGGTCCAGAAACTACCTATGTATGTCAAATATATTTACTTATTTCAGGGCACTGAGGAATAAAGCACAGGTAAGACCAACTGCACAGGAGTGTTCTGAAAGGGAGGTGCAAGTGTCTATGAATTTATCGGTAGCCAGTGGTACACAATGTGGTGGTTTGTAGCTGTGAAAATGATGGCCAGCCTTCATTTTCACGGCTCTATTTCTCTAGGCTAAGTCTTCTTTTCAGATATAAGGTTAGGTGAACTCTCTATACTCACATTGTTGGAATACATGCTGGAGACCAACTTACTAGGGCTGGTGTAATACATAAATTTCACTCATAAAATACATATTATGCATGCCAGTGTATAGTTTACTGCATACTCAGGTATAAACATGATTTCATCCACCTGCCTCATTCCCAAACACACTCAGCATCATTCAAAAACATTTATGTGCTTAATGTAGAATAATGGAAGCTAAACGTATTACCCAGATATCTCTAGGAATCAGGCTAACATTTCCTCAGGTAACAACGTGGCTTATTTGGCAGAGGGTTATTTGCAAGTAAAATTACTTGCTCATGGAATAGCCACATTAGACATTTTCAGTTATCCGCTTCCAAATTTACATTAGCCCTCATGTCCCCCATAGAGATTGCATAAAACCAAAGTGAGCAAGTTCTCATTTCCTGCTAACTGATTAAAGAAGAGTAATAAGTTGAGGAATAAGAGTTGAAGTTCAATAGATAACAGAGACAGAAAAATATAAGGACAATTAGGCCATTTTTTTGGGACAATAGCATTTATTCTGAATGAAACTGAAAGCCAATTACAGGGGTTTTATAGAATGGCGACATTATTTGAATTATTTTTTTTAATTGGTACATTGGTTACTATGTTGATAGGGGATGTTAAGGTGACATTATTTTGTTTCTTACTTGATATGTTCAGTTGGTTAATTTACTAATCAAGACATGGCTTGGACCAAGGTGGTAGTGCTGGAAACAGTGAAAAGTTGTAATATGTTGGACATATTTTGATGGCAGCATCAATAGCCTTTGTTGATAGATCAGACCTATGTTGTGAAAAAAACAAAGAAGTCAATGAAGACTACAAATGTTTTGCCCTAAGGAACTGGAATGATGAATTGCTGAGAAATGTTTTAAGCTAAGAAGGACTGAAAGGGGTAATATTTTTGATGAGATCTTTTTGAGTTTGAGATATCTCAGTCATCTGAGGCAGCAATTTTCTACTGATGTGCTGCAAGAATTTTTAAAACATGTAATACCTGACTAGTCAGGGTCACTGACCTCTTTTTCCTTAGATTGTCAGAGAAAATGACAACAGACATCACAAAAATGGCCATCAAGTGTGAATGACCTATTTTGAATGACCATAAATATATAGGTAACATAATAAAGTTGCAGTTTATTGATCATGTCACATAATAAGGTTGTGTCTGATTGGTTAATTCCTGGTACCAGAAATCCTTATATACAGATAGATATAGGTATCTGATTTTTTATAAAAGTCACCTTGGAACAAAAAGGGTAGGTTATTACGATTATTATTTTTGTAAATCAATAAAAATTATACCTATTTTTGTCATATCAGCAAAAAATATAATTTTGGGTGTGCCACAGAATTTTAGTACTCTATTAGATGAAAAAAGATTGAAAATCACTGATCTAAGGGGTGCTGTTAAATTCAAAGTTACACATATTAGATTGGATTTCAGGAGTGATATCTGCTCTGGGAGTTTGGGCATATGGTATTTAAACCTAGAATATTAGATGAAACCATCAAGATAGAGTATGTGTATAGAAAATATGAGAGGACTACAGAAGAAAAACAGAAGCTTGAGAGGACACAGGGAAGAGACAAAATGTGTGTTAGGAAACAGAGTTTAATATCTTTAAAACCCACTGAAAATAACATCAAGAAGTATGCTTACTGATCAAATGAGATGTGGACTGATAATAAACATTATATTTGGTTAACACTGACTCATTTTGGATTTTGACAAAAGCAGTTTCAGTGAGTGGAATAACATGGTGAAAACCCGATTAAAGGAAACTCATGAGAAAAATGAGAAGAATTAGGCATAGTTGATACAGATAACCCTTTTAAGACATTTCATTGCATAAAGAAAGAGCAACAACAAAAGCAAAATAGCTATCAGGAAAAGTATGGTCACTTCCACCTGAATCTATTTCAAGTAATGGCCCCTGTTGGAGTCATAGGGCGAGGATAATTTTCGGAGAAGTGGTTGGGGGAATAGGGATGGTGCTTTTGGTGGCACAAACATTACATAAATCCTGGTTCAATGTTTTTAGGACTTGGGGTAAAATAGGAAATGAAAAAATAAGGCATGTGTAAAGCTTGTATATATTAGTATAGTACGGTTACAAATGAAGGGAAGTGTGAGCTTTTAGAGTTTCTTTTGTTTTGTTTTTGGAAAAATAGAGAAGAAATGCATGATGACATTAATATACAGAAGAAAAAAAGGAAACTAATTGTGTAACTATTCTCCATGATCACACAGTAAGTGGAACACCCTGATTTTGAACATATTTTATCTGAGAATTATTCCCTCTTAACTGCTGCAAATACTACCAACATTTAACTGAAGGACGGTTTATTCGGGCTCCACATTTTTCTGTAAACAAGTATCCATTGTTTACCTTTACTGTCCATTTCTCTACTTTTAACATCTTTTTTTCTAAGGTTATAATCTGGACAGTGTTTGATGTAAATTCAGACTGAGTTTTATGGTGGCTCCAGTTAATCTGGAGGTAAGTAGAGCCAGGATTCCTCCATTTTTATTCTCTCTGTTTTGTATACAGATGCTGCAGTGAGGGTCCGCCCATCAAGAGAGAAATTCCAGTGTTCTAAGTCTTCTGTTATTACAGTTGCTTCAGAAGCCCAAGGTTTCTCAATATAACAATCCTCATTATTTTCTAACCTCAGTGGAAGAGGGATTCCAGGTTTAGGGCTCACCATTGGCTTCATGATTCACATTTCTTTTCAGCCCTAAACCTTCAAACGAGGGGTTGTGAGATTTTGCTGCCACACTCCCACACTCATACTCACCTCTCATGATGCTGTTTGTTTCAGAGTTAAAAAATTTTTAGCCTAAGTGCTTCTTCATCGTGAGGTGAAGAAACATTATTTTTTAATTTTTGTTCATGAGAAACATTTTTTCTAAATTTTTAGGTGCACTTGAAGTTTTTAACAAGTGACCATTCCCGTTAGCCATTTCCTCCTTGGTTCTGGAGCTGCATATGTTATGGGTAGGGGTTGTAGGTAACAGTAAAGAAAATTGTCTTAGATTTCTGTGTTGGGTTTTCATTGCGGGGGATCTTTGTTGAACGGAGAAGATGATTAAGTTAGCAGAGCAAGAAAAGCAAAAGAAAAAAAAATCAAGAATGCTGTAGACTAACACAGAAGTTTTAAGTCAAAGAGAGTTTCAAAGAGGTCTATCTTACAGATATTTAGTTCTCTGACATTTTGCCATTTATTTTGGATAAGCTATAGCCAATAGGGTACCACTTGATGAAAATATTGCAAGCTTACTCATATATTTCTGTTAATTTTGCTTTAATTTTACTTGGTTATTAGTGACACATTTATCATCATTTAAATTATGAGAGACAATCTCAACATAAATAGCAATATACCCTTTGTAAAACAGCTTTGATAGAAAATGATCTCTCTTGTCATAACAAATTAGTTTATCTCATTCATCTCATTGTAGACTATGGGCTTTCAGCTTGCTCTAGTTACAGAAAATATCTTTTGTCACTATAATCTCACATAAGTTATGATGCATTGCAGAATGAGTGAATTTATTTTGTTATCCGTTTCAAGTGACAAGTTCAATTAAGAATGTTTATTCTTGTATGTCATCTTTGCTACTTTGTCCTTTTTAAACTAATTTTCCTTGTAAAATTTTAACAACAGGAAGAAATTCATACAGACACTACATAAGGTTATTACAAAGATATTTTTTGTATTCTTTGCTTTACTAAACTTATTACAGAAAATATTTTTAAATTATTATAATACATAGCTTGGCAAAAATCATAATACAAAAATGAATTAATGTCTTCTAATAACAGTACAATTCAGATAAAAATGTTTATTTGTAGAAGAAATTAAATTAATTTTTAAAATACTAATTTACAGAATAAGCTAGTAGTAAATCAAACTTTTTATGCAATTTTGTTTCTAAATTAATTTTCCATCTCATCTACTAAAGAAATGACACATGAAATGGCTCTAATTTTGTGTGACCATATTAAGCCAGGAGTGCACATTCAGAGCTGGCTTCACTGATAGTACTGCTCAGAGGTTAAGTTTATCTGCGCCCCAGGAAGATGAAAGAAAAAACGTGTAGCATAAATGATGGGGCTCACTTCCTTGAATAAAATGAGCACTTAATCCAGTGAACTATAATTAAAGATGTTAACATTCTTTACCTTGTCCTCTTCTTTTCTCCCAGCACAGAAGTTATGCTTGCTAAAAACACCTCTGAAAACTTTGTCAATTATAACTTTCATAGAATTTGAATTAAGACTGTGTGATCTTATGTTCTTTTTTCCCAATGGAAGATTAAACCAAAATGTATTCTAATTTTCCTTGTATTACTAGATAAAATTTATTTTTCATCTAGCTATTTACCAGCAAGAACCTAAGATGATACTAAAATTGAGTCATATCATTATTTACAGTTCTACATACTAGCAACATTGATAAAATAATTGTGAATATTCTTAGCATCAAGAATTTTTTATACTTTAACTTTGTGGCATATATATTTTCCTTTCCCTTAAAAGTTCTTATTGTCAAGGTACACCATTGTACTGTTTGTATATTGTGAATCCAAATAAGGAATAAAATGTCTTAAATACAAAAACAATTTTATCACTTCTTAAATTTAAAGCACATAACCCGCTAATTAGAATTTGCTTATGTTACAAGAAGAAATACACACAAAAAAAGTATCTAGTTAATTTAAGTTACTTTTGTAGTTAATTGTGTTTAATATAGTTTAAGAAGATAGTTATCAAAATTTGAATATTTCCACCAAGTTTTAATGTGTTTTCAATATATTGTTTTTTCAGGAGATTATCTATATAGTTTTTAGGTTTTTTGTGTGTTTTTTTTTCCCTTAGGCTGCCACATATAGGAAAGTAGCCACTAAAACTTTATACAAGGAAGAAATTCACTAACAAAGCTCAGATCTACAGGGGCACTGAAGAGAATTAATTGAAATAAAACAAAAAGAACTAGAGTCTTACAAATAGAAACATATAGGTAACTGATGAACATCAGGAAAGTATTCAAATGCCTTTGAAGTATTCCTGGAACTCTATACTGTACGAAGTTAGTACATTTCATTGTAGTCTTTCATTCTCAGCAAGCTTTCACATACTGAATTAAATAGTCCTAAACTTTGTCACAATAAATGATTTACTATTACCTTCTTGTGTGTAAACAATATGGATTTTGTTATAAGAAAACACCCGTTGAGAACTCCTTTGAGTGACATCCTATGCTAATTTTCAAAAAAAACAGGAATGTATAAACCTTGGCCTGTTCATTTTCTGTTTGCTAATTTCTACCTGTCTACAAAGAGTTTCCAGAAAAGTTTCGGGAACTGGAAGAGTACATGTGTATCAAGGATTTAATAATGTCTAGGCCTGTCTCGTGGGAGATTTTTTTAAAGGAGTGGGCTGAATTAAGTTGCTGAGTAGCTCACGGGTATAGTGTAACTTCAGTTAGCATCAAGCTGTCAAAGTGTGACCCTCACTACACAGCAGTGAAAATACTCTTTCTCAGCTCATTATCCTTTTCCTTTAATCTTCTTTTTCTGGTCTTGGCACCTGTGTGGGTAAAGACGAGACTTCTGTGTGTGTTTGGGTTTGCTTAGCATGCTCTAACGTTACGGATTGCTTAGGTCCACCACTGACAAAGTTGAATGCTCTGTGGTCAAGCCCATGTAATCAACAGACATCAATGGCTTTTGAAATATCAAGTCCGTAATTTTACACACAAACCGACACAAGCCCAAATTCCTAAATGATAAGTACAGGTTGTGGAATGAATGAATAAGATCAGATTCTAGGTCCTAACCAATTGCTATGCTTTTAGAAATAGCCTACATGGATTTAGGTACTATTTTAGTCTGCTTGGGCTACCTTGGCAAAGTATCACAGATTAGGCAGTGTAAATGACAGACGTTTATTTATTCTCACAGTTCTGGAGGTAAAAATCTGAGATTAGTGTGCCAGTATGGTTGGCTTCTGGTGAGACCTCTCTTCCTGGCTTGCAGATGGCCTCTTCCTAGTTACATGTTCACATGGCCTTTCCCTAGTGTAGAGAAAGCTCTCTGGTATCTGTAAAAAGGGCACTAATTGTATCAGATTGTTACCAAACAAAACAGTGGGGCTATAGCTGCCTGTCACCACATGAAGCAGATGCTGGTGTAAAAGAAAAAGGTATTCAGGTGCTGTTGGATCTGGGAGAATGGCAGGTTCTTGTCTCAAGGTCCATCTCCTCATCAAGACTAAGATAAAGGGCAGTGTCCAGAGTTCATCCCCCAATTTATAGTGCTTTGAAGCCTGAGGATGACTGTTAAGTGGTCATCCCTGTAGCTTAGCTTGTCCCTGGCTGCTGTCTGCTGCTGGCTCCCTCCTGGAGCCCATGTAGAGCTGGCATGGGCAAGGACCATGTGGCTGTAAGGGTTGCAAGTTTGCACAAATACACCAGTCAGTGTGTCACCAGGCAGGCAAAAGAAAGAGAGGGACTCACCCCTCGGATGTCATGGGTCACATGGCCTTAGCAAGCAGTGCACTGTGCCAGTGCAGGTCACAGGCCAGTGAGCCACAAGCAAAAGAGAAAGGGAGAGACATCTTTATTCCCCTGGGCTTATACTAGCTTGGATGTGGGACTGACCAGGTGCTTTCTCAAAATTACTAATCTACTTCCCAAAATTTGAGTGTTTCAGGTGGGTCCGCCTCCCCTCCAATCCTTTTCTTCCACATACTACGCTGACAGGCCTCCCCCTGATGCCATTTTGGCTGCTATGAAGCATTTGCCTGCCTTGCCCCGGCCCCACCCCCAATCTGGCACCAGAGGACCAGGGAGAAAAGCTTTTTCTGTTGCTCAGGGTGAGAACCTCCCCCTGCCGCCATCTTGACCAGGGGAGACTCGGGCTCTGACTGTCCACCAGTGACAAGATCAGGGACCTACCCTTATTTAACTTTACCTTCTAAGAGGTTCCATCTCCAAACATAACCACTGGATTTTGGAGAAATACAAACTCCATGCCATTATAGGCACTATTTTATTTGTGATTGAAAGAGGAAGACAACTATATAGAATGCCTTTTATAATCCTACAACTCCTTAAGGTGTAACATAAATATATCTAAAAGTGGTATAAGAGTACACATTTTCAGCCCATGTTTTGCTGAATAAAGACGAGATGGGACTAATGGGAGAGAAAAATGACAAATGGAAAAAAAGAAAATTATACCCAATAATTGGAATATTGCCTTTAGAACTAAATATACACACATAAAAAAATAAAATCAGAACTAAAAGTTATTAAGTGCTTTAATTGTCTTATATGAGAAAGTTTTAATGAATTCTGTTTTCATCAACTTCTAATTTATTTCCAGATTAAAGTGCCAATTGCTGCTTCAATTTTTTCCAGGGTACTCAAAGTATGATATGACTTTCTGTCAAAGCTGCCAAGAAAAGCCAAAGCCTGAACAGAACAAATCAGCACTGTCAGTTCACTGTGGCCACATTATGAGGAATTAGTCCTAATGAGGAATGACTTCTCGAAGGAGGTCACTCAAATGAGGCGGTAGCTCATGAGCACTCACCTTGAAAGGAACCTCATGCTGAGTTGTATATAAAGTAAGATTTTTAAAGGTCAAATATGAAATAGGATATAAAATATAAGAGTGCAGAAGGTCCTTGACATTTACTGACAGAAGATTGCATTTAATCTAAATGAAAGCAATGTGTCATTGATGGAATTTCAGGAAGAAAAATAATTGGGCCCAAACAGTGAATTATTGAGAAGAAAGTTAAGGGCAAACTTTAGAAAGAAATGGCCAGCAAAGGGGAATTTTGTGAGCTAATTATATGAAGGTTGGGATACTAAAATGAGTACTTTACTGATGATAAAAAGAGAAAGGAGAAAGTTAAGACATGTTAAATTAAAACAATAGGATTTAAAAAAGAATTGGTGCTTTAAATTTAAAGCAGTAAAATGGAAAGCTAATGAAAATACTGATGAGAAGCCATCAAGCTAGGCAAGAAGTTTCAGGGAAAAAAATTAGCTGATATATGCATTTTTCCATTGAATTGCAGGTCCTGGAGAAAATGTTTTAAAAATTCATTATGCCAGCCAAAAAAAAAAAAAAAAGAAAAAGTTTTACTTGGAAGCTACTAGCATAAACATCTTGTGACGTATTAACATTGCTGACATAGACTTGTTTTTATTAATTTAGAAATAACTTTTATTTCAATATCTTTTCATACATGTTATTTCAAATTATTCTACCTTGAATTATTTTAATAGTTTTATGCCTTTAAAAATCTATTGTAATTTCTACCTGATATAACCTACTCATATCAACTAGGGGTCAACAGATATTAGACCATGGAAAATAAGATAGCAGTTTCTCTTCACATAAAATCTGCAATGTTTCCCAAGTTTTAATTGTTATAGTAGAAACTTACTTTAGAATATTAATATAGAGTTAGAGTATTAGAATGTAAGTTTTTAGAATAAAAAATCTACTCTCTCTCTTTTAAAAAGTGAATTACTTTTGTGTGCTATGGTCTACTTTTGTCACAGTCTTTTCACTGGAATTCATCTCCCTACTATGTGGTGGGTTTTCTTGTACCCTAATGCTCACTCAGAATATTGATCAAGTTGTCCTGGGATGTTTCCTTTAAGTAAACACTGGCATGTAACTATGTTCATAAGGTACATAAGGTACATTGAACTTAAGGTACATTCACTTATATCAGATATATCATTCGCAAATAATTTCTCTTAATATGTGCCTTGTTTTTCATCCCCTTAATAGTATCCTTACCAAAAAAAAAAAAGTTTGAATTTTTGAATTTCTCTAAGGTTCATGTTATCGATTTATTACTTATTTTAAGTTGTTCTTTTTAATCCTACCTAAGAAATCTTATTTTGTCCCATGGTAACAAAGAATTTCTCTTCTACGTTTTTTGTGAAGTTTTAATTTAGTTCTGTAGTCTGTCCGGTAAAGGTATGTGCTCCATTTGTGGTTAACTTTTCAGTCTACTATGATGTAGTCATCAGTTTTACTTATTTTTTTCATGTTGATATTCAGTTGTTCCTATACCGTTTGTTGATCTGTGTGTACCACTTTCTGGACTCTATTCCGTTTTATTGATCAATATGTTCAGAATTATTCTAAAACCACAATGCCTTAAAATTGCTTTTTCCAATTGCTCACGATATTTATTTGCTCACAATGTTCTATACACTCTGAGGTAGGACAGACATTTTATACTTACTGAGGTCCAATGACTTGATGGTCACAAGCCTGTATTACAATAGAAGTTTATAGTTTTTTATCTTGAAATTAGGTACCATAAATTCTCCAACTATGTTCTCTTTAATTTTCAAAACTGTTTTGGCTATTCTAAAAATATTGTGCTCTTTTTTATACATTTAAAATCAGTGTGTCAACTACAAAAGACTTCTGGGATTTTGATTGATATTGGTTTAATTTTTAGATTAATTTAAAGGGAAGTTACATTTTTATAATATTCAGTCATCTAATCCATGAACATAGTATATCCCTCAAATTATTTGGGTCTTATTTAAATTTTCTCAGAAATGATCTTTAATTTTCTGTGTATGAGTATTTCAAATCTATTTTTTAATTATACTCATTTCTTGTTTTCATTCATATTGAAAAAGAAATGTTTAAAAATCAGTTCCCAATTTCCTGTTACTAATATGTAGAATACATTTGATTTTTATATATTGCCCTTGTATTCTGATCTTGTTAAATTCTCTTATTTACTTTAATAATACCATATCTTTTTTATTCATTTCTTTTGTAAATTTTAGTTTCTTTATGTGCGGACTCAGAAAGAGCTTTCTCACTCTTCTTGTATTTTCTTTCAAACAGCTGCGCAGTATATACTTCATTGGTAGACATACCATAATGCCATAACTTGCTTAGCCAGCTCCAACTGATAAATATTTGGTTGCTTCCCATCTTCTGCTTTTTAAATTCTTTGCGAGCTGTCCATCTTGCCTTGCAAAAAGTAAGATTATTGTCCTTTGGAGTCTAAATTGCTTAGCCCACCTTTTGTCCTTTCCTTGATAATTAGGCACTAGTGAGTCTCTTGGTTTAATATGTAATTTATGAAAAATATTACAAAAAGTTTATTTTAGAATTCTTTTGCTACATTAGAAATGGTTATATCCTTCCTAGCATACTACTTTTTATAAACTTTCCTTAAGGCTTCTACAATTATGAGATACATATATTTATAGATTATATGTAAAGTATACACATTTTAACCAATCTTTAAAGATCTTGAAGAAAAAGTTCCTCCTGATTTTAAAATTTTCCACCTCTGCACCACTCTTTATAACTTACCTCTTGGAGAACCTTTAGGATAATGACAAAAATATCAACTTCTTAACAGTGTTGTTAAAATGTAGACAGTTTGTGTTATACTTTAATCAAAAAATGTGTATTCCTCTATATAATTATCTAACCACAATATTTAGAAGAGTAAATAAGCAATTTTAATGCAATTTTATGAAAGCAACTCATAGGCATTATTCAATGTGCAAAGTTTAAAGAGGCCCATCTGTACTTCAGATTGGACTAACAGAAAACTTCTGGTGTATTCTAGACTCAACATAATATTTTGCAATAATGTAAAACATATTTTTTGAATATGAGCTAGATGTGATTACATAAAATTATCACTTATCTAAAAAGTTTTTAATAGAGTTACTGTTTTATTTAAAACATTACTACATAATTAGATACCTGCTTATAAAATCAAAATAATCTACTCCAGTGATATTTCATAGTAAGGAACTTGTTCCATCATTATACCTGCTTTTGCTCATCTTATCATAAAATAGCTGCAAACAAAATGTGAAACAAAGTTGACCAAAATTTTCCTATTTGCCCTCAATAGTTACATTATACTCTGAAAAGACCAACTTTATAGTTTCAAAAAATTTCTCCTCATATTACTGCTCCCTTCCTCTCTGTTTCCTTCATTTTCATTAAAAGACCCTTAAGCCTTTCTGATGTCATGGGGTTTAAAGACTTTTCCGGACATAGCTAGGGAAGAGCATCTGTTAAGTTTAGAGACACCTCTCCAGGATAGGAAACTAGTACTCACTAGGAATAACAAACTATCTACTTACACAGTCCAAGGCAACATGGTGAGTAACATCCAACAAGCATTACCACAACCTCTTGGGCCTGCCTGGCCTACTAGCATCCTATTCCTTTTGCTGGTTTTGGCTTTCAAATGGGGTGTCATCTAGTCCTGATTAAGGAGACACATGAAGTGAAAAGTAGATTCTTAGACCATTTTGTTTTGTAAAAGAGATATTATCATTAAGAGATACTGTATCTTCTATCTTTAAATGTTTTTGTCTGGATGCAATATCTGAAAGCATCTTATAAGCCTGATGATGAAATCAATGACAAGACAAGCAGAGTGAAGAGATGGAAAGAAACTGGACTCTCGTTGGTATAACTCAGTCACTGAATCAAACAATCCTGAAACCCACTGTACCTCCAGACTTACCAATATATGAGATAATAAACATCCTTACTGCTTAAGGCAGCTTGATTCAGTCATTGTTCTTGTGGCTGAAGCATCATAACTGATACAAGTAGAAGTCAAAGCCAGAGACTGAGGTAGGTTTTCAGTTATGTTGCTCATCAAGACTTCGTGTGGGTTCACCTTTGGTGATATGCTAACCTTCAGAGTATCAAATGTCAATGAGGGAGAGAAGACTATTCCCAGGTCCTACTCACTGGGATGGCATCTCTTACTATATAGTCAGGTTAAGGTCTCATTTATATAGGGAAAAAATACCCATCAAAGGAAAGAATATATCATCCACAGTTGGACAAGACAGTGACAGTAAGGTACTGAAATATTTCCTGGTTATTTAAATCTTATTGCTACAGTAAGTTTTTAATCAGATACTTTTCACTAGCCTAAAAGTTAAACTCTCCCTCTTCCAGGGGAAACTTTCAATTCCCAGTGTACACACTCCATTTTATAGCTGTTGTCACATCGTGTTTTGATGTCCCTTGTCTCCCTATCTCTAGGTTGTTCAAACTTCAAGAAGGAAACTATCAAACAACAACAACAAAACTCCAACATTGAGGGTAAGTTAGAGAAGAGAAACCTTAGAAAAATACAGGCATATTGAAATGTCTTCCTCCATGAAAAGATAATTTGGTTAATTAATTAGAAAATCTACAAATGTGCACCTCTGATCCCTTTCACTCATGAGCTCTCTACAGTATCTATGCTAATTCAATTAAGAAAGGGAGCAAGCAGAAAGTCAACATCACTGAACTATGTAATGTACACTTAAGTGCATTAAGAAGCAATATTTTAAATTATTTCAAATAGATTAGACACTCTATATTTTATGATGCACATGCAGCTATGCCATTTTATTTTTCAATACTACTTAATAAGGGCTAAAATATGAAATTTTCTAATCAAATAATAATTACTATCCTCCTGAGATGAGTGAAATTGAAAGAGAAACAGGAGCTGACTATCTGATAAAATAAGACATCTCCCATATCTCATTTCAGGGCATTTGTCACATTCCCATTCTCCAAAGTAATTCTAAAGTAGATGTGCATTTTACAATGCATACATTTCTTACTTAAAAAAATTATATCAAGAATCATGCTGAGACTTACTTATATTTGTAAGGAACAGAGGGAAATATTAATCAAGGTATTTGTAAAGCTAATCTGATTCCTCCATGGCTCAAGGTGACCTATTTAAAATAAAAAAGTGTGAATTTTGCTGTTTGACCATGCAATGTAACTAGAGATAGCACATTCAAAAGAGTTTTGGGGAAATTAATAAAAAAGATATTACCAATTAAGGAATACAACTATATAACAACTTTATTGAATTCTTTCTCACTCTTTTCCATGAATGCTGAGCAACTTACATGCATTATCTCATCATTTTCTGAAAACTACATAACAGGGTAGGTATTCACAGATAACACAACAGAAGTTTATAGTCATTAAGTAATCACTCATAGTTACACTTCTTATTATTGTTGGAGTTAGGATTTAAACTGAGTTTTCTTCAACTTGAAATTGTGCACTTATTCAATGAAATACTTGCAACAATCAATAATAGAAAATAGAAGTTTAGAAACCTACTAAGCTAAACAGTTGAAAACACTGGAAAACAAAACAATTCTTATCTTTAAAATCTATCTGAAGGAAGAATAGGTACATGTATAAACATCTACTATTACAGGAAAATATATATATAGAAAAAAAGAGAATAACAAACACATGTGAATATAATTAGAGCTGTTGTTCATAACAGAAAGCATACAAGGTCTGTCCAGAAGGTAACCAGTCATATAATATGAAAAATAGAGACACTTACTGAAGAAGATGATAGATGCAAGAAACATTGCACACAGGAAAAAGATGCCTCATACCCTTCAAAGCAGATGCCTTAGGAACTCACACAGTTCTCCCAGGTGCCATCAGCTGCCCCATCATATATTCCTGAATTTCATTGACAGTCTAAAATCTCTTCCCTTTCAAAGGTGATTTTAGTTTAGGGAAAAGCCAGAAGTAACAGGACATCAAATCTAAGCTGTAGGGGGTCTGAGTCACCTGGCTGATTTGATGTTTTGCAAAAAACTTGGCCTGAGGCTTGATGCATGAGTAGGCAATGAACGAGAGCATTGTCATGATGAAGCTGTTAATCACCAGTTGCCCAGAGCTGCGGCCTTCTGAATCATCCAAATGGTTTCCGCAAAGGAATGTTCACGTTTAACACAAAATTTGATGCAGATTTGCTGCTCTACTCACTCTGTCATTTTGAATGTGATAGCCACACAGTACACATGCTCACTCAACATCATCTACCACCCCCACTGACTAGTATAGTGAAGTCATCATTGTTCATGCATGTGCATTCCCATCCACTGTCCTTGGCTTCCAGGTTACAATGATGTCTCACAAACCATCCCCGTTATATTAACAATGGCTGGACTTTCTCTGGATGGGCTTTGTATATCAGATCACATTCATAGGAATATAATCAAGACATACCTTAAAATTATAGCATCATATCCAATAGAGTTTACTCCTCAAAGCAGGATAAAGAATGAAAATTTTTTAAAACTGGAAATATTATATATTGCATCAAAATAAAAATATGCTCAAAAGTTACAGAAAATATGTGATTATAAACCCTCTATCACTCTGATATAAAAAGTATAATTAAAAGATTTATTCTTCACATAGTAAAGTCTAGCATTTTTAGCAAACATTCCCTGATTTTTAGAGCTAGTGAAATAAACATTAAAATGTAATTCGATTAAGATCAATTCTGTAGTAAAGACCCTCAAGGATATATGTGCAAGTAGCATGATCTAGTCTGATCGAGAAAGATGCCAGAAGATTAAAGATGGGTAAGAATAAGCCATGTGAAGAGGGGACAGATGAGCACACTAGGCAAAGGGACCGGTACCTGTAAAGGATCTTAGAGAAACAAGTTTATAGCAAATTCAAGGAACCTAAAGGTCCAACGCATTAGGAAAAAAAAGAAATAAGAACGGAATATGACAGGAGAATTTGACAGAAAAATTATGATCTACATACATCATAAGGACAATAAGTATCTCCTGAAGTCTTTATTCAGGCATGTTTTCATTCACACTTTCTTTCTTCCATTTACTCAATTATTATTCAGTTTCTATTATAAACTAGACTGTACTATATATGGAGATATGTTAGTTAACAAAACAAAGATTTTCCCACATTAAGTTAATGTTCTTGCAGCACAAGATAGTTTACATACTAACTTATAAATTAATACATAATACATATTAAGAAATCATAAGTACAATTAAAAGTAATAAAAACAATAAAAGGATTGCACACTACTTGAACATGAATGTCCATAGTCTGACTTAATTGTTTTAAAGTGAAAGATGAGATCCCCATTTCTAATAACCTCCAAGTATTTGCCTATGTTGTTGGACTTCTCTCTGCATTTTGAGTAGAACGGAAACAGAGAGTAAAGAAGTGTTTATTCAGGAAACATCCCTCAAATGGATTGCGTTTAAAGAGATTTACAAATTGGTACCTAACAACAGTGCCCCCAAAGTATATGAAAGGAAAAATAGTTCTACAATGAAGTTGGAGATATTAATATCCCACTTTTAGTAAAAAGTAGGACAACCAGACAAAAGATCAAGAAGGAAATGTATTTGAGCAATACAGTAAATCAATTGAACCTAACAGAAATAAATAGAATATTCTACCTAACAACATCACAATATACATTCTTCTCAAGAGCTCTTGGAGAATTCTTTAGAATAGATGATATGTAGGAGAACAAAACAATCATAATAAATTTAAAAAGATTGAAATCACACAAACAATCTTTTCTGACCATGACAGAATAAAGCTAGTAATGAATTACAAGAAGAAACCTGAAAATATATGAAAATAAAATAATACACTCTTGAATGAATAGGTCAAGGAAAATATTGTGAGGAAAACTTTTAAAACCTTGAGATGAATATAAACACAACATTCTAAAATTTGTGGGATGCAGTGAAAATAGGGTCCAGGGGACAATTATAGCTATAAATGACTACATTAAAAAAGAAGTAAGATTGCAAACAAACAAAGAGCAAACTAAACACACAGCTGGTAGAAAGAAGGAAATAAAAGGTTAGAACAGAGATAAATCAAATAAAAAATAGGAAATTAGGCATTTACTTTTAGCTGCATCAAAAACGATGAAAGGTAATTATAAACTCTAGGATAAAAATGTTGAGGTCTCTGTAGGAAACTAACAAAATGACATGATTTTGAACAAATTATGGAACTTAAGTGACAATAATTCATTTAACCTGTATTGTTTTTATTCAAGAGAAACAGGTATTGTGCCATTAAAATTATGAGGAAGAAAACATAATTATTAAAACCTAATTGGCTCTGCAATAAACAATAATTATCATAGCATAAATTTGAATTGATTTTCAGTTATTAGAATGAAACCAAAGGCAAAAAATAGTAAACACTATTATTTTTAAAAAGCTAGAAAGAGATAAAATGTAAATGTGACAAGGTGACAATATAGAAGTGCAGGTACAACTCTTAGAAGTAAGCAGCAGAATTGGGAGGGTGGAGAGAGGTTAGTTAAGAGTAGACAAATTGACATACTTGTATCATAGCATGAAAAGGCAAGAAAGCTGTATTGTAGTTGAAGGAAAAGGAAGTTGAACATATTAATATATAAGCAATAGAAAAGCAAAAAGTAAAATATAACTACAAGCAGGTAGAGTGAACGAAGGGATTTGAGGTGATAATATCTGAGTAAACTTCTACTTCCATTTGTTTTTGTATCAGGAATTTAATGTCTAAAACTCAGAAGTCAAAAATAATGGTGAAATTGTATAATTTAGGGTCATGAACCAATGCACAAAATTAAACAAAGCAGAAATGCTTAGAGGAAATAGAAATTCTACGGTTGAAGATGTGTAGAGCAAGAAACAACTGATTCTTATTATCATTTCTTCGGTAATATTTTTTTCAAACAAGTTAAATTGATTTGTAAAATGAATATAAGAGAAAAATAATTGAATGGTTCAGAAGGAGACTTGACTTGGGGTGTTGAATACACAATACAGTGTGCTGATGTTGTATTATAGAATTGTACACCTGAAACCTATACACTTGTATTAACCGATATCACCCCAATACATTCAATAAAAATATATCATAAATAAAAAGAATGATTCAATAAGAAAAGGAAAATGGTTATCTTAAGAAAGTGCCCGGATGTTTGGTTAAAGTTGCCTGAAGGAACAGGTTGTCAGTGACTTCTCAATGTAGTGAACAGGTGACTAGGCAGTGTGCTGAATGGGAAGAACTATATTATCAAAGGTTTGTAGGACTTATTAGGCAGACAATCAATCAGCCAGTAAGCCAGTCATTTTGGAGAAGTCATCTCTCACTCTCATATTGTTTTTGAATCATAATTAATGCAGTACTTTATCAAATGAAACTAAGAAGAGCAAGTATTAAAATAAAAAAGAGCAAAAATTATTATTTTTAGATGACATTATATATATTTGAAAAAGTGAAAAAATAATGAGATAACTTGGTTTAATAAAATAGTCAAAACTAAGAAAAGTATACCAAATTTGATAGTATTCATTCATATCAGCCATATCTAGTTAATATACATAACAAAGATACCACCTGAAACAAGTAAGTATATAAATGTATAGAAAAAAAGCAAACTACATGTAAAACTTTTGAAACAGTTGCCTATATGAACTTTCCCAAATTTTGTATCTATTTGTTCCACTGTCCATTGATATCAAATTCCCCTTTTGTTTCAAAATCCAAAGGTACGTTTCTGAAGATTACCGCAATTTGCTGTGTATAACGTGCACGTTTTTTGATCAAATTTTTGAGGGAAAAATAAGGATGAACATTATACATGGGTAGTACCTGAAATGTGTTGTATCTGTCCTTATATTTTGTAATTATTTGTTACATAAAATTTCTTGTACCATAATATATTCAAAACTAAATGCTAAAATTACTTTATAATTCAAAAAACAAGTATTTAAATATAAATGAATAAATAATTGAATTTTAAAATTAAAACAAAGACTTTTTTTCCTGGAAGTTTGGGCCAAAATCATGGGTACACATTATACATGGCAAAAATATGGTATTTTACTTCACCTCTCAGCCAACTAGAACTTTTTTATGAAGACATCTTCATTTTTTATTTGTATTAAACTGCACCTTCCAAAACGTTTTTCTTCTCCTCCATCTTATCTTTCTTCATTTATTTGTTTTCTGTTCTTTACCTACTCTGTTTTGAGTATTTAACCTATTCCCATTTAGCTCTTAGCCCCTTTTATTTATCACTCTACAAAGTCATCCCATGCTCTTCTATGGCATCAGTTTTCAACTTTATTCAGATGACTGACAAAATACCAGCAGCCTACACCAGTCTCCTAAAGCTTACTAAGGTTCCACTAGTATATTCCTCACATATTCCAAATGCCACATTTCACACAAGGAATTTATAATCTCCCCAACTTCATATATCAGTGTGTGACTCTGTTGTCAGTGGAAATCAGAATCTTCCATGGGATCAGGAAGAAAGTATTCCAAGGACCCATGCATGGGAGGCTGTGATGTGATAAGATTTATTCAGGTGGAAATAAGAGCTTCCCCCCAGGTTTCTAATTTCCCATCTTCCTCTGTCCCATGGTGGAAAAAGTCCAACCTTGTCCCGAGCAAAGCCAAAGAGAAAACCAGTGTCTAGAGTTTCTGCTTCATATTAAAGCTTAGTCTTTTGGGTCCCTTGTGGTCTGTAGTAGGACCCAGTAGTTGCTAGACCCTCATGGCCACTTGTTCCTGGATGAGATAAAACACATAAACACATGGGGTAAGTGCATTACTAGGTGGGAAGAAAGAGAGAGAGAGCGCACTTCTTTGTTCTCCTGGGACTATAACTAGAAGCTTTTTTAAAATGACCAATCAACTCCCCAAATTTTCACTAGTTTTTTCATGGGTCCACCCTCTAGTTAGACTGACAGAACTCTATGGTCAAACATCTCCCCCCGAGCTCCCCAACTATCCAGTACCAGAGGGCAGAAGGGAGGAGTGTTAATCCCCTTGGTAGAGAAATGCTATTGTCCCCTGGGCTGTGAAGCTGTAGCTTCCTGGTGAAGTAAACAGGCTTATGTTCCCCAGTTAATTAAATTTAATGTCTAATGCCTTTTGGTCCCTTTATTAATATCTAGCTAACTACCAATGATAACATTTCCCTCTGAGGACCGTAAACTTTGTAATCTTACAAGGGTAAGCAGATCAAGGTATCATCTTCTGTAGGTGCTTTTTGCTGTCCAAGGATGTAGTCCTGCCTATTCCCTGGCCTGGAGATTCTTCTTATAGGCCAAAGAAAGGAAGTAGCAAAAGAAAAGGGGAGCCTTTATACAAGGAGAGGGATTTTTGTATGGTTCGGTTCAATCTGCTGTCCCTGGGAAGTGGCATATGTGATGTCTAGTGGATGATAATGCTGGACAAGCTGGCATTCTTGTTGTGTTCTAGAAGTGACAAATTTGACAAGAAGATTAAAAGGTATAGTCCAAAAGGAGAAGACGACATTGGACTTTTTCCACGATAGGACAGAGATGGAACATTGAAAACCCAGGGGCAGACTTCTACGTGAATAAATCATTTTGCCACATCATGATCTCCTGCGTGTGGGTCCTTGGAATGCTTTCCTCATGATTCTATGGATTTCCAACAACAACCCCACCGACAATTCACCTGTGTAAGTCAGGATTCAAATGTGATGTTTCCCACTCCATTCCCTCACCTATCTAATCTAGTACACAATCATATCATTTGTTCTTCTTAAATTTACCTGAAATTTATTAATTATTACCTTCAGTTATGCACTTCTAGTTACATCTACTAGTATCTTTCAAATGGATGATTTCTCAGGGCTCCAAATTATACTTCTATCCTTTCCTCCTTTTTGGTTTGCTGTAATTCTTTTCTTTTATAAGCAACCATTTAATATGTTAATTTCACTGTCACTCTGCTACTTAAAATATCTCAATGGTTTGTCACCTCTCCTTAGAACCAAGTTTAAACCTAAAATAGCTGCTGTGATCATCAGTTGTTATATTTTCACTTTAGCATTATTTATTTCCCAACATACCCCATATAGATAGCAATTCAGCCACACTGGATTTCTTTCAATCCCTTGAAATTGCCATATAATTTTTCTCCTGGGTTTTGGCATGCTGTTTCTTATGTTTATAATACCCTTTGCTATATACATTGTTTCAACAGTTATTCATATTCATTCTTTAGGTCTCAGTTTAAATCACTTCATTGTGCAATATTGTGATATAGAAAAAATGTATTTGGTCATTACATGGCCAAAATATATTTCTTGTATGTATTTGTGCATCCTCCAGGGTTCTTGGTTCAGTTTCCAAAACTCTGGTGTGAAGAGTGATAAAGGTGTCATTTGTTATGTTAATAAGACTTTTGAAAAGACCTTTGATAACCTATGAATTGGAGCTAGTTGCCAAGGAAACCAACCATAAATAGAGGGGTTGAACTTTCAGTCTCACCTCCCTCCCCTCCACCTTGGAGAAGAGAAAGGGACTATAGATTAAATTAACAACGAACAGCCATAATTTAATCAACCATGCCTACCCAGTGAAGCCTCCACAAAAACCCAAAGGGACTTGGTTTGCAGAGCTTCCAGGTTGATGAAACCTGAGAGAGTGGCATGCTTAGAGATGGCATGCAGTCTTTATGCCCTTTCCCCTTACTTTATCCTAAGCATCTCTTTTATCTGGTTCTCACTGAGTTATATCCTTTTATAAATAAACCAGTGATCCAGTAAATAAAATATTTCTCTGAGTTCCAAGAGCCAATCTAGCAAATTAATTAAACCAATGAAGGGGGTAGGGAACCTCTGATTTTGTAGCCGGTTGGTCTTTTGACTGACCTCTGAAGTGGGGTAAGAGAAATCTTGCAGGACTGATCCCTTACCTGTGTAATCAGGTGCTATTTTAGAGCAGAGAGTGTCAGAATTTAGTTAAATGTTGGTACACTCAGCTGGTGTCAGGAGAACTGATGGAGGTGGGGGGGAAACCCTCCCAGTCCCACACATGAATTGGGCCCAGGAACTCAAAACCTGAATTTGCAAAACAGCATCTGGTCTTCCTTCTATGTATTTCTGTAGCATACCCCACTTTTTTAAAATCACCTGTATTATCATTATATCTCCCATTAGGTTGTAAACCCTTACATGGCAAGAGCTATGTCTATTTTGTTCATTCTGATCTGCCTCTGGATACATCGAACTTAACACTTTTTAAGCATTCAACCTTGCTTCCTAATTCATAAAGACATAATTTTCTCAATATCTTCAGCTCTTAACTATAAAAATTCAGTTCAGCAGTAACTCTCTATCATTTTCTTCATTCTCAAAAAAAAAAAAAAGAAGAAAAACAAAACAGACTATCCTTTTTATATTTCAGCTGAAGCCAAACGTGTATTCTTGTTCAGAAATGCTCTGACTGGACATTGACCATGTACTTCATCCCAAGTGTTTTCATCTTTAACATTCTGATACATGCTATATTTAAAGTATCTTGCTTATTAAAAATATCTACCTTTTAGGTTCCATTTTCTTTGAGGAACTGCCTCTCTCTTTTCCTTCAGAATCAAGACTGACATTAAAGTTTCTAAAATTGATATCTTCATCCTTCCTTACCTTCTACTGAGTACTAGAAGAGGCTAAATTTACTAAAACAAGTGTTAAAATAAAATTTTTTAACTTGCAGGGCTGAAAGTCTTTTTGTAACTAATTCTTTTGTAGCCAAAAGACCCATCTAAGGGCATGAAATTTAAACCACCAGCAGTGTGGATAGGTAGAAATTTCTAGACACCAACTCCACCACCCCGGAGTTTTGCAAGCACTTTTATACACCAAGCCTAAGGAAGAGAGAAGAGATGATCTAGAAGAATTTACATGAGGTATAGGTAAAGGGTAAGGGGACGTGAAGGGGACCAGCTCTCCGATAGCAGAATCTGCATAAAGAAATGTCTGCTCTTATAGATTGGCTGGGGACAGCAGTCTAGAAAGCCTTTGTGTAAATTGTGGGAGTTGCGGGGTACCTACAGTTAGAGGGTGCTTGACTAAAATATTCTGCCAAAGTAGTCACCTGGAAATTAATCAAAATTCCAACAGGCAAAACAGAAATGCAAGAAGTCTCCATTCTCTTTCTCTTTCTCTCACTCTCCAGCATCTGAAAATTAATTTGAAACATCTCAGAATTTTTTCTTATCACGAGCATTCAACCCTTTTCTCCACGGATTAGAGATCATTAATAGCTTTGCATTGCCTCCAAGAAGATAAAATTACTTGTAGTAGAACACAGAAACTCTCCACATCATACCACTGACTCAATATGACCATCTTATGCCCGTAATTTCTTAAGGGACACAGAATTCCCAAGGAGTCACTTGAGTCAAAATAAATTTCTAGTAGCTTTACTGTGTCTTCGTATGTAACCTGTGCACTGGGTTGAATAATGTCTCCCCAAAATGCACATTTACCCTGACCTCAGAATGTGACCTTCTACAGAAATAAGGTCTTTGAAGATATAATCAGTTTAAAATGTGGTTTTACTGGATTAGGGTAAATACTAATTCAAGACAGGTCCCTCTCTAAAGAGGGAAATTTGAATGCAGTGACATAAACAGAGGGAAAACAATGTAAAGACCAAATGCCATATGAAGACAGAGACAGAGACTGGAGTCAAACATCTGTAAACCAAGAAATGTCTCGGGTTGCAGGAAATCACCGAACAACAGAAAGGAGCAAAGCAGTGTCCCTCCCTTAGAGTCTTCAGAGAGGTCACAACCTGGTGGCACCTTAAGTTCAGACATCTAGCCTCCAGAATTCTGAGACAATGTTTGTGGTGTTCTAATGCCAACTGGTTTGTGGTAATTTGTATGGCAGCCCTGGGAAACCATGTTACTTGTTACTCTTGAATTCAGAACAATGGCTTGACGGTTGTTGGTTAAATAGAATTCAGAATCTGATTGGACAATAATTTATAAACTTCAGGTTTATAAGTATATGGGATCTAGTTGTGCCATTTTCTTCACAGTATTTGAAGTTTTCTTCATTGTGATGTTATCTAAATCAAAGGATATTTTTAAAAGTTACATTTGGAATTCTGCATTGTCAACTAAGATTTAGTAACTGTAAGAAAAGCAATTGAGAATTATCGGAATAACAAACTGAGATTTATCCTCTCTGTAAATGAGGCTTCTGGTTCAGGTTTATTTTTTATTTTCTTACCTTAAAAGGGTTTCTGGGAAATCATGGAAAATAGTGCTTTGAAACAAACAAATAAAAATTAATCTCCATTGCTGCTTGTGTTTTTTAAAAGACATTATTGGTAAGAACCCTGCCATATTTAGAGACATTAATAAGCACATTACCATGGAAGTGTGTTAAAAAATCTCCGCAGTCAAGGGGGCCCATTTCTGTCAATCAGGGCTGATATATGTTTCAGTTGCTACAGAACTGTTACCAAACAAGAGTGGGACTTGGCTGCCTATTGCCACCCACATGCAAATCCCAAAGACACAGGTCATGGGGAAGGAAAGAGGAGTTTACTAAATGATTGCATAATTTGGGAGGACATGTGGCTCCCTGGCTCCAGGTTCATCTCTTCCACAAAACCCAGACAAAGTGCAACCATCCAAAGAACAAGAAACAGTGCCCAGAATTTCCCCTCCATCCTTACCTTGGGAGCCTGAGGTTGCTAAGCCTGAGGCTCACTGGCTTCAGGCTTCCTCCCAGGATCTGCACATGGGCCTGGTGCTGCCATCTCCTTGAAGCTTCTAGGACCTAGTCAATCCCGCAAATGCTCCGATCTGTTTGTACTTGAAGTGGGACCCAGAAGAAAAGAGTGCATTTCTCCCTTCCCTCTGTTTAAATTTCCCAGCCCAAATGTCTGCATGCTCAGGAAGTGTCCAACACCCCCAGCTAATCCCATACTTTTCCAGGCAGACTCATAGATCTGTACCTCTCTCCCTGCCACCACGTTGACCTTTATGGTACACGTGCTGCTGTGTCCTCCGGCCTCTCATACAACCAGGGACTGGACGGAGTAGGAGAGTGATTTCCTTTTGTCAATCACTTTCTAGCTTTGTGCATGCTCAGTGCAATGACTTCTTCCTTCTGTATCTCTGACCACCGGTGGGGAATCTGTCCTCACAGGGCATATTGTGTTGCCAGGTGCACAAGGTGCCAGAATGTGGTGCTGTATCTGCCTCAGGGTGGTTTCTGTGGCCCCTCCCTCACTTTGGGCACCATGCTGGTATGAGAACCTCAGAAATCAGCTGAGATCATAAATTCATTTTACTTACATGGTCTTTTGGGGGCGGGTCACCGGATATATTTAGCCTTAAGGTCTTGGCTTTCTAATTTCTTGGCTTGTAGTTGTTACTGTGTATATCACTCCTGAATCAAAAAGCATGTGCATTTTTATGTGCACACACACAAACACATTTTATACCATAAATCAAAGACAACCGCCCAACCAGTCATTTTATTGTGGAAATCTATATCTGTAAAGATTATGAGTTACTTTAATTTGTATTCTAAAGAGAAGACAGAAAATTCCCAGTGAAAAAAAAGTTTTTGCTGGTTTAATAAAACAGGACAATGAGGTAAAAACACTGATTTTTTTTCTTTTATAATGTTCTTACTTTTGAAGGGTAGTGAACTTGCGTGGGGAAAAAAACTCTCAGTGATATTTTGGTTTGGAGACTCAAAGCTAAAAAAACATGAAAACTTGGTAAGAACCAGGAGCCTACCTGACAGAGTGAAAAGGTCACCATTCATACCTCATCCTCTTCAACAAACTCGCAGACCTCTGGAGTGCACTTGAAGAAAATCCTGTCAGAAGAAACAGTTTCAGAAGCAACCTTTGATTGGCACTGAAACTGTAATCATAATAACTGTGCCACTAAAACTAACAAAAAATTATTTTGGAATTCATCCTTAAAACATTTATGGTAAAGTACCTATTCCTTTCATGCTGTTTGTCATTAGTTTCTGAAAAAGTATTGTGGAAGTAAGAGTCAATTTAACTCTTTTTTCATTTGATGTATCTATTAAGTTAATAGACAGGAAAAAAAAAAAAAGCAATCCAGACACAGCAACACATAAATGGTCAAAGGAGAGAGAAAACAATTCTGTCTGATGAAGAGATATTTCAGGAAATATGTTATTCTAATGCAAATGCTACAATTTCCCAATGTTTTTTATTTAAAGGAGAACTGCTTTATTACCATTATCAATGTAAGGCAAGTGTCGATGGTGTGCCGGAGATCATGATCTCCCAAGTTCATCCTCACTTTGAAGCTGTCTGCTCCAAGGAAGAGGTATTAAATCTGACACTCTCTCCAGACCCCTCCAAAAGACAATGCTTCAGCTGGTGAACAGCTCATGTTAGCTCAGGCATATCTGTGACCTTACAGCAGCCAATGTCTTTTAACTAACAGACAGGTGGCAGAAACAAGCCTGACAACACCAAGATGAAGAATAAAAAGTCAAGGGCAAAGAAAATTGTTTCAGTCTGGTTCACAGTGAGATGTACTTTGTCATTGGGTGTTGGCATCAAAAAAACTCTAAACAAGATGAAGTTGGCAGATAATTTATAGGTTTCATCTCTGACACTCTATGGCATATTGATAATTTAACACATTCATATCAAAATTTTCTTCTGCTATTATCATTGACAGCTATGGGGAACTTCACACTGATTCCATCATCTGTATTTCTTCTTTCCCAAACACAGAGCAGGCTTCTCAAATTGCCAAGTTGATTTGCCTGTCCTTTCTTCTTTCCAGACTTAAATAGTTACTCATCAAGAATGTGGAGAGATTTTTTCTTTCCCCAAGGAAAGTTTAGTCAGTGAAATGGTCTAAATGTCTTTTTAAAATTTAATTAAATTTATTGGATTGACGTTGGTTAATAAGATTATACAGATTTCAAGTGTATGCTTCTATAATACATGATCTTTATATTTTATGTGTGCCACCATCAATGATAAATTAAATTTCTTACCATAAGAGTAAATAGAGATATTTTGCAGCCTCACTGCACCAGTCCTAGACTAAGTGATTATTTTTTAGAATAATCTTCAGAAATATACTGAGAACTGTTTAGCATTGTAGACAATTATTTCCTTAGAAATAAACCATCTTTGTCATTTTCTTACCTATTTATATTCAGAATCCCACTGTCTTTTGGAAATGCATTTTATTTTCTACAAAATGCCTTTCATTTTCCATCTGATATTTTTGAAATAATTTGTTCATCTTGTCTAATTTTCGGAAAATCAGATTTCTCCTAGTTACAGCGTATGTGCTTCCTCACTTTACTGCTTTGGTCTTCTTCAACTAGGGGAGAGTTTGAAAATCAGCGTTTTAAACTGACATCGTTTCTGGCCTACCTCCTCTTATTCCATTTAGTGTGGAAGTTTCAGTAAATGCTCTACTCAGGAAGCTCAACACTTAGGTAAAATTTCTCAAGAATCCTTATTTCATACCATCACCTAAAGGATTGTATTGAAAATCAGTATGATTTCTCAGACTTTACCTTTGCTTGATTCTCTCGATTATTTTATTTGGAAAAACTTTAACATCACCTCTGTGTCAGGCGCTGTGAAAACCCTTTGGAGGAAAAGTCAAATAAAACATGGTAACTTTCTCAAAACTATCCCGACGTGTAAGGTATAGGAGCTTACCTATACCTCAGGTGTCTTTTCTATCCCACGCCAGGCCGGCCTGGCTTACACAGGTCAGTGCCTGCATTTATTTTCCCGAGTACTTTCTCTCACAGCAAGATACCCTTGCCTATTTATTGTCTTAGGTTTGACTTCTGTAGTTCTTTACATATTCCAGACACAAGCAGAGGCAGATTTAGCAATGGGCGCACTGGGCACGCGCCCTGGGTCCCCACTTCTAAGGGTCCCGCAAAACCCCAACTTTACACTTTTTTCTAATGACACCAGGTTTGGTTTCATATGGGCAATACATATATTATATTCAATTTTTATTAGAAATGATTAATAGTACACAGTACTTTTTTATTTATTTAAAAATATGGTTAACATGTATTTTTATTTTCACCGGCTCTTTCTTTTTTTTAAGGGGCCCAATATTTTCTTCTGTGCCTGGGGCCTCAACCGACCTTGATCTGCCTCTGGACACAAGTATATTGCTGGATACGCAAATATGTTCTTTCAGTGTGAAAGTTGTCTATTATCTTTTGCAAAACAAAACGTCATTGTAATAAAGTCAAGTTTATCACCTTTAATGAATTGTACTTTTTGTGTCACATCTAAGAATTCTGTCTCATCTCAGTTCAGGAAGATTTTCTCCTATGTTTCCTTATACAGTTTACCGAGTTCATTTTTGTAGGATAAAGGTTTAAAATGAAGTGGGGTTTTCTATATACATTTGTCACAACACTCTTTTCTGGAAAGACTATTTTCTCTCCATTGAATTTCTTTTGAATCTTTGTCAAAAATCAAATAGCCATATTTGTGTGGGTCTATTTCTGGATCTCTGTTCTGTTCCACTGATATATGTGCCTATAACTGCCAGTAAAGTATTGTCTTGAGTACTCTGTCAACATTTTTTTTTTCCAAAGATTGAGTCTATTATGACTCCTACTGTTTTCCATATAAATTTTAGAATCTGTTTTCTTCTAAAAAATTCACATAGATTTTTTATTGTCGTTTTATTATAGTTGTCCCAGTTTTCCTCCATTGCTCTCCCCTTCCCTACCCACCCTGGCTCCTACAGTGTATCCCCACGCTGTTGTCCATGTCCATGGGTTATTTATACCTGTTCATTGGGTTTTAATTGAAATTGCAATAAGTCCATAGATAAATTTGGAAAAATTTGACAGATTTTCTATATTGATTCTCCCATTGATGTCAACAGTATGTTTCTTCATTTATTTAGGTTTCCTTTCTTTCACACATATGTTGTGGTTACCAGCATTCAAATCCTATACCATTGTGTTAAATTTGTACCTGAAATTTTCACTTTGGAGCTATGATTAATGGTATTTTCTTAAATTTCTAATTCCATTTGTTTGTGGCACTAAATTATACTAATTAAATTAAAATATGCGTATCAGAATTTTATTCTATATAATGTTCTAGAGAGTGTTATTCTTTGTAGATTCCTTGGGGTTTTCTATAAAGACATGTGTATCCCCTATAAATAGGGAAAGTTTTATTTCTCTTTTTCCAATTTATGTCTTTTATGTAAGTTCTGTTCCTATTATACTGACTAAAATTTCCACTGTTAGACTGAGTAACAATAGAGAGAACATTTTTACCTTTTTAGTAGAAAAGCATTAAATTATTTCACCATTAACTCTGATTTTATTCAATCTGAAGTTTATTGTTGTTGCCCTTTATCATGTTAAGAATTCCCTTCTAATTTTACCTGGTTGAGAGTGTTATCATGTGATTTTCTGCATCAATTGACATTATTATAGGCATTTTTCTCTTTCTCTAAATATGATAGGTTAAATATTCAACCATCTTAACATCTCAGAAATAAAATCAATTTGGTCATAATGCATTATTATTTTTATGTATTTTTATATTTTTTTCCTAATATATTTTAGGGTGTTGTGTCTATATCCATGAGGACTGGATGTTGTATTTTACTTCTCCAGTACTGTCTTTTTATGGTTTAGGTATTAGGGTGTATTAGTTTCTATCACTGCATAGTGAATTACCACACACTCGGTGACTTAAAACAATACCCATTTAATTTCTCAGAGGTTTTGTTTTTTTTTGGGGGGGGGTTGGTGAAGGGGTAGGTTAAAAGACTAGAAACAGTACAATTGGTTTCTCTGCTTAAGGTCTCACAAGGTTGAAAATCAAGGTGTCAATTGGGATGCATTTTCATCTGGAGCTTGGGGTCCTCTTCCAAAGTTTAAATTACTGTTAGCAAAACTAATCTCCTTTCAGCTGTAGATCTAAAGGCTATGTCTTCTGTTCTTCTTCTTCTTCTTTTTTTTGGGGGGTGGGGGTTGCTGCTGAGATATAGACAGAGCATTGTTGTGGCAGGATTGTGGCAGCATTGTTGTGTTTCCACTATGTATCTTCTCTTTGCAAGAAAATATTTGAGGTGGTCCAAGAAGCCAACCACACATTCTGGGGATCCTGATCTGCCAGGTCCTGTACTTGTAATTTTTAAACTTCTCTTCAGGGGGTATAATGTGGGTCTGTAACTGTACTAATTCTTTCTCAAATGCAAAATCCCAGGTTTTGTACTTTGGGTGTTTTTAAAACTTGACATTACTGAATTAATACTTTTTTTCCTGGTGTTAATATAATGAGTGCCAGTGTAGTTTCAATACACCAGTTTGTTTTCCTTGTGATGCTGTGAGCTCTGTGGGAGCTGTGTGTGGTCTGTGTCCACAGTCAGAACTGTACAAAGTAGCGTATTGTCTGGGTACATGGATAAATCCAAACTCAGGACTTGCCCTGCCAGCCCACAGAGCTTAGAGGTGTGGTCAGCATTACAGCCTAGTACCTTTCTATTGAGATCAAATGAGTTTCAATGACAAAGGGGCTCTGTCATTAACTGTTAAGCTGCTGCTATGGTGTTTGCCTGGTATTAACATCATGATACATGTAAAAAAGCAATGAAGCATTTTGTTTTTTGTTTTTTCTAATTTAATCTTTTTTGTATTTTTCCCATCACCATTTAGGCCCCTTATACCGCTCTGCACCCACCCCTCAGCAATTACCACACTGTTGTCCATGTCCAGGAGTCCTTTTCCTTTTTGCTCAATCCCTTCCATCCCTAACCTCCCCTGCCACTAGCCGTCATCTGTTCTCCATCTATGAGTCTGTCCCTATCTTCCTTGTTAGTTCAGTTTGTTCATGAGATTCCTCATATGAGTGAAATCATATGGTATTTGTCTTTGTTCGACTGGCTTATTTCACTTAGCGTAATGTTCTCTAGGTCCACCCATAATGTCACAAAGGGCAAAATTTTTTTTCTTTTTAATGGTCAAGTAGTATTCCATTGTGTAAATGTTCCATAGTTCTTTTATTCATTCATCTTTACTGATGGACACTTGGGCTGATTCTATGTCTTGGCAATTGTAAATAATGCTGCAATGAACATAGGGGTGCTTATGTTCACTTGAATTAGTGTTTCAAGTCCCTTCAGAAATATTCCCAGAAGTGGAATCACTGGGTCAAAAGGCAGATCCATTTTTAATTTTTTGAGATATTTCCATACTGCTTTCCACAGTGGCTGCACTAGTCTGCATTCCCACCAACAGTGCAAAAACAGTTCCCTTTTTTCACATCCTCACTAGCACTTGTTGCTTGTTGATTTATTGTTAATAGCCATTCTAACAGGTATTAAATGATATCTCATTGTGGTTTTAATTTGCATTTTTCTGATGATTAGTGAAGTCTCAACTTCACTAACCTTTCCTATGTCTATTGGCCATCTGTATGTCTTCTTTGAAGGAGTGTCTATTCAGACCCTTTGCTCATTTTTAAATAGAGTTGTTTAATTTAGGGTTTTTTTTTTTGTGTTGTGTTTTTTAAAGTTTTTTATACATTTTGGATATTAATCTCTTTTCAAATGCATTGGAAAATATGTTCTCCCATCCTGTGGCTTGTCTTTTTATTTTGCTGATGAATTCCATTGCTCTGCAAAAACTTATTAGTTTGGTGTAGCCCCATTTATTTACTTCTCTTCTGTTTCCCTTTCCTAGGAGGATATATCTGATAAAATATTGCTATGAGCAATGTTTGAGATTTGGCTGCCTACATTTTCTTCTAGGAATTTTATGGTTTTAGGTTTAACATTTAAGTCTTTAATCCATTCTGAATTTATTCTTGTGTGCAGTATAAGAAGGTGATGTAGTTTCATTTTCCACATGTATCTGTCCAATTTTCCCAACACCATTTATTGAATAAACTGTCTAGCTAATTATATGTGCTTGCTTTGTCTGTCAAATATTAACTGACTATAAAGGTGTGTGTTTATTTCTGAGCTCCCTATCCTGTTCCATTGATCTGTTTTTATGCCAGCGTCATGGTCTTGTATTATAGTTTGATGTTAGGTAGATTCCTCCAACTATGTTTTCCTTTCTCAGGATTGCTGTTGTTATATGGGGCCTTCTGTGGTTCCATATAAACATTTGAAATATTCATTCTGCTTCTGTGAAACATGTCATTGGAATCTTGACAAGAATTGCATTAAATCTATAGATTGGCTTGGGTAGTATGGACATTTTAATGATGTTGATTCTTCCTATCCATTAACATGGTATGTGCTTCCACTTATTTGTATCTTCTTTGATTTCTTTTGTCAGTGTGTAATAATTTTCCAAGTAGAGATGTTTTCCTTGGTTAGATTTATTCTGAAGTATTTTATTCTTTTTGCAAATGGGATTGTTTTCTTCATTTCTCTTTCTATTATTTTGTTATTGGCATATAAAAATGAAATTGATTTCTGGATATTAATTTTATATCCTGCTACTTTGCTAAATCCATTTATCAGTTCTAGTAGTTTCATTGGTGGAATCTTTGGGGTTCTGTATATACATTATCCTGTCATCTGCAAATGAAGACAGCTTTACTTCTTCCTTTCCAATTTGGATACATTTTATTTCTTCCCAGTGTCTAACTGCTGTGGCTAGGACTTCCAGCACTATGATGAATAAGAGAGGTGAAGGCAGACATCGTTGTCTTGTTCCTGATTTAATGGGAACGCTTGTATTTTTCGCCCATTGAATATGATGCTGGCATTGGGTTCAACTTCATATATGATTTTTATTATATTTAGATACATTTCCTGTAATCACAGTTTACTGAGAGTTTTGATCATTAATGGGTGCTGAACTTTATCAAATGCTTTTTCTGCATCTATCAATATGATCATGTGGTTATTATCCTTCATTTTTGTTATGTGGTAAATCACATTTGTTGATTTGCAAATATTGTACCAACCTTGTATTCCCAGAATAAATTCCACTTGATCACAGTGTATGATCTCTCTGATGTATTGGTATTCGGTTTGCTAATATTTTGTTGATGATTTTAGCATCTATGTTCATCAAATATATTGGACTATAATTTTCTCTTTGTAGTATCTTTATCTGGTTTTGGAATTAGGATGATACTGGCCTCAAAAAATGAGTTTAGGAACCTTACCTTCTCTTGAATTTTATGAAGTAATTTAAGAAAAAGAAGTATTAGTTCCTCTCAGAATGTTTGGTAAAATTTACTCGTAAAGCCATCTAGTCCAGGGTTTTTGTTTGTTGGGAGTTTTTTGATCACTGCTTCATTTAACTAGGTGTGATCTGTCTATTCAGATTCACTCATTAATTCTGATTTATTTTTGGAATATTGTATGTTTCTAGGAACTTACACATTTCATATAGACTGTCCAGTTCATTGGTATATATTTGTCCATAATATTTTCTTACAATCCTTTGTGTTTCTTTGGTGTCAGTTGTTATTTCCCCTCTTTCATTTATTATTTTATTTACTTAAGTCCTCTCTCTTCTTCTTGATAAAAGTTTGTCAATCTTGTTTATCTTTTCAAAGGACCAGCACATGGATTCATTGATCTTTTCCATTGCTTTTTTTTCTTTTAGACTTTATTTCATTTATTTCTGCTCTGCTCTTTATTATTTCCTATCTTCTACTCACTTTGGGCTTTGTTTGTTTTTCTTTTTCAAGTCCCATAATGTAAAGTTAGATTGTTTATTTGAGCTTTTTCTTATTTTTTGAGATAGGTCATAATGCTATGAATTTCTCTCTTAGGATTGCTTTCCTAGTGTCCCAAGGATTCTGGATTGTAGTGTCTTCATTTTCATTTGTTTCAAGACATCTTTTGATTTCTTTCTTGATCTCATTGTGATGCATTCATTGTTTAATAACATGTTATTTAGCTTTCATGTCTTTACATATTTTTCAGTGCTCTTCTTGTGATCTATTTCTAGTTTCATAGCACTGTGGTCAGAGAAGATGCTTGATATGATCTCAATCTTCTTAAATTTACTGAGACTTGTTTCATGTTCTAACATGTGGTTTATCCTAGAAAATGTTCCATGTGCCCTTGAAAAGTATATATTCTCCTGCTTTGGGGTGAAATTCTCTGAAGATATCCATTTGACCTAGTGTGTCTTATAAGGCCACTGTCTCCTTGTTGATTTTCTGTCTGGAAGAGCTATCCGTTGAAGTCAATGGGGTGTTAAGATTCCCAAGTATGACTGTATTTCTGTCAGTTTCTCCCTTTATGTCCATTAAGATTTGCTTCACATATTTAGGTGCTCCTGTGTTAGGTGTGTAAATATTTACTGGGGTTATATCCTCTTATTTGATTGTTCCCTTTATCATTATGTAGTACCCTTCTTTATATCTTACTGTAGTCTTGGTTTTGAAGTCTATTTTGTTTGGATATAAGTATTGCTATCCCAGTATTTTTCCCCTTTCCATTGGCATGAAATATTTTTTTTCCAACCCTTTATTTTTAATCTGTATGTATCTTTCAATCTCAGATGTGTCTCTTGAAAGCAGCATATATATGTGTCTTGTTTTTTATCCATTCAGCTACCCTATGTCGTTTGGTTGGAGCATTTAAACCATTTACATTTAATGTGACTATTGATAGATATATATTTAGTGCCATTTTATTGTTATACTGTTTTCCTCTCGTTTTTTTTTATTCTCTCTTTTTCTTCTTTTTCTTAAAGCAAACCCTTTGACATTTATTGCAGCACTAGTTTGTTGTTAACAAACTCCTTTAGTTTTCTCTTTTCTGAAAGTTCCTTATTTCTCCTTTGATTTTAAATGATAGTCTTGCTGGGTATAGTAGCCCTGGTTGTAGATCCTTGATTTTCATCACCTCAAATATTTCATTCCACTCCCTTCCAGCCTGAAATGTTTCTGCTGAGAAATTAGATGACAGTCCAGTCGGTGTTCCCTTGTATGTAACTACCCACTTTTCTATTGCGGCTTTTAGGATCCTCTCCCTGTCTTTAAACCTTGTCATTTTAATTATTATGTGCCTTGGTGTAGACTTCTTTGGGTCCAACTTATTTGGGACTCTCAGAGCTTCTTGGATTTGTGTGCCTTTTTCCCTTACCTGATTAGGGAGTTTTTCGGTCATTATGCCTTCAAATAGGTTCTTGAGCCCTTGTTCACGCTCTTCTCCTTCTGGTATTCCTGTGATGCAGGTGTTGTTATGCTTTATGTTGTCCAAACTGTTCCTTAAGATCTCCTTATTTTAAAAAATTATTTTTTTTCATTTAGCTGTTCAGTTAGGGTGTATTTTTCTACCTTGTCTTCCAAATCACCAATGTGATCTTCAGCTTCATCTAAACCACTGTCTAGTCCTTCCTGTATAACATTTATTTCAGATATTGCATTCTTTTTTTCTCACTGGTCCTTTTTTATGATCTCTATGTCTTTTTTCATGCTGTTAAGTATCCTTATAATCATTACTCTATTTGTCTATGTGATAAATGCTTGCCTCCATTTCATTTATCTCCTCTTCTAGGGAACTCTGTTATTCTTTCATTTGGGGTCTGTTTCTTTGTCTTCCCATTTTGGCTGCTTCTCTGTACTTGTTTTTATGTATTAGGTAGATCTACAAAGACTCTGTTGTAGGCCTTCATCAGACACTTGTGACTGGCTATTGTCAGCCTGCTTGGAGGTATCAGTGATCCACAGCATGTGGATCCCTCTGCTGGGCCTATTTGTGTGCAGAGAGGCTATATCTCTTCAAAGGCTCACATGAGTATGTCAAGATCACTCTGGTTAAACTACTTGTTGATTAACTCAAAGTTAAAAGGCTTGTAACCTAACCATGGTCATGGACTTTCAGCATATTCATAGACTATGCTCATACTCTGGGAGAGAGGATTATAGAGAGCAGATACACCAGGGGGAAAAATGGTAGACAGCAACTCTGAATTATGCGTAACACACAGATTTGGCCTCATAAGGTGAATTGGGAATTTTTTACTCCCCATTTTTTTCCCTGAAATAGATTGGATACAATTGCTATTACTTCTTTTTTTTCCTGCAAGTGAAAGCATCTGAGTTTGGAAACTTTTATTCAGAAGGTCCCTTTTTTACTGTATATATGTCATTTCGTTAATAATATATGTTATTTGTGGTTATCTAGTTCATCTTGGATGAATTTTGTAGTTTATAATTTTTAAGAAACCGGATAATACTATTATCTTTCACAATTTATGTGCATGAAGTATTATAAAATTTCTTCATTAAATACTTGATTTCTGGAGAAATGGATATATAGCAATATTACCTATTTCACTCCTGATACTAATAAATTGTATCTTTTCCCTGTTTTTATTTATCAGTGTAATAGAAGTTTATGAATTTTATTGAACCCTTCAGAGAAACAGATTTTACTTTCATTTATTTTTCCTTATTGTTTTCAGTTTTCAACTTAATATATTTCTGCTTTCTGATATTTCCTTTAGTATCTTGACTTTTGCTCTTTTTTTCTAACTTCTTAAGGTGAAAACTTAGATTATTGTTTTGGGACCTCTCTCCTACTATTGTATTACCATTTAATACAATAAGTTTTCCTTCTGAGCTCTAATTTAGCAGCATCCTGGAACTTTTGATATGTTATGTTTTCATATTCTGTCAAAATATATTTTAATATCCCTTGAGATATAAATGTTTAATTCACAAGTGTTTGATTTTCTTGTTACGATTCTTATTAATATCTAGTTTAATTCCATTACATCATAAAATATGTTTTTATGATTGCAATTCTTTTGCATTTGTCTGGGTATGTTTCATTGCTGAGAATATGATACATCTTTGGTAATGTTTCACATGTACTTGAAAGAATGTATATGTACTCTTTTGTTAATGAATTCAGTACTCTATAAAGGTCAATTAGATCCCCTTGGTTGATAATGTCATTACGGTCTTCTATACTTTGCTGATATTATCTATTGTTCTATTTATTATTAAGTGATGCCTCCAAATATTGTGGATTTGTCTATTTCTTCTTTCAGTTTGTCAGTTTAACATCAGATATTTGAACTTCTATTTTTAGATACTATATTGGTTTTCCATTGTTGCCATAACATTTTGCTAAAAACATAGTGAATTAAGAAAACAGTAGTTTATTTTTCACATTTCTCTAGATCAGGTTGGCTTGGTTGGTTTGCCTAGTATAAGTTTTAAGGTGTCAAAATTAAGGTGTCAGCCATCTATTGCATTATTAGAGGCTCTTGGAAGAATGTACTTCCAACCTCAATCATGGTATTGATAGAATTTATTCCTTGCAGCTGTGGAAGGAAGATCTCATTTACTTCATGGATCTCAGCTAGGGGATTGCCCTTAAGTCCTAGAGGTGTCTTTTAGTTTTTGTACATGGCCTCCTATATCTCAGGGTCAGCAACATTAGGTAAAATCCTTCTCCTACTTGAAATCCTTTTGACTTCTTCTACCTCATCTCTCTTCTTTTAAGTGTTTATTTATTTAGACTTAACCTACCTGGATAATTCAGAATAATGTCCCAAGATAAAGATCCATAACCTTATCTGCAAAATCCTTTTTGTCATGTCATATAAATATATTAATGGAATTGAGGTATTTGGGCATAAGCATTTTAGCGAGGGTTTCATCTCATTACTATGAATGCATATAGATATATAATAATTACATCTTTGTGATCAATTGACCCTTTAATTAGGCAATAATTATTCCTTATAACTTTTGTTCTGAGACTACTTTGATTATAAATTGAGTCTTTGTTATTTTCTTTTGATAGTTATTTTTTTAATTTTCTTACTCTTAACCTACCTCTATCACATTATTTGAAGTTAATTTCCTATAGGCAACATATAGTTGGATCATTGGTTTTTACCCATTCTGTCAATCTTTGTTATTTTTTGGTATCTATAAACCATATTCAGTCCATTTAATTATTAATATATTTTGATTTAGTTCTATTATTTTATTATTTGTTTTCTGTTTGTTCCTTCTATTTTTCACACTTTTACTGAAAGTATTTAAGTATTTCAT
Organism: Mormoops blainvillei; assembly: GCA_004026545.1. Classification (NCBI taxonomy): domain Eukaryota; kingdom Metazoa; phylum Chordata; class Mammalia; order Chiroptera; family Mormoopidae; genus Mormoops; species Mormoops blainvillei. The sequence goes on along the minus strand of PVJD01000540.1, from coordinate 162,825 downwards.
TTTAAAGTACCCATTATGTTTTTGTTTATATAACTTTGTATAGTGTTTGGTAATGATCAAGTGGCAGGAAGACAGAGAGAAACAAATGCATGGGGATTGTGCTAGGGACCACTGGGGACCATAGTCATCTGATGAGAGAAAAGGATTGTTCTGCCTCAGAATATTTGGCTCTTATGAACTCCCAATGCTGCTATGGTAGATGTCACTGCTGCTGCAACAGTGGGATTGCCTATGGATTGGGGCATGAGAAACAGAAAAGATAAAGTGGAGAATTCCTTTAGTTTCTCTGAGCATTATTATTTTCCATTCCCTTTCCTTGAACCTAAGCTATTGACTTTACCCTGGTTCTTAATTCCTGGCTTAGAGCTATGATGTTTCCAGGGCAGGAAAGAATGGAGGACAAATGATAAACCCATGACTAATTTGGTAGTACTATATTTAAAATTTTGCCTTCTTCAATTTACCCACCACTGTTACTATTCAGTCTCAAAGTGGCTGCTTCTTACATTCCTCAGATATTTTAGTTACACTTTACAGGGAGGTACAAGAAGAATTCTGCTTAGTCCATCCTACACTTAAACAAGAAGACATTTTAATGAACTTGATGACAAATTAGTAGGTATGAGGCTTAAAAAATAAAAACTATAATGTGATTAATTTATTAACAGGTCGATATGTAAGTAAAATGTTTATTCCTTTTTAAAAACATGAATTAATGCAGCTATATTATTAACTAATTATTTATTCTGATTTATACTATATGATGCTTTTAGTATCTGTTTTCTCTCTCTGTATTTTGTTTGTTTGTTTGATTTTACTGGAATGATTATGTATACAAATTTCAAGAAAATTTTGCTGTATTTTCTGACCATTACAATTTATCTCATTTCATTAAAATTATGAAAATTATTTTTTCAAATAAAATAGAAGACGTTAACAAATAATTATGTTCCAGGTTCCAAACACTCAAAGGTCAATTTTACCAGAGGGACCAGCATTTCAAATTTCTGGCATAAAGAATGTTATGCTCAATACACAACCCAATTCCTCCTGGGTGCACAGAAAGAATAAAGAGACTAGTCCTCTTGATTCTACATTGGCCAAATAATTATTTCTGACCAATGTACTACAGACAGAAATAATGTACATCACTTCCAGATGTGGCCCCAAAATATCTCAAAATTTCCTCCACCACTTGCTTTTCCTTTACATTTGGCTGAATGAGGAGGATATGATAGAGATCTAAGTTGGAGCATTTGGAGTCCCTGAGTATTTGAAAAAAGGAAAACTTCCTAAGGGATCATGCAACTGAGAGTAACTACATTAGGTTTGATTGAAAATGAATGTTATATTAAACCACAGAGCTCTGTGGTTATTTTTTCTTCATACAAGAGCTAGTATTCTTTTGCTTAACTAATACAAAAATTGGAGCTAGAGTTCCACTGTAGGTCTGTGGCTTGGCCTTCTTCCTTCCTCTATTCTTCCCTGCCTTTTTCTCTTTCTCCATCCTTTCCTTTCTTCCTTTCTTTATTATGAACATATTTTGAATGGGCTTATTTGCTTATCTGACAAAGAAACCAAAGGAAAATAGAAGTTTTAGGAGAAGGAGGTATTATTGCCAGTGGAAATCAGGCTCTTCCATGGGTTCATGAGGAAATCATTCCAAGGAACCTCACATAGGAGATTATGGTGTGAAATCATGGTATGTCAAGATGATTTTTTCAGGTGGAAATTTACCTCTGGGTTTCCTATTGTCCCGTCTCCCTCCATCCTACTATGAAAAAAGTCCAACCTTGTCTGTGGCAAGGCCAAAAAAAGGCCAATGTCCAGAGTTTCTGTTTCTTATTAAAACTTTGGCCTTTGGAGCCCTCGTGGTCCTCTGTGGGTTCCACAGCTGCTAGACCCACATGGTTATGTGGTCCTGGGCAAGAGAGAGAATATGAACACACAGGAAGAGTGTGGATCACTGAGCAAGAGAAAGAGAGAGCTCCTTTGTTTCCTGGAGTTATATCCAGGGGCTTTTTCAAATTAACCCACCAATTTTCCTAACTTTCATGGGTTTATGATGGGCTCACCCTCTAGTTAGACTGACAAGCCTCTATGGTTATGCACCTCTCGCTGTGCTCCCTAACAGTCTGGTACTAGAGAATGGACAGTGCTCTTGGGGAGATGTCCTGGACCCCTAGATTGTCTCCTTGGCAGCAGTCCCCCGAAGTGTGTGAATGAGTCTCTAAATGCTGTAGCTTCCTGCCTAAGCAAGGGGGCATATTTCCCCAGTTGATTAAACTCCATGTCTAATTCTCTTTGCTTCCTTCCTTGTTAATAACTAGGTAACTACCTAGAGTAACAGTATGGTTGATAAAAGTTTGCCAGAATTATTCACAAAGCACAGATAATGATAAAGATGAAGATGATGTCCATCTGAATGCTGAATGTCAATCAGAAAGACAGATACCTCATCTGTGGAGAAAGGAGAAAACCCAGTATTTCCATTTCCACTGTACTTCTATCCCACATCTCCACAGCTTGGTTGCAAATATACAATCTCCCAAATATAAAATATGGTAATTGTTCTTTTGGATTGCAACCACATATATTATTTCCTTATTTATACCCCCTTCATCAGCAGTAAAACTGCCAGTCCCTCATCCTGTAAGCACTTTAGTCATAATTTTTTATAAAAAAATTTTAAGAAGGCTGTATTCTTTATAAAAATCTACTATCTACTCCTTATCTTGCTAATGTAACATCCTTGTTCATTTTCTCTCTTTTTAAATGAAACTTCCTAAGTATTTCTTGATATATTTTTAAAGTTTTGTCAATGGGGTTCATTAAAAAAATACGTACAACTAAACTTCACCTAGGACCTCTCTTAATTTCAGAAACTTGTTTGTGTTTTACTGACTGCATGGTGCAAATTTGGGAGACCTAAGATGATTTCAGCATTCAATTTTGTTTCTGTCTGCTTCTTGCTTCCTCCTATACAAACTTTATTTAACTTATATAATAGTTTCTCAAAATTGATGCCACATTATCAATTTTATCCTTGAGTCAACAGCCTTAACCTTCCTTTGTCTTTGCAGGATTTTATTATGTTCATTATGTCTTCCTTAAAAGAACCCCATTTCTTTATTTTATTTGTCATTATTTTTCTATTTCTTTAAATTTCAAAGATAATTAATAATGTCCCTCAAAGCTTGGTTCATTTTCCCAAATGTTACATTTTTAAATGAGGTGCCTTTCTTTTGTACTCATAGTTCTACCCTGAAATTTTAAAGAAAAGTAAATGGCTTTTTATCCTGGCCAACACCTAGCAAGGCTTCAGAAGAGACTATTTTTCAGAAGAGGCTATTTTCACTAGTTATATCTGGACATCTGGAGTCATTTGAAAATAATATGATACCAAGCATTACTCAGTTAAAATGAAAGGACTGTACTGCTTTGATACATAATGAAGGAAACATAACTGGTTGATCACCTAAGAAGACAGAAGATGACATAACTAGAACTGCTTACTACTAGGGTTGCCTGTGTAGCTGAGCCTGAAATTAAAGGACTTGTAACCTACAGGTAATGCTATTATTGGTATCAACAAAAAGAAAAGCATTTTATAAACTAAATTATGGTCATATCAAACTTGGGCAGCAATAAGTTGGACCATAATTAGTGTCATATTTATAAAGGCCTATTATAAAAAGTAGAATAATAAGCTAAGTTTGAAATAAAAAATAAGATTTTAGGCTCAAAATAAATAAAAAAATTCTGCCTTTCTGTAAAGGTCATTAAATCCTGGGAAGAATTAATTAGGAAAAAATCCCTTAGAACTCTTATACTTTCAGATTTTTAATAACAGGGTTGTCATTAGTCTATATGACCTGCTATAAACATAGGGTAAAAGGTTGAATTAAGCAGGTTCTTGAGAAATTGGCCCTGCTATTCGCTAAGTGCTAGGAGAATTACAACAAACTCATGAACAGTAGGGTTGGGGTACACAAGAAAATAAGATCATTTGAAACAGATATAGAGCATTATTAAAAGGAAACAATTTCCTTTTCATTTTTTAGATGAAAAGAGAATACCTAAAAATATCTATGAAGGTGTTTCAAATAAATATACAGTTGCAAACTTCCCAAAGGAAAACAGAATTTCCTGGTAAATGTTTTGTTCTTTTATTGGTATTTTTGCCACTGGAAGGTAAATTTTTAATTTAAATTTTAGTTTTCAATTTTTTTCCTAGGTTATAACAGTAATATAATTGAAATGGCAATGTGCATGTGTCTGTGTTTTTATGTATGATTTACAAACAATGTTATTATTATCTTATTTTTACTTTAGCAATATTATTTTTCCACTGGGAAATATACAGAGAGAGAAACTCACTATTTATTCCTTGTATAACGTAAAACCACATCACTGACCTAGAGGTGAAAAATCCTGCCTCATGTTTGCACAAACTTTTGATCTATCCAACACAGTAACAACATTATTTTTGACAAAAATTCAATGAATTTCAAATCTAGTCTCTATAAATCATTTATAGCTATAAGAAATTCTCACAGGCAGCCTTACTCCATATTTACAAATCCTTTTGGGGCAGATTTCTTACTGTATTTCCATTTCATCAGAATAGGAGAGAGATTGAATATCAATTTCCTTCAAAAAAATTTTGTCCCTGGATATGTGTAACCATAGAGTCAAAGAAGAATTTGCTAGAAAAAATAAAACTCATTCACAATCAATTGCCCCTTTTGTGCCAAGTAAATTCATTTGGGACTCCACTTATGGAAATTGGTAGTATGAGGCAGCAAATGCACGAGCTGGATATTTTGAAATTTAGCCCGAGTAAACCTTCTTAGAGCATACTTTGTGTTGGAACTCTAAGCAAGACAATGCTATGAATAAATTTTCGAGATTTTTACAAGGAGGAAAAAATGTCATTCCTAAGGACAACTTCTTTTGTTTTCAGCATCCGCAGAATGTAATCTTAAAGAGTAAGAATTGCTTAGATGATAAAATGTTTTAGCTAATGAAATAATAGTTTTTGCAGCTCAGTGTTGCAGACTCAGAAGAGGGAAAGGGAAATTACCATGGCCTCCAGGAGTCAATGCTGCACTTCCATCCTTGGTTTTGTTGTTTAATCAAAGATATGCTTACAGAAGCTTGTAGCAGAGTACAAGATCTATGGCCTGATAGAAAAGAAACTATTTCCTTGGTTAGAATTATCATAATAATACTATTATTATTTCTAACTTTAGGGGTGATGTTCCAGTTTAAAGGTTACACTTTCATATACTGTGTCTGAAGTGTAAGTGATGGCATTCAATATTTTCCTTTCATCCAAATTTTCATTTAGTTTCCTAATTAATAGCTATTAAAAAGCACACAGGGGGGCCATCATATGTAAAAACTGCCTTAGAGTTCTACAAGTAGAACAAATCATCTCCTGAAAAAAATTCAGAAACTAAGATAGGATTTTAAGAAAAATAAACTAAGAAACATGATATAAAAATGTAGAGGATTTCGAATATGCTGGACTCAGAAAATATAGATTGACCTCCACCAGTAATTTAACTGCAGATTTTTAATAATGCCATAATTTATTTTGTGTGTACGGAGATACAAAATGAACTATTTGTGATATGACAGCAGAAATAAATTGAGTCACAGTTTCACAAGTATCTGTATTATTGTATTAGTGTATTTATATGATTCTCATAATATTTATATAATTGTAGTTGTTGACACTATTGAAAAAGAAAATTCTATCCTTCACCATGGTGAGCTGTGATTTTTTTTATTGTTGACACTACTACAGATGTCCCCATATTTCCCCTCTTTACCCAGTTCCACCCTGCCCCTCTCCCCTTTTATGGCCTTCACCACACTGTTGTCTGTATCCAGGGGCTGTGCATATGTGTTATTTGGTTAATCTCATCACTTTCATTGATCCAGACCCTCCAGCCCTCTTCCCTTCTGACATCTGTAAGTTTGTTCCATGTATTCATGCTTGTTTCTATTTTGTTCATGAGTTTATTTTGCGCATTAGATTTCACATCTAAATGAGATTACATGGTGTTTATCTTTCCCTAGCTGGCTTATTTCACTTAGCATAATGTTTTCTAGGTCCATCCATGCCGTTCCCTTCCTTTTCACAGCTGTGTAGTAGTCCATTGTATAAATGTACCACAGCTTTTTTATTCACTCATCTACTGATTGGCACCTGGGCTGTTTCCACATCTTGGCTATATCAATGAAAGCTGTGATGTTTTAATTTTATGTGTCAACTTGGCTAGGTTATGGTGGCCAGTTATTTGGTCAAACACCAGTTTAAATGTTGCTGCAAAGGAATTTTTAACATTTAAATCAGCAGACTTTGAGTTAAGCAAATTACCTTTCATAATGAGGTGGGCCTCATCCATTCCACGGAATACCATAATGAGGTGAGGTCCCCAAACAAGAAGGGGTTCTCCTTCCAGACTGCAAAAGATTCAAGAACGGAGCATCAGCAATCTTTTGGGTCTCTAACCTGTCAGTCTGGTTTGGAGATTTTTGCAGATTTTGGGTTTACTATCTCCCATAATCACATGAGCCAATTGCTTAGATTTGTTTAAACCTCTCTTTCTCTCTCTCCCATGCCCCCTGTCTCATCAGTACACACACATACACACAGAAACATTACATCCTATTGATCTCTTTCTCTAGAGAACTCTAATACAGGAGCTCATTCATTTTCATTGTGAAGCTCCTAAAATTAAAATTGCCTCTTTAATTCCCCTTTTTAACGTTATGATCACTTTCTTTTGTATGCATACTCATTTTCAAAATTTAAAAGCTTTCGGCATTTGACATTTTAGAGAGCTTGTCCTTATTTCTTTATTCAATAATTATTTATTTAGTTTGAACTAAATGCTGACATTGCTCCAGTTTCAGCATAGATAGTTAGATATTAATAAAGGAGAGGAGCAAAAGGAATCAAACATCCAGCAAAATAAACAAGGGAACTGAGTAGAATAATAAGCCTGCTTCATTAGAAAGCCACAGCTTCACACATTCCCCAAGTACCACTATACCCTCCTCCCTCAGGATCTAATACCCAAAGCCAGTACGAAGAGGACAGGAAGGATCATTACATATTGATCATTAGCCAGGATTACAAAGGGGAAAATAAAACAATAAATAGGGTAATTCCTCTGGTGGGTGCATGTGCAGTAACAGCCAAGAAGGCACAGGGAAGTTGCCTCTATTGTGAGGCATGTGCACTGAGAGCCAAGGTGGTGACCATAAAGGCTTTCCTGTCTAGCCTAGAAAAAGTATCATATTGTGTAAGGGACACAAAACCATAGAAGATCTAGAAAATAAATTGGTTAAGGGGTGGGCCCAAAACCAGCCCATGAAAGATTAAAAAGTTGATTGGTTAGTTTGAAAGGGCACCTGGTCCTCCCCAAGCCAGAAATCACATAATTCAAGCTAGCAAAGCTTTCTTTCTCTTACCTGATAACGTGTTCATTTATGTGCTCATGCATTCACACATTCTCTTTCTGTAGTAGCTATGCTGCCTAGTTGTCATGGACTGGCAGTCATGCAGAATCCAAGCACGAGCTTGGGTATAGCAATGCAGGCCAGCCACAGCACAGCCAGGAACAGCTATGCTAACTGGACAGAGATAAAGTCTGAAGTGGACTAAGCTTTGATATGCACTGGACCAATAGTGCATAATTTTTGGACACTGACCTCTGCTCCAGGTTTGATGAAGACAAGGTTGGACTTTTACTACAGTGGGACAGATGAAAAATAGACATCATACCACACCACCACACCTTCCCATATATATGGACCCCAGAGTGCTTTCATTGTGATTCCCTGAAAAGACCCCATTTCCACTGACAACATCAGTAGCTAAAAATATAGTGGTTGAAAAATATAAGTTTATTCCCTTAAGTAGTTGTCATTCTTATGTAGACCAGTCAGTGACTTCTGGAAAGTAACTAAATTTTTAAAACAATTTATATTAAATGTTATTTAATGTTAATATAATAGTTTCTATACAAAATAGATATGCCTTTAGTTTAGGCAGATCTATTTCATGACTGTATTTAATGATTTGAAAGCTTTCACCTAGTATTTATTCATAAATATTGAATTGTTAATATATGAGAATTGCTTGAATAATTCATTATTTTATTGACTCAGTAAATTTATATTTCTTAAAAGTCTACTGCTTGAAGAGAGTCCCAGCCATTGTAATTACGGTTTATGTAGTTAATAGTGTAAAACTCTAAAGGAATAACCAGATACATAGATAGCAGTTTTTCCTTATTAAAATTTAAACTTGGATTATAATTTTGCACAGGAAATAACTTATTTTAAGTGGTTTTTATTAAGTAGTTGCATTTCTAATTCACTTTCTGGTCCCTCATTAGTGCTTCTGGCCCTAGTGGAGGGCTTCATTATTTCTTATTAGGACTAGACTAACGGCCACTGAATAGTCTCCTTTCACCCCCAGGCTCTACCGTCTTAAATTCAGACTATGGGCTGTATGAATATGCAATTTCCTATTCAAAAACTTTCAATGATTTCAGATCACACACAGAATAAAATTCAGGTAATTTTGAATTTTAGCACTCTTAACCTAAATCTAATTCTCCAGTCTCAGGCTAACTTCATTTGGCTGTTTTACTAAGTTCATTTCTGCACATTGTGTAAACTGCTTACTTCCAGAGTTCTCTGTGTATGTGTGTTTGCAGTCACTTGAATTCTTCCTTTTATTTATTTTTGCTCAAACTTCTCTCCTGCAAATGACTGCTACTCAAAATCCAATATATCCTATTTTGTTCGTTAATTTATTTTGCTCCTTAGATTCCTCTTATAGGTAAGGCCATTTAGTATTTGTCTTTCACCAACTGGCTTATTTCACTTAACATACTATTCTCCATTTCCATCCTTGCTGTTGCAAAAGGTAGAAGTTCCTTCTTTCTTTCTGCTGCATAATATTCCATTGAATAAGTGTACCATAGTTTTTTGATCCACTCATTTACTGCTGAACAAAATAGAACCACAGGCATGGAAACACAGAGCAGACTGAAAGTGACCAGAGGGGAGGGAGAAGGGGGACAATAGTGGAAAGAAGGGGAAGGGACCTGACAAAGAACACATATGAATGACCCATGGACATGGACCACAGTGTGGGAATTAACTGTGGGACTGGGGATGGTGTGGGATGAGCAGAGAAGGGCAAAAAAGAAAAAAATTGAGAAAACTATAATAGAGTAACAATAAAAAATGATAAAAGTTCAATATACACTTTAAGATGTATTTCAAATTATAGGCTAAAAAGGCTTATTTTGTTCTCTGATTAAATCTTTTTTGTTTCTTACACTTTAAAATAACTATTATGGCAACTAACAGTCTTCCTTGTATTGGAATTACTTATACACTTGTCTTTCTTCCCAACTAAAAGTAGCATATTCTATTTATTTTGTGTGTTCCCTGACCCATCACAGAATTGTTTGATAATCACTTGAAAAAAGGTCCTTCAGTAAACACTTAAGAAAAGTAAGAGTTACCTTTAAGGGTCAGAACAACTAAATATGTGGAGTTGAGTAACAAAGTTTTTCAAGACAAAAGTCTGAAATTCCCATTTGTCTCAATAAGTAGGAGCAAGTTGGAAATATATTCTGAATTTTGATAACTATACTATTAAAACCAGTATATAGTAGTTGATAATATCTATCCATGGAAATTCTTAAAATCTGGTTATTTCTCAGATTTTTTCCCCAAAGTTCTAAAGCATGAAAAATGCAACCAAAGCTTGATACAAAATGAAGGTGCAAGTTAATTACTGTTACCTTTAGATATATAGTCTAAAGAAATAATACATCAATAAAGAGGCAGGTGGAGGTAGAGTAGGATGAAAATAAGTGCAGCAATATTCAGAAGAAAGTTATCTGCTCATGAAAATATATCATATTCGAGGGAGATGTTTTATCAAAAACTGAGGGATATTCTGAGATGTTAATTCATATTTGTGTATACATATATATCCATACATACAAAACATGTATGTACATTCATGTATATGTATATATGTTTATTGTGTATATGTAAGGCATGTTTTAAAAATTAGTGTGGCACACTGATTCACAATCACTGCCTTTGGGTAAAGCAAGTTTCTGAAGTTGAACTTATTTGAATTATAATACTTTAAAAGATCTTTTTTTTTCATTTAAGGACTTTAAAAAATTCATTTACAAAATACTTTCCATTTATCTCTTCAGGCTCACTCACCGTTTTTCTTGATTTTAGAAAGGAAGTAGTTCTCTATTGACCACATTAATGATCTCCCTTAACCTCTAATTTCTGGCAGTGTTCTTGAATCTGGCCACATGATTTTCTAAATCTATTGGCATAATCATAAAATGTATTCTAATTAACTCTAATGAAATGATGGATTATAAAAATGGACTTTGAAATATTGAACCATTCTTATATTATTAATATAAACCTCACTTAGCCATAATATATATTTATATTTATATTTATTGAACTATGGTTCCCATTTGTCCTGGGATCAGCCAGAGGTTTGGACAGCTCGTAGGCTCAGTTCGCTATGTACAGTGGGATAATTAGGTGAACACATGCATGGGCATACGGTCAGAGGTAACAAGCCGAAAAACAGGATATAGGGCTCAGAAGGTTCTGGACCTGGATCTGGATGCTATTTTCTTATGCCATTACCAGCTCTAATAATGCCCCAGTACTGAAGTAAGTCTCCGAAGTGTTTAGGTCTCCTTGATAAAGTCTGAGGACAGTATACTTTTTAGTGTCCCCTCAGCAATGGCACTTTCCCCCAGATGTGGCAGCTGCTTCCAGACTCCAGATTATTTTGGCATCTCGGAACCAATATTCAGAAGTGACAAGAGCAGTTTCGTAGCACCTCAACTACCAACACCTGATCGCTGGCTTTGTTGAGTTCCTCTTTAAGATTGTAGATTTAAAGCCCCTCAACCCCTTCTTCTCTGCTCCAACTGGAAGGTTGCCTAGTTCCTGAGGTTATCTTCTGGCATGGTAACCTCAGTCTTTGCTTCTTGCTCATTAAATATTTCAACACTTGCATAAACAATTTTCTTTATAAAATTTCATCTATTGAGGAAATAGTGTTTCTTTTATTTTCCTTTTTTGTTAAATCATTTTAATTATTATTCTACTAAAGTTGTTCTAATTTTTCCCCCTTTGCTCTCCTCCACCCATCCCACCCTCTGCTCACACAGTAAATTCCCACTCTGTTGTCCATGTCTCTGGGTCATTCATGCATGTTCTTTGTCTAGTCCCTTTCCCTTCTTTTTGCCATTATCCCTCTCTCCCCTCCCCTCTGGTCACTTTCAGTCTGTTCCATGTTTCCATGCCTCTGTTTCTACTGTGTTCATTAGTTTATTTTGTTCATTAGGTTCCACTTATAAGTGAGATCATATAGTATTTGTCTTTTGCCAACTGGCTTATTTCACTTAGCATAATACTCTCCAGCTCCATCCATGCTGAGGCAAAAGGTAGGAGTTCCTTCTTCCTTTTTGCTGCATAGCATTCCATTTTCTTGAAAGAACTAGTATTGTCTGACTATAATTATACACTTATAAATCAGCAATAAGGAAATCATTCACCTTTTGGAAACAAATTTCTAAAATCGTTTGGTATAAAACAAGTGTGATATGGTCTATTAGTTAATGATTTTTACCTGAAAGCTGGTTTGTTTAGGACAGACCCAAACATCATGCCCTCTTTGTACTGAGATAAAATTAGCTGATTTATATAGATTTGGAGAGCAATAGGAGATTGAGAAAAATTAATATGGAATAATTATGACACATAATGTACTACTATACCTTTAACTTAAGCTCATTTCTGTAACAATTTGCTGGTGTACTACAGGCTATTAATTTAAAATATGCATTAAATATCACAAATATTTTTTATTCTTCTCATTTCCCAAGCATGATTAATTCAGTCATAACTTATAAGTGGATCTTGATGCAAGAGCTTTTTTTCCAGATCTTCCATTTTCATGTCAGAGACTAGTATGACCCTCCTTGCCTCTTCCTACACCCTTTCCTACTCTTCTCTGACGAAGGGAGAATGACCTTTGTATGTACATATGAATGAAGGATACAGGACAAAAGAGCAGTCACTTTTATTTAATCTGCTTCTCTTATCATTATAATCATCATAATCATCTTCATCATCATCATCACTGTCATCATTATTTTTATTGCCACCATCATCACTATTTTCAACTAGATAGCCCTTTAGAAAGGGTATATTCTCTACTGAGCTGTCACATATTTTGCAAGTTTGGAGAGCAGGTTCTGTTTTTGGAACAAAGGTGCAGGAAGTCTGAAATTTTCCAAAGTAGTCTGTGACTGGGTAGATAAATTCATTTTACACTGGGATGAATTGTCAGTGTGCTGTTTTGTTCACAGAGCTAACGCTATACTTTTCAAAAACTTTTTAGGTAATAAGGTACGATTGAATCACGAATAGATCTCTTAATTAACTCACATTTTTGGAAGAGGAATATTATATTCTCCCCTAAAAGTTTCAACACACAGGATGATCACAATAACTTGCAACAGTCCAGGGAAAAGAAAAATAGAAAACTACAGTTGTCAAGTCAAACAGCTTCCTTTTCATATTTCCCTTCCACAGCACTGTTTCTGAGCGAATTTTCATTGCCTTGATCATCTCCCAATTTACCTGTTCTTTTACCTCTTTTCCCCCAGACATTTCACCACTGGGGAAGTGGTGATTTATTTAGAAGCTGTTGATGACAAATGTAGTCAAATGACTCTCCAAACATATGTACTATTTTACTGAAATATTTTGTAAAAATTGTTAAGATAAAATATATGTCATGCAAACAAAATTATCATAATTTGTTAGGAAGTACAAAAAAGCAAAGCAACCTCTTTTGATACTATTGGAAAAGCAGCCAGAGGGAGCGTATTTGTACTGAACTCTCAAGAGGAGAAAACATGACATAATAGGTCACTTTTGTCTTTCATTCCTGTAAGTATTTGGACTCATTAAATGTATTACTAAGCTCCCTAGAGATGCATATGCACAAGAATTAATTTACCTAAAAACATTCCATTCCTCCACATAAAAGCATACAAGTTTTTCATATTCTATATTTATTAGGGTCAATAACTTGGGTTTTAAGTAAAAGTTTCCAATATAACTAGGAAATCAGAAAAAAAAAAAAACATATGCCAAAGAATGAAAAAAATAAGAAGGTAAAAATAGAATGTGTTGAAATACTATTGTCGTAATGTCTGTGTATATGCAATTGCCTCCTGAAGGCTGGGCTCCTTACCTAGCTGGTACTAATTGCAACTAACTACTAATAGCTAAAAGATAGAAGATGCTTCTAGAAGATTCATCCAAATATGTTCAAAGTTTATTACCCAGAACATTTCATGTGGCCAAGATTGCCTGAAGTTCAAGAAGATCAAAAAAGCAGTGTGTTTTAATGAAGGGAATTCCTAAAACTCTAAAGAATTCAAATACATTTGTGAAATTTTAACATATCATTTTAATTGTGCATATAAGTAGCAATAATTAATGTCAAAAGGGTCTAATGTAGTTTTAAAATATTAAAAAGTCCAAATGCATTTATTCAAAGGAAGGAAGACTAAAGCAAGTAAAAAATTATACAGTAAGAAAAATGACCATTTCTTTTATTTTCTTAATAAGAGGTATGTGAGCAGCATTCTATTAGCGATTCAGTTTTTATAATGGCTCAGGCTCTTAAATAGATATATTTCTTATTTTGAATGCTTAATGATAAGATGTTAACGCAAGGACAAAAAACAAAAGTAAACACACAATACAATGTGTACATGATGTATTGTAGAATTGTACAATTGAAAACTACATAATTTTATTAACCAGTGTCACCCCAGTAAATTTAAAGATGCATCAATTCTATTTCAGCTCTTCAAAAAAAGAAGGGGAAGCAGAAGGAACAGGAGGAGGAGAAGGAGAAGGAGGACAAGGAGGAGAAAAAGGAGAAGGGAATAGGAAGGAGGAGGGGAAGGAAGAGGAAGGCAACATTATCCTGATACCAAAGCTAGAGGAAGAATTTGTAAGAAAGCTATAGACCAATATTCTTTATAAATATAAGTACAAAAATCCTCAACAAAATACCAGTAAACCATATCCAATGACACATTAAAAAGGATTATTCACTATGACCGAATGGGATTTATCCTAGAAATTCGAGGATGCTTCACCCTAGGGAAATCAATGTAACACATACAGCACACTAATAGGACAAAGAAAAACAACTACATGATCATCTCCATAGATGCAGAAAAGCATCTGACAAAAATTCAACACCCCTTCATGACACACACACAACACCCAGCAAATTAAGACTAGAAGGATAGCCTCTTCAGCAAATGTTGCTGAAAAAATTGTATATCAATATGCAAAAATTACCTTACAACATATACAAAATTTATGGTGTATGATTCTAATTACATAACCCCCTAGAAAATGCAAAGTATAGTAACAGAAAGCAAATTAGAGTTTGCTTGGGGATGGAGGTGTGAGGATCAGGAGAGAAGGATCACAAAGAGACACAAAGAAACTTTTTTGGGTGCTGGATGGGTCCATTTCCTACGTTGTAATTTCACATGAACATGTGTCAAGACTCATCCAATTGTATAGTTTAAATATGTATAGCTTATTGCATGTTAATTATACTCCAGTAAAACTTTTATAAATATGATGAGTAAATAATGCCTTAAAAATAATAATTTTTAGAAGAATGAGGTTAGCAATGACATTATGTTTGAATACTTAACACTGAGTTTCATAGTTCAAACATGTATGCGAATGCATATGATAATACTTTGTTCTCTCCCACTTACCTTTCCTTTGTGTTAATAAGAGCTACAGGCTATTTTTCCCCTTTACTCACTGGTTCATATCTGCCCCAAAACATGGTTAGTTTCTATAACTTGATGTTAATAAACGAGGTGACAGAAGTCATATAGCTATAATTAGCAGAGACGAGGTCCAGGGCATAATAGTGGCACCCTTATTTAATGTTCCAAATAAACTTTAAGTCATAGAAAACACAGGTCTAATAGCCAAAGGTGAAAACTCCTGAGTTTTGGTGATTCTTGTGGGAAACAAAACAAAACAAAACAACTCCTGCATTTCCCCTCTCTGTGCTCTATACAAATATTTGATATGTATCTACCACTGTTTAAAAATTATAATTGCTGAAGCTCAATATTGAAAAACATCTGTGGTTCTTGCTGTCATAGAATTTTTTTTGTTCGTTTAAGAAGTACAATATCAAAAACCCAGGAAAGAATGAAAAGAAATAACATATTCTTAGTTTTTTTATTGAATTTTTCTGATATAGTAATAAAATACATATAAAATATTAAAATGAATGTATGCTATTCACTCACAAACAAAATATATGTACTTATTAACATGTTTCTCCTTGTCCCTATGGCAACAATTGTATTGAATAAACAAATCTGAGATATTTTATATTTCAATTATACTAGTTATAATTTAATATATCATATTAAAATATTTCAATATTGCATTGCTGCAAACCTAAAGAGGCAAAATGAAAAATTCAGCAAAAAGCAACAGCATCTAATTTTCTATGCTAATAACAAAAGCTGTGTATGTTTAAAAAGTGCAGTTACACTTTCTCTGTTTTCCAGGCACACATTCTTCTCTAGTCTTCTGTCAAAAACAAACCATCACCTTTCCTACAACAATATACTGTTGGTACCTGATTCAATATACCCTTTGTTTCTTATCTGAATGCTTTTGCTTTCTTACTCCATCTCGCAATTTTAAAAACTGTATCCTTTAAAGCAAGTTTCTATTATCTCCTGAAGACGTCAGGTCCATTATAAGTCCAGAAAAATGTTTCTTATGCCAGTCTTAAAGAATCAGTATATTATGTAGGTTTACAGTTACTAAATGATGAATATCCTAGATAGATATGTTTAATATCGTAATATCAAATAAAATATGAAGTACTTTCACATTAATGAACATATGTAACATTATTTTTGTATTCAATCTCCTTTAGGAAGAGGACTGAGGTTTGCAAACCTATATTTTTCCTTTCTCTTTTTCTGGATTTACCTTGAATGTAATAGCAAACTAAATATAGTCCTGTGAGATTCTGAAGAGATTATTTGAATAGACTTATCTTTTTATCATCAGTCCACTTTATTTTTCAAGCATAAGTATTTGAAATTTTTAGTGGAATCAATGATACACATAGTTTGTCCCTGTGAAAGATCTCAAACACACTTTCCCAAGTTTTTATTCCATAAGAACTTCAGTATAATAGCATATAAAATATATTTCTGACTTGCTAAAAAAATGATTGTCTACATGGCATTTGAACCCTTGAAAAATGGTAGCCTGGTCACTAAATAAAAAGGGTAATTGCTGTCTTGAGGATTTAATTTTAATTACTTTATTAAGTTAAAAACAACATAAACTTAAGTTTAAAGAATTTGGATTCTACCTATAACTACCTGTGTGACTTTTAAAAATTATTTCATAAATTAATTTACTCTCCTTACAAGAGGTAATCTATGTGCAAATGTAATAAGGCAGATTAGTCAGAACAGTCAAAAACCTGTCTCAAAATTTCTGACTACACTTACTTATACTCCAGTTTATCCAAATAGCTAGGCAGGTGATAGATTAGAGCATGCATAGTTAGAAATTAGTTATAACAACTCTTTTTCTAGGTTAACCTAGAACTGCTGTAAAAGGCAATTAGGTTGTTATTTTTGGATTTACCAGCCATATAAACTTTAATAAAATATTTTACTTTTCTGAGTCACTATTGCCTTATTCATTAAAGGAGGTTCCTAATAAACTTTTAGAAATCTACAAAATATTCACTTTATGGTATTTTTCTTTCATATCATCAGAGAAGATAACTTAAATATTAAAACTATAAATTAGTAAGTAAATAAACTGTGTTAGTAGGTGGAAGAGAATCTGAATCAGTAAGACTTGACTTCATATAGATTAATACAAAATGAAGAAAACTAATTTGGACAATGGAGATATATAACATGGTATGGTTGGTCCACAGAGAAGCCGTCTGCAGGGAATACGTGAAGTGATAAAGAAACAATAGAAAAAAATTCTTCAAAAAGGGAGAAAAACAAAACTTGGATAAAAAGGTGGTGACAGAGAAATGTATCAAGTAGGGGGAAAGGAAATTCAAAACTTTACACTTCTAGACACAGAGATTTAAGAAAGTAGGAAGTAGAAAATAGAGGTTCTTCCTGCCCTGTGTGTTTAAGAGAAGCTACCAGTGGCTCTGAGCTATAATAGTTGTTAGAATATTTGGCAATCTGCTTGTGTATCCTTTGTCAGAAGTAATCACAAAAGTTAAAATATTAGAACAAAATTATGTGCAGAAAACTGAAAGCCAATACCAGAGAAAAAGTGTAATAACAGAATCTATTAATCTTAGTCAAGAAAAATGAAAAAACCTACAAATTCAATAACTAATGGCATGTTACTACTCTCAGAAAAATCATGATGGCAGTACAAAAACTGGTATGGAAAAATGACCTTCCTCTTTTTGAAACAAGAGAGATTCATTCTACAATACACAAGCCAGTGAGTATGACAGTAGATTAACATTAAAAAACAAAACCCAAAGCATCCACTGTGAGTGCTTATGGTAGGAAGAAGTGAGAGACAGACCTTGCGTGGTCTCCCTAAAATTGATGATATAAAACATATTATTACTTGATTAGTTCATGCCTTTTAATGTTTATAAAATTGAAGATCTAAAAGATTAGACATTTAACAAATTCTGTACAGCCAGCAAGGGGAAAATCCTAATCTTGAGTGTAATTCTCTTGTCTCCCCAAACCATGCCCTTCCCACACTTTCCATAACATACCTCCTGACCTTGGAATGTTAAATCTGTAACATTGGAGATACAAGGAATGTACAATGTGTTTTTTTTTTTCCTTTAAATACATTGTTGGCTATGAATCATTTGCATATTCCTGTGTAACAAACCAGTACAAAAAGTTAATGTTTTAAAACAATGACCATTTAACATTTAGCCATACTTTGGATCTATAATGTAGGTTGAATTCAGCTGTTCATTTGCTCTGGTCTAAGCTGGAACTAGCCAGAGTCAAACCAAGAGGGAACTCTGTTTATAGGTGTTTGCTGGTCTGTGTCTGGAAAACAGGGCTGGGCTGGGCAATTGGCCATGGTCCTTGCTCTCCAGCTGTCTACACTGGGCTTCTTCTCAACTCTCCTTGGAACGGGTTTAAGGAAGAAGAGGAACCATCAATGAGCCCTTTAGCCTAGGCTGAGAACTACACAGTGCCACTAACTCTGAATTCTGTCAGGTGAAAATTCTCTCTGACAGGTGAAAACTTAAAAATCAGTAAAATTTCATCTTGCCTTTCTCACATTATTAGAGATACCTTTTCATGTGTTTAAGAGCCCATTTTATGAACTGTCTTTTCCTTATTTCTCTATTTTGTTTTTGAACACTGGTTTGTAGGCTTGAATCTGTAGGTAATATTGATATAATATATGAGTTGAAAATATTTAATGTCTAAAAGAATTTATAAATTACTTGGTTTTAATAGTTATATTAAAGTATTGCTTGGCTCAATTTAAATTTATTTTTTAGGTGTGAAGAATGGATCCAACTTTACTTTTTTATGATGTGAATTCCAGGTTCTAGTATGATTTACTCAATAATTTATATTTTATCCACTAAAAGGTGGTTAGTATACCACCTTTATGATATTTTATATTTTAATTAGCTTTTGAAACTTTATTAGTATTTTCTCTTACGTTCCATTGCTTTTTAAGTTTATTCATTAACCAGTACAAGAACATTAATTAAAAGTTGGTTTAACATTTAATGGTGCTTGAAAAAGTTTTGTTCTTTTTTTTAGGGTAAAAAATAAATAAATAAAATCTCATAGATAATATGAGATTTACATATGAGGATAATATAATCTTGGTTTCTTTCTACTTGCAAAAAAATTAGGTTGCCATGTCTAGTTTTTCTTTTATTTCCTAGAATCCTTGATCCTCCCCTCTTATTTCTTCTTTTCCTTCAGTATCTTTTCTTCACAGAGCACTGACATCACTACACGCCTGGCTCTCCCTAAGACACTGCACTTTGGGGGCAGCTACACCGTGTTGCACACAGCTTCCAGTCTGTTTCCTCTAGTCAGAGCTGTGCATTACCAAAGGCTGACCCATAATTAGTAATTTGGCATTTATCTACACTCTCTATTTTCTGGGAGTGATTTCATTTGTGTTTCCTCTAAATTTTCTCATCCTCTCTACTCTTAGCCATAGAATCTTTTAAACCTCTACTCTTTGTTCTTTGCAGTGAGAGCTCTTTCAGAATTTTATATTCCTACGTACAGATAATTTTAAAGATAATAATAGTTTCTATCTCCTAGCGGGAAGAAGGTATTACTTCCAACAAAAATTGAAAACTACCTGAAAGGATACAGTAAGAAGAAATAAAGCAGGTTTATTTTTGTATTTAATCCTATATTACCAGAGTTAAATAGTTAAATTTAAACTGGTACAGTTAAAATTTCCTGCAGCTGTCTCAAAATTCACTTTAAAAAGAAAAAAAGCCCCCAAAATGGTTGATTCTCTATTGAAAATCCTTTTCATCCTTATCTCAAAGAGAAATGTAAATAAATTTTTTCTGTCTACCTTAAATGTTCCTTAACATTGCTAGTTTTGCAGTTTATAGAAATTAGAACTACTTAAAATTTCCACTTTAAAACAAAGACCCTAGTCACCACAGGAGGAAAAAGGAACAAATAATTAAACAACCATGTTAACAAGTCATTTATTTAAGCATTCATTTCCTTAGACATACAGGAAATGAAATGCAAACAAACTAAATATAGGTTTTTAATCTAGGCCCCAGCAGTCTGTACATTCAAAAGAAAACATCTTATTGCTCCTTCAGTGACTAGAACAGAAACAGTAAACTTATGAATAAACAAGTGTATAAATATGATGACATTCTTATTTTCTTAATGTAATAAAATGTCATAAAATGTAATATAGATAAATATTTTGTAGCTTAACCAGAATTTAATATATAACTAAGGCCCCAGGACTGCAAAAGGAATATCCAGGAGAAACCTCATTTCTTCATTGATATTAAAATTTAGTATGACTAGTTTAATTACTGTGAAATTGAGTTGTTTCTAAACTCTTGCTACTTTATTTTCCACTAAATCTCTAATTTTCTTTTAAGGAGACTGTTATATAAGCACAAATCATAGTAGATACCTGCTCTCCTTATTTCTAGAGTAGGTAAAACAGTAAACAAAAATAAGCCTATAAATTAGGTAGTAAGCTATACCTCATCATTTATTTTTTTGCATTAAATTTTTTAACACTGTTTATGAATGTACATGTTAGATTCTTCTTTTTTATATTCCCTGTAACTTTTGGTTACCTACTCCAAGGTGAAGAGTCAGGAATCAATTCATTTAATATACCAAGACAGATACACAGATCATATTTTAGAAGAATATTTGCAAATATATTCTATTGCTGAGTAAATTCTCAGTAGCTGTGTGTAAATATGCCCTCCGTGTGCTCATGTGCACACACTGAGAAATTGTCAAGTATGGGTGTCGACTCTCAATTTTGAAAGATGATGTTAACTAGACAATAATAAAGCAACTCAACTCAAAGTAGAAACTTGATTTTACTAGGTCTAACCAGCGCTCTTAATAAGATGTTTTCATTTTCAAAAAGTATGTTGTAATAATTTATACATTTTCCAACAATGAAGCATTAAAATAAGAATTTAAATAACAGATGTAAAAATTGAGACATATTTAGGAATTTTTATAAACAATACAAATAAGCAAGAAGAGTTTATTAAACAGTCATAAATGTATAAAATATTCATTTAATACTTAACTGACAAATGTAGCCCTTCAAAACAGGCCTATGATCTATAGACTAGAGGTCTAATAATGAATATTTTAAAAAATCTAGAGAACAGAATGTATGTGCTTCATGGCTGTTCTCTGTGACAATTATGGAAAGTTGTGGAGGTTATATGGGGTCCAGTTCCTCACGGAACAGACAGAATTTCAACAGCAAGAGAAAAACAAGCAAGTTATTCCTGACTTACAAAATAACAAGCCTGAAAGGACTTGGGAGCAATAAAAATGACAATTATGAAAGACACTGAAGGCTAAAGGGCTCCAATTTCCAACTGCAAAAAAACAAAAACAAAAACAAACAAACAAACAAACAAACACCCTGGATATTAGGGTTAAGGCCAAAGCAGAAGACTTTACAACTGAAAGAATTCTGAAAGTGTTTATCTAATATCAAAGATGGGGTTTTATTTCAGAGTATGTAAAAGTCTGTTTTCACACATGTTGTATTTGAGAAGCCAGAAAGGTCAAATACTTGAAAATGTCCAGAAATTAATAAGCAATTAAATTTGCACACTCACCGTACCCCCCAGAAAGAATATCAGCTATTTGCTTCTAGTTTGTCACCAAAAAATCTCTCTATAAGATGACATTTTTCAAAACTATCCTTAATTATTCTCAACGTTTAAAACCTAGATTTGACAGTAATCTTTATGAAAATGATACTTTTGCTGCATGGTGAGCTGATGGAACAGGCAAAAACCACAGATCAGTAACTCTTGTGTGTTTAGACAGGTCTTAAGAAAAGCTGCCAGTGAGGACACCTGGAAAATAGTCATCAGAAATGTCATCAGGAGAATTAAGAGTGTGGGTTGTTGTGGAGTATATTTGAGAAGATAATACCTGACTAGGTAAAATCAATACCTTTAAATGTTGTCATATTACAAAGTGGAGGTGATTAATCAATGTCCTGTCAGATAATGAGCATGATGGAGAAAGAGAGGTGATGAGCTGACTTGATTTTAAATAAGTTTGGAGGTGAAATAAATAGCAGCTCTAATATAAAATTCTTTAGAAGAGTCACAGTCAGTCAGAATGTTCATTTAGTCAGAGACAATACGAGTACGAGTAATTCATCAGCCATCTTAATGCAGCAGCACTTCAGCGACCTAGAAGTTCACTCTATTTCAACCACCCTCTTCAGTTGCCACACCCTCTAGCACATCATCTCCCTGAACAGCTCCGCTGCTGAAATGTACATTCAAACTCTTTCTTTTTGCAACAGAATCCTGATTTTTCATCTCATTTCACTTATTCTCTGATCACAAACAACATAGACACTCCTAATTCCCTGTATGTTGAATTTTTTTCAATCTCCATTTTTAACCCCAGTCATTAAATATATTTAGGGCAACACATTAGACAGAATTTTGACAATATCGCTGACTCCATATCTCTATTTTTAAAAATACCTTATAGTTTAAAAATGTAGCACTGGAGTAAACCAACTTTTCTCTATACCTTCTTGCAGGCTACTGTAAAAAAGTGATACAGTATCAAAACTTTATCATAATGAAGAAAATCAAGGCTTCCAAAGCCAATTTTAAAGCTGTCTCAAAATCTATGATTCTCAAATCCTATTTTTCTCAGTTTCACAGCAACCAATCAGATCTATATCAATTTTTTCATCACACTTTCTTATATGCCTGTCCCACTCTAATTACTGGCTGGGGTTCAAATCTTTCCTTGTAAAAATTTTAAAATTCCATTTTCTTCACTTCTGTTTTTTTAGTTTTGTTTTTATTGTTTATGCTGTTAAATTTGTTTCCACCTTTTCTCCATTTCCTCACCTCCATCCAGCCCCAGCCTCTTCTTACCCCAGTCCATCCCCATATTGTCATTCGTGTCCATGGGTTGTGCATAAATGTTCTTTCCGGAAGCTGTCAGTCTGTTTCATGTATCTAAGCTCCTGTTACCATTTAATATCTTGGTTTATTGTGTTCATTAGATCCTCACACAATGTTTGATGGTTTTTCCTCAAAAAAGTATTAAAACTACTTTTCACAGATGTATTAATTCATTGATACTAAATGAAGAAAAAAGTCAATTTTTTTTATTATACTTTATTTTTTTCAGCAGCTTTGAGCAGTATTTATTATACTATGGCTTTCTTAAATATTGCCTCCTAAATAAACTCTAGGATAGTCTCCTTTCCATATTGCCTCTGTTTTTCACAAACTATTTTGTATGCTCCTTTACTTCTGCATATATTATATATGATATTATTTCACAGGATTTGTTTTAGATCTCTTTTTCTTTCATTCCTTTTGGGTAATCTCATCCACCATCAGGGCTTTAATAAATACTGATAAGCAAATTACACCCCTGTTTATGGTTCCTACCAACCAGTTCTATTTCCTTACTTCCAGACTTAAACATGAACCTGATATTCCCACTTGGGTTTTCACATAAATATTTCAGATTTATTATCTTCAACACTGCACTTACTGTTTTGCTCCTAAAACCTCATTCTGAGTTATCAGTCTCAGTGAAAGTTGCCTAACTTTCTATCCAGTTGTCAATGCAAAAACATTCATTTCACTTTAAAAATACCTTTATTTAGTCCCTTCCTTTTTTCTATGCACCATTTGTCATTTCTATGTTAATTCTTAGTGCTAAACTCACAAACTCATCCATTTTTCTTTAGCCCATTGCCCCAAATCTAGATATGTCTCATCTACATTGCTGAAATACAAAAGAATATGTAGATATTTTTCACAAGTCTGCCTGCCCCAAAGTTTTTCCTTCTCAATCTATTCCCTATATTAAAGTCAAGAAGTAATTCTAAACTATAAATTACCTTTCATAATGAACTCACTTTCTTTTACCATGAAGTGCAATCACCTCCTTGTAGTCTACAAGTTTCTTCATGATTTGACCCTGACTGACCTCCCTAGAATTGTCTTCTGTCAAGGCTCACACTTGTCATTGGACTTTTACTCCTTTGAATATAAATGTGGTTTCTAACCTCTAAACTTCCTTCCACTCATAAAACTTTTGTTTTTGTCTTCTTAATTTATAAACTTTAATAACTCTTTAGGTTTAAATGTCATTGTTTATTTTTGGAAAATTCCTAAGCCCTCTAGTTTGCACATGTCCCTCTTGTGTTTCACAGTGTGTAGACCAATTTCCTCGAGTTTATTTTTTCTTATATCTATGCCTTATGAGAGCCTAAGCTACTCAACAGTCAAGACCACTTCTCTTAGGCATTGTATCTAAGGCACCTATGTCAAGCCCCATGTAAGTGCTCTGGAGAAATTTTTTAAATCAACAAAATTATGCATTAGAGAACACACACACAAGCCTGAAAGGAGGGGAAGGAAACAAATCATACGAACATGTTTTTCCAGCAATCCTAATAAATACCTCATGTTCCCATAGGTAAATAAGGCTCATTATGTAGTGATTTTCCCCTGGAATCACAGGTTCCCAGAAGAGGAACCATCCAAATTTGTGGGTCAGATATGCAACCTGCTCCTCTCTGGCAGTGGTTCTCAACTCAGCAGACGTTTGCAATGTCTGAAGACATCTGAAGCCCACAATTTAGGGAGTGTAGTGGGAGGAGATGGCTACTGGCATCAATGGATAGAGGCCAGAGTTGCAGCAAAACATTCTATAGTGCACAGGGAGGCCCCCACGACAAATATATTTCTAACTCAAAGGGTCAATAGTGATGAGGATGTGTGGTATAAGGCCTAATGTTAATGCTATGTGCTGCCTTAACATCAGATAACATCAGGAGGACGCCAAATGACCTAACCACAACTTACTCTCCCCTCTTTGACCCTGTGGATAGGATTCCATAGCTAAATGATCAGTTGCAATTCCTGATTATATTTAAGAAGCAGGTTTCAATTTCCTGCCACTCTGCAGAACTATTCAAAATGGTAAATCACATCCTCGTGTAGGAAGCAGGGGAATCGTGGCCCTTTGATACTACGAATGCTGCCTGCCACAGGGTCTGAGTGTTAACTCTGTTCCAGGGGTAACGCCCGTGTGGCCTACATCCTCTGTGCTGTGAGTGTATGTGAATAAAGTGCTGCTGGTCTCATCTGTCCAGTGCTGGGTGTCATGTGTTTGGCCACCCCATGACCCTAGTGTGGGAATTCCTCCCTCACTGATGGAGGGGAGGAATTCGGGGTCAGAATAGGTTGAGAAACCTAGATGTGATTATATTTTATCTATAGATATGTGCCTTTATATATAGTTTTATCTGTGTGTAAAACATTTCAAATAAACATATAAGCAGAGGGACAGACAAAACATTTAAAAATATTTATTTACTTGTTTAACGATAACACAAATATGTTCTACAAAAACTGTAGATTGCTTAAATAATATATGTAAAACTATAAAAAAATGAAATTCACAAATTCAGAATCAGAAAACAATGTTTTATTTAAATTTTGTAATATAATGTTTATATTATTTTATTATAATTAGTTTTTAAGTTTTATGACAAAGTCTTATAATAAATTAGCTTGCACATGCAACTACGAAATGAGGTCTTATTATCAGTGGCTCTCAAACAAGGTACCCGATTTGGCTAAGGAGAGCATTTATACTTTTTAAAAATGTAGACATCTATTATTACTCAATTTCTAATGTCAATTTCCTTATGTTTCTTTGACCATATTAATAAATATCATTTTATATCCTGATTTTTATGTGTGCAACTTGTTTATCTTATGTGTACACCATGGCTGCAGCTTGTATTGCTTTTTCTTCAGCTTCTACTCTAAACAGGAACCATGTTATAGCTAATTCTGCTAAAACTCAGTAGTGTCTTTTTGTCAATATTTCAACATCATTGTGAAAATCACAGTTGATTTAAATGTTCTTCTAAAAGATCACATAATAGCCTAGCAAATTGAAAACTAAGACATACTTTTACCATCTTTTAACTTAATGATATGAAATTACTTTTGGACTATTTGGCACTATTTTTCCCTCATTACATGTAAAAGAAAAAAGAGTAATGCTCAGAGATGCATTACTCCTGTTGGGGTCACAGAGACCACTTAAAAATATCAAAAGTTGTCACACCTGTCAGAATGGCTAAAATCAATAAATCAAACAAGTGCTGGCAAGGATGTGGAGAAAAGGGAATTCTTTTGGACAGTTGGTGGGAACACAGACAGGTGCAGCCACTGTAGAAAACAGTATAAAGATACCGCTGAAAAATTAAAAATGGAACTGCCTTCTGACCCGGCGATTCCACTTCTGGGAATACATCTGAAGAAACACAAAACGCTAATTCAAAGGAACAAAAACACCCCTATGTTCATTGCAACGTTATTTATAACTGTCAAGATATGGAAGCAGCCCAAGTGTCCGTAAGCAGATGAGTGGGTAAAACAACCATGGGACTTTTACACAATAGAATACTACTCGGCTATAAAAAAGAAGAAAATTTTACCTTTTGAGACAGTATGGATGGACCTAGAGAACATTAAGCTAAGTGAAATACGCCAGTTGGACAAAGACAAATACCATATGATTTCACTTATAGGTTGAATCTGATGAACAAACTGAACTAACAAGCAAAAAAGAGACAGACTCATAGATGGAGAGCAAGAAGACAGCTATGTGGGGGAAGGTTAGTGGGTGGCGGGACCCAGCATAAAGAAAAAAGATCTCATGGACATGGATAATAGTGTATTGATTACAGGGAGGAAGGAGTATAAAGGGGTTAAATGGTAATGGAAAAAATAAAATAATTTTTTTAAGACTTGTAGCCTTTTTGTCTCGAGCTTCCTGATATTTCTATCAATATTTATATATTGATAGAAATTATGCATATATAATTCTGTTCAGAAGGTATCCAGGCATATTATAGGAAAAACAGAGACATTTATTGAACAAGATACAAGATACAAGAAACATTGTATATAGGGCAATGACATCTCAGTCCCAAATAAAGTAGCACCTTGAGGCCTCACATAGTTCTCCCAGCCCCCATCAGCTGCCTAGTCATATTTTCCTGAATCTCATCAACAGACTGAATTCTTTTTCCTTTCAAAGGTTATTTTAGTTTTTGGAAAAGGCAGAAGGCACAGGGTAATCAATCTGGGCTGTAGGGGGACTGAGTTACCTGGGCGATTTGAGTTTGACAAAAAATCTCTGCATGAAATGTGATGTGTGAGTATGTTGTCGTGATGAAACTGCCAACCACCAGTTGTCCATAGCTGCGGTCTTCTGAAGCATCTGAATAGTTTCTGTAAAGGAATGTTCAAGCTTAATGCAAAATTTGATGCAGACTCGTCGCACTACTTGCTCAGTCATTTTTAATGCAATGGCCACACAGTAAACATGCTCACTAATCTTACTGACCCCACTGACTAGTACAGTGATGTTGTCATTGTTCACACATGGACATTCCAGTCCACTTTCCTTGACTGCCAGGTTATATCATGTTGTGCAAAGCATTCTTGTTATATTAACAATGACTGGATTTTTCTTGGACATATTACTTTATGTACGTATGCATCTCTCCTGGAGAAGCAAGACTTTGCTTGACATTCTTGATTTAAGTCAAACCTTTAAATTTATCTTAACCCAAATCTTTGTTCAAAAATTACCCCTTCTCACTAAGTTTTCCTAATAGTTTTACCAGATTAGGTGTTAGAAACGGTGCAAACCAGAAGAAAAGGAAGTGGTATCTGTAAAGGTTAAAAGAAAAGTTGACAGAATTCTATCCCCAGTGGTACTATCTTTTAAAAAATTATTGCTAAAAGACATTTTTCCTAAAAGATGAGAGACTTCTTTGCCAACAGAGATGCACTACAAAAAATATTAAAGAAACACTTTCAAAAGAAAGAATAGGGCACTAGATGGAATTCTGGTTCTATAAAAAAAGAGGATGACCAATAGAATTTATAACATTGAAGGCAAAGGTAAAATAAAAGTTCTTAACTTCCATATGTCAAAATTTATCAAATTCCGTAATTTATATATGTGTAGTTTATTATAGGTTAATAATAGGTTAAGGGTATAGGGTATACCCTTAATACACCTGTTTAAAACTGAAAGATAATAATAATACTTTCCACAAATAATAACTACTTAGTGTGGGATTTATGAAACATATAGAAGTAAAAACTAAGACAATAATAATATAAAGATAAGAAATAACACATGGAAACATATGTTTTTAAGTATTTTATACTAAAGGTAAAGGTAGTAACATCATCTGAAGATACAATGCAACAAGAAGTATAAATGTTAGACCAACCCTGAAATACACTGCTATAGGTCAATAATAGGTATGTGAAAGAGATTAAAAATACTCAGTTCTAAATAATGCATAAGGAACAAAAAGGGAAAAAAAGTGAATAGAAAAAAATAGGAAGATAATAGATTTAAATCTAACTTTATCAATACTTACATTAAATGACAGTCATTATATTACATTAAATATAATAATTACATTAAAGACAGAAATTGTCAGATTGAAAAAAAAGCCCAATTGTACATATCTTCAGAAAAACACTTTAGTTATATGTAATTAAATAAAATAATAAAAACGTGTCATGCAAAACTACCCATTGAAATGTACAGTTTAAAAGAGTGGATTTTATTATACATAACTTACACCTCGCAAAATGCTACTGGTTCTTATTTCTCAATTGTACGTATGCCCAAATGAATAAAAATATCGCATAACCATCTAAAAAATTCTGTCAAAAACATTTGACAGAATTGAACAATCATTCATTTTTAAATGTATTTTACCAAACTAAGAAAATAAAGGAACTTCATTGTTTTGGTAAAGGGAATTTACAAAACTCCTACTTCTAACAAATTTTTAGTGAAATATCAAACACTTTGATATATTGAACACACATTTACCAGTGTTGCCACTTCCATTAAATATTCTATTTCACCTGTTAACAAATGCAATAAGGAAATGAGCCTAACTTATTAGAAGAAGTAATAAATCTTTCCATTCATACATAAAATAATGACTTTCATAGAAAATAAAACTAATCTCTCAAACAATTAACAGAGATTAATAATTTAGGAAAGTTGCAGAATACCAATTCAATGTAAGACAAATCTATTGTGTTTGTAGCAGCAAAATGTTGAAAATAAAAATTTAAAAAATATATTCTCTATAATTGTATCAAAATCAGGAAATAATAATAAACTTTCCAACAAGATATGTGGTACCTCCCTACTAGAAAGCACACTATATTACTGAAAAATTTTTAAAAAGCTACGTAAGTGAAAAATTTAAACATGCCCATGTTCTAGATGACTCAATATTTTTAATTATTTCCAAATGTATCTATATATGCAACACAATATCAACATTCCAGTTGGCTATTACATATGAACTGACAAACTATTCTAAGATTTGTATACAATTCAAAGGACTAAGAAGGCTCAAACAACTTTTGAACAAAAATAAAAGAATGGCTTGAGAAGGTTTATGTTATCTAACTTCAAGAATCATTATACAGCTATAATAGTCAAAACCCTGTTGTATTAGCTTTATGAAGAGCACAGTTATCTTTGAATCAAATGAAGAGTTCAGAGACAAACTCATACATCTGTGATCCCCAAGACATTTCAAAGAGTACCCGTAATTTTTTTAACAAGTGATATTGAACAAATCATAGAAAACTGTTTATTTAAAGCCCTAAATCTTTAAATTACCCCATTCACAAAAATAACTCAAAATAAACCCTTCATTAAGTAAAAAAATTATGAGATGACAAAAATTATACTAATTATAAAAACTTGAGTTATTAGACTCCATCATAACTGAAAACTTTTATGTTCCAAAAGTTTAAAAAGATGAAAATTCAAACCACAGACTGAGAATATACTTGTAATATATATTTGTGATAAAAGGTATATACTCAAAATCCCATATAAATCAATAATAATTAACCAAAAGTCCAATACATAATAGGCAAGAAAAAAACCAAATTATATTTACAAATGATAAAGACAAATGACCAACAGGCAAGTAAAGATATGTGCAACACCCTTGAGCAATGATAAATAGACACTAGAAAATGCACATGAAAACCACACTGGGATATTACTTCATACCCATAGAACAGTAAATATTAAAAGGGACTGAGAGTAGCAATTTGGTGATTATGTGGAGCAATTGGAATCTCCTGCATTGTAAGGAAGAGTGTAAATTTTACAACCATTTTGAAATTTCTTATACAGGTAATGTATACCTATCATACCATTGAGTAATTTTATTCCTAGGTATTTGTACAGTGAAATGAAAATATATGTCCCCAAAGGACTAGTACACAAAAGTTGGTAGAAAAATTATTAATCATATTAAAATCTAGAAGATAAATATGGATAGCTGAAATAATTAACACATTATAGTCATACAAAAAGCACTTCTCAATAAAAAATGAGAAACCACTGTTACATTTATCAAGTAAGTGCACATAAGAACTCAGACAGAAAAGAGCATACACTATGTTATTTCATTTATATCAGGTAAAAAGATGATATGGTAATAGAAATGAGATCAGTATTTGCCTGCAGTCTGGGGGAGGGTTGACTGATTGCAAAGGCCATAAAGGAATTTTTACATATGATGCCAAAGTTCTATAAATTGATTGGAACCATTTTCAAAAATCATTTGCCCATATATACAAGGGTTTATTTGCAGTTCTCTGTCCTTTTCCATTGGTTCCTATGCCTGCCTTTAAACCAGTGACACACTGTTGTAATTACTGCAGCTTCCTTAAAAGTTTTAGAATCAGGAAATGTGAGACCTGTAAACTTTTTCTTT
Source organism: Mormoops blainvillei (assembly GCA_004026545.1). Taxonomy (NCBI): domain Eukaryota; kingdom Metazoa; phylum Chordata; class Mammalia; order Chiroptera; family Mormoopidae; genus Mormoops; species Mormoops blainvillei. The sequence continues at coordinate 132,009 of PVJD01000540.1, read as the reverse complement.
TTCAAGATTGTTTTGTCTATTTGAGGTCTCGAGATTCCATATGAATTTTAAGATGGATTTTTTGAAGTTTGCAAAAATGTTTTTGAAATTTTAATAAAAATTGAATATGTAGACCACTTTGGGTAGTATTTACATCTTAACAACATTAAGTGTTCTAATCCATGAAGGCTTCCAATCTGCAAATGGAAAAAAATGGGATGTCTTTCCATTTATTTATGCCTTTAATTATTTTCGGCAATATTTCGAACACTGTACAATAAAACAGGCAGTAGAAAACAAAAACAAGTCAATTCAATTAAACAAACTGGCAAAGGTTTATGGATAAGCAAAGGAAAACAGAAAAATTCATACAGATAAATATAAAGAAAAATGTTGACTTAAAAGATGTAAAATCAAGATAATTTACAATGAGAGAGTTGAGTGGGCTTTTTGCTGCTCTCATGCTGCTAACTAATACCTGGACTGAATTTTTTAGCCAGTGTGCACGAGCAAAGTCTACCAATTGCTTACATAGCCAGCATCTGCTCTGACTGCCCTCTTACTGTGGGGGTTACTTGAATATTATTAGTATAACTAATTGGAATACCCAAATGCTAATAAGGTTTAATATGAGATACTTATTGTTAAAAGAAAGGGGACCTAGTTGTCAAGAAGCGAACTCAGTTAAATAGGAAATATTTAAATATTCTTCAGGAAGCTATGGGACAAAGGGCTTATTCTGTAAATGAATTGCATTAGAAGATTTTCTGCCTGCCTTCTTGCCTGCCTGCCCACTTTCCTCCCTCCCTCCTCCCATTTATCCTCCCTCCATGCTTTCCTTCCTTCCCTCCTTTCTTTGGATTTATGATAGACACTTGTTTCTTTCCTGTTTGAAATGTACAATTGGTATAACTCGTGCTTTTGGTTCATGCATGCTAGACATTGTTAATGAACATTATATATTATTGAAGTTGCCAAAATTTCTAGGAAGAATAAATGAATTGGAGTCATGCTGTATATCACATACCATCAGAAAATACCAATACTTAAAGGCAGAGGCCAGGGAAGTGTTGTTTTTTCTAAGTAGGGAGGGTAGAATGTGGAAGAAGTAATATATTGATAGGCTGGTGTTTGCATTAAAAATGGTTTTATAAAGCTTTTCCTCTCTGATTTAGCCTTGGCCAAAACTAATATCAGAGTCCCCTGCTGAAAACATGCATCATGATATCAGTAAACAACTAATATACGCAACCTAATCAGTCTCTGCTTCCTCTTAGTTAAACAGGGGTCATAAAAGGACAGAATCATTCAGTGAACATCTAATATGGCTAATCAGGAGAGATGGAGAAGCGAAAGTTCGAAACATTAGGAACAAACAGATGCGACTGTTGCTGTAATGGAAGACATCGCTGTAAAATAATTGTGAGCAAACACTAAGTGAGACTGTGGTCATGAATTTGAAAAGCTCCATAAAGTGGCTCACTTAGAAAAACATAGGGAATAAAATTATCCCTATAAAGAAGAAAAAACAATAATGTATAAAACTGGGGGAAAGTTTGGAGAATGATTCTCTAAAGCAAAGATTCTTGTCTATATTAATTTATGACTCATATCTCCCATATTCTTACTAAATATAATTTAGTGAAAGCTGAATCCAGATCTTCAAATATACATTTTAATATATTTCATAAAAGTCATGCTCATTCCTTGTCAAAATATTTTGGTAAGAGTGTTAATAGGATTTATTTTCCCATTGCTCTTACCAATTGGCTATTGTTTTTTCCAAATCTCTATGTTTAACTGTCCATACTAATGAACAGTTTTTAAAATTTTTATAAGAGCATACTTAGCTTTAAATAAGTGAGCTCTCAAGCAAACCAAATTAAGCAAAATGTAAAATTATTAGCTCACATAATTAAATATAGCAGGCCTAATCTGCACTTTAGTTGTGGTTTGATACAGGACTTAAATAGCACTTAAGATCCGGGTTGTGGAGCCAGTAATCAGTTGTGCCAGAATTTAATCACAGGAAGCCCTACTTCTCACCCTAAGTTTTAAACAACTACAATACATTATTTCTTAGACCTGAACTAAACACGTGATATTCGTAAATCCAATCAGGACAATGGTGGAAGCAAAGGTCATCACAACACTACTTCAGCAGAAATATAAAACAGTTCTTTAGATAAAAGCTTTGGTTTTTATCTAAATAATTCTTGAGTTTCTTCATTCAGTTGGGTTGGCTCTATTTTCAGATAGGCTTTATTTGTCTGGTCACATGATACTGGTAATAGCTCCTGGGGTTATATTCTCCCTAGATAGTATTCAGCAGGTGAGAGGGAATCTACATCCCAGCATTGCCAGCTCAAGTCCTAAAACTGAAACTAATTAGAGCAGCTTAAATCACTTACTCATTTCTGAAACCTTCATGGTCATCAGTACAGATCACGCTAATTAGTTTCAAATACTCAGAGCCCATTTCTGGGGTTTGGTGTAGAAGAGATGGCTACTGCTCCACTAAAACGTTTTATGGGCCACCTCCTCGGAACTGAAGTGTTGCTGAGAAATGACTTCCTTGCCTTGCACTAGCTTCCTAAGTTCCCCTCCCACCTGTGAATCTGGATGGAGTCATGTGACCAGCTCTCAATAACAGAATGTGGGAGAATGTTTGTGAGTACCTGAATATTAATGAACTTCTTAAATTTGGATTATTCTTGTATTTAAAAACACATAAATAATCATGATGTTTGTCATCAATATAATGCACTTATTTGCTGATATTCTATTAGCTTTCCTGCATTTATTAATAAGCAATATGGGTTAACCTAGCTTAATTTTATATAAATGGATACACTAAACCTATAGAATACATTCAGAGGTTTCTTTCTTTTCTACTCACTTGACAATTGTCAAAGAAAGTGTATATATATTGAAGGTTTGTGAGAATTTCTTTTAAAACAATCTAGGCCTTAAAAAAAATTATGTCAAAATAGAGGCAGAAGGAAAATTTATCACTTTTATTTTTCAATTACATTATTATCATTTGTCATACATGTCCAATATCTAGAATCGATCTGGTTAATATTTAATTAAAAGTTAACCCTTAGTAAATAGTATTTTTGAAGTTATTGGCATGTAGTATAATATTCTCTTTTAGTTATTTTAATCTTTGTCATTGTATCTACGTTTTTATTCCTTAATGCTTTTTGTCTATTTTCTCAATTACAGTTTCAAAGATCTTTCTCTTTTTACCCCTTTCCTGTCTCTATCCCTCTCTTCTCTTCCTCCATTCTTCTTCTCCCCCTTCTCTTCTTTCTTCTCCTCCTCCCCTTTCTTCTTCTTCTTCCTCTTCTTCTTCTTCCTCATCTTTTTTTCTTTTTCCTTTTATCCTCCTTCCTTTCCCTCTCTTCCTCCTCCCCTTTCTTCTCCTTCTCATCCTCCTCCTCTTCCCTCCCCCACTCTGACACCCCTCCTCTTTCACCTCCTCATTCTCCATCTCCTTTTCTTCCTCTTCCTGCTCTTCTTCTTCCTCTCCTCCTCATAGATAACTTATATAAACTCTATATAATTTTTCAGGCTTTATAAATATTATGTTGGATTAGGTTTTCAAATAATTTCTCCCCATTTCATGTTTATTTTGTTACTTTCTTTATGCTGACATTAAATATGCAGTTCTATATTATTGCAGTTACATTTACCAGTCATTCGCTTGGTTATTTGCCCTACTTGAGTATTATTTAAGAACTCTTTTTTTACCCACAAGTCATCAAGATATTTTTTACATTATCTTAGAACTATTTGTATGTTTTATCTTTCAAATTCAATTTCTTAATTTATTTGGAATAGGCTTTCATGCATGGTCTCAAGAAAGAATAAAATTTTATTTTCTTTCATATGGATAATATTGCTTCAAATAATTTATTCTTTCATAATCGATCTGTGATTTTAGTCCTGATATATGTTTTGCTATATTTTGTTCCATTGTTATTTTAACTTACTCTTGGTATTATCTTAACTACAATAGCTTTTCAATATAAATAATAGTTAGGAGTGCCAAATAGTGTGAATTTTTAAAATATTGTAATATAATTGACAAAATGTTGTGTAGGTTTAAGATATACATGTTTATATCAGACATTTATATATTGCAATATGATTACCATCCCTCTATCATTTCATATAATTATCATTTCTTTCTTTTGTGGTGAGAATATTTAAGATCTAGTCTCTTTGTAATTTCGAAGTGTGTAATATAGTATTGTTTACCACAATTACTCTGCTGTACGTTAGATGTCCAGAACTTATTCATCATCTAGTTACAAGTTTGTATCCTTTAACATTTCCTCATTCCTTCACCCCCAAGTTCCTGGTTGCCAGTATTATACTGACTATTTCTACCCTCACACCCAACTGCCACACACACAGTGAACTAATGTTTTACAAGGAAGCCAAGAACAGTCACTAGTGAATCTGGTGAAAGGATAAATTCTTTAACAAATGATTTTGATCAAGCCAGATAACTACATGCAAAAGTAAAAAATGAAATTAGACTCATATTTTATACCACTCACAAAAATTAACTTTAAATGAATTAAAGACTTAAACATAATACCTGGTACCATAAAACTTCTAGAAAAGAAAAAAACATGGCAGTAGGCTACTTAATATTGGTCTTGGTAATGACTGTTAGCATAAACAACAAAAACAGAAATCAACAAATAGTACAACATTAAACTAGCATGCCTAATAAGCTTCTGCATAGCAAAAGTAACAATCAACAAAATAAAAAGACAACTTATGAAATTTGAGAAAATATTTGCAAAGAGAAAAAATTTAAATATTTTTATTTAAAAATATGAAAAGAACTTATGCAGTTCAAAGAGAAAAACAAAAATCCAATTTAAAAAAATGAGCAGAGGAATTGAAAAGACATTTTTCCAAAGACGACATCCAAATTGGTAATAGGCACATGAAAATATGCTCAGCATTGTTAATCGTCAGGAAAATGCAAATCAATTCCACAATGAGATATCACTTTATAACTGTTCATGTGGCTAACATCAAGAAGACAAAATACAAGTTCTGGCAAGGACATAGAGCAAAGGGAATCCTTGTGGGCACTTGGTGGCAATGTACTGTAAATTAGTGAAGCCATTATGGATAACGTTATGGGAATTCCTCAAAAATTTAAAAACAGAACTACTACATGTTCCAGCAGTCCCACTGCTGGAGTATATATCCAAAGGAAATAAAAACACAACATTGAAAAATTATCACACTCCCATGTTTATTGAAGCATTACTTGTAAGAGCCAAAACATGGAAACAGTCTAACTGCCCACCAGTGGATGAATATGTAAAGTTTATCTGATATATAAATACAATGGAATATATTTAGCCATGAGAAAGAACAAAATGCTAACCCTGCCATTTGTGACAACATGGATGGACCATGGGCACATTAAGCTAAGTGATATAAGCCACAAAGAGAGAGACAAACACTGTATGGTATCACTTACATGTGAAATCTAAAAATGCCAAACTCACAGAAACAGAAATTGTGGATTTAAATCGTCTCTACAACTTGCTTGCCCTGCAATTGTAAATATGCTATTTAGTGTCCATAAAATATAATTTGAAGATTTGGTGAGGATTAAGTTACTTTACATATGTACAGAAAGTAAAAAAAATTACATAATATGTGGCTAAATATATTATAACAATGACATCTTGATACTGAGTAGGACATGTATACCCTAGCTCGAGTTTCCTGTGAAGGAAAATTTAAATACTTGTGACAATTTTTATTCTTACAAATTTTAGAATGTGTTATTTTTTCCAAACTCAGGAACTGACTAGTAAAGAATACATTTCTAAGAACAAAAGGGAAATATATTCTCATCCAGTTAGTCTTATAACAGAAACATTCACACAATATTTTGCAACAAGAACCTGAGACAACTTGTTCTGCTAAAATGACATATGGAAATATTATTTTTCTGTAATAATGTTTGTGTGTCAAAACTTAGTTGATACAGTTATCAACAGACAAATTTTAGACAGATGAATACACAAGGTGATTGGAAGGATATTGATTATTTGAAAATGAAGGCATTCTTTAGATTAATCATTCTAATTGGTATTTACTATCATAGAGACAGTGAACCCAGTATGACCAGCTTTCTATCTTATTTCCTGGACCTAATATATCTACTCTACCAAGAAGATTATGATGATGCCTTGAATACCCAAATTTCAGCGTCAACTCATCCCTGTATCCAACAACCCTCAAAATATTTGAATATTTCCCTTTCCCTAGTGTCTAGTCACCCAAGTAATTAGCTGTAGGTTCTTTTGCGAAAAGATGATGCTGTGAGGTCCTTCGTCCTGGACACCTGGCCTCCTATCAAGACAGTGGGGTCAGGACCTGGATATTGGGCAAGGTTTATAATGTTTATTTTGATTATTGCTTTCAGCCTAATCATAATCCATCTTTGATTTCTTATGATTACAAAAGTTCAGAATGTTGGCTGACTGTTTTCCCCTTTATTTTGCCCACTTTATTCAATTAACAATCTTCACAATTACATGTGTTTAGACCAGTTAGCTGACACTCTGACTTTTCTACACATTAAAATTACATCAGTCTGGTTTTGGAAGTTTAGTCACTGCCACCTGGCTTCTATTGTTTTAGGGTTCTGTCATCCTTTGCAGTGAACCTAGTTCTATGATGGCCTCTCCTACTGTCTGCAGAGCAGAACCAGATTCTCGTGCTTCTCTCACTATTGCATTCCTTATGGCTTTGCTGACTGATAGGCCGCTTGGCCTTCCTTTGGAGCACAGTTCTTTTCATTGCCCTCTGGCCCCACACAGTGTACCCACCCCAGCCTGCCCACTTTCCTTAACCTTTCTTTCCCTTCCTTCACCATCTTCGCTGGCGGTTGTGGTATTTGGACCTCGCTTTCCATGTGTCACTGCTTGTTTCATTTTTCTAGGAAACATCCTCACAGCAAATATGCACCATCTCTTGGAAATCTTATCAGGCATTAAATCTTATATCTCAGGAGAATGGTCACAAATCATTAGACCTTTTCTAAATCCTGGTCGCCTGGAGCAAGCAACCTTGCTGTTTAAATTCCTGACGCATTGTTTGGGATCTGCATGCATGTTGGAAGAAGGAGTTGGTGTGTAACTTGTAGGACCCTTACTGGGTTTTGAGACTAAAATGTTGGAATTTGAGATGTGTGCCTTATTTTTATAATTCCTGAAAGATGTTATATTCTATTTTGTATTAAGTTTTCTTAAATATTTTTATAATTCAGAAACAAAAACCATATTGACCTGGAGTTCTCTTTGTGGGGAGGGCTCCAATCACAAATTTCTTTAGTTGCCATTGGACTGCTTAGGTTGCCTCCATCTTTTTGTGTAAATGTCCATAAATTGTTTTTAAAGAAATATGTCAATTTAATCTAAATTATCAATTTTATTTGTTAAGGTATTTATAAGATCTTTTTATCTTTCTAAATTCTGTGAAACCTATGATATTAGTAATTTGCATTTTCTCTTTTTCTTAGTCTTTCAGTGGTTTCTTAACTTTGTTAAAGTTTTAAAAGAACAGAATTTTAGCTTTGATGTTTTCTCTATTGTTCATTCTCTATTTCTCTGATTTCTGTTTTTAACTTTACTACTCACAATCAACCACTTTCTTCAGGTTTGAGTTTTTTCTAGTATCCTGAGATGAAAACTCATCTGTCTAAAATTTGTCAGATGAAATTAATTTGTCAATTAATTTCAGCTCTTCTTATATTTTAACATAGGAATTTAAAGCTAAGTAAAAGTAAGAACTATTTTATCGTACACCTTTTGATATATTATATTTTCTTTATCCTAGAGTAAGCAATTTTAATTTCCGTGGTTATTTTGAACCATGTGGTATTTAGAATTATAATTGCTTAATTTTCAAGTAGTTGAAGGTTTTCTAGTTTTCCCCTGTTATTGATTTCTAACTTCTTTCCTTTATGGAAAGGTAGCAGAATCTTACGATGTTAGTGGGCTGAGGCTTTCTTTATAACCCAGGATATCATCAGTTTGCATACTCTCATGCTCGTAGGGCTCCATATACATTCATTTGGTCAAATTTGTTAATTGTATTTTAAAACTGTATGCTAATGCTAGGTTTTCTTTTGTTTTGTTTTTTCATTTTTGCCTGCTGCTTCTTTCCCTATTGCAAAATGTTGGTTTATTTTCTTTCTATAACACTGGAATCACTCTCTTTTCTTCTAGTGATATCAAATTTCCTTCTAGTTATATAAAAAAAGATAGATACGATTTCTAACTTCTTGAAATAGCTACATAGAGAACTAATTTTTCCCCAGCCATTATTCTGCTAATATTTAAGGCCCTAAATTTTATTATAAGCAGATTTGGATGTACCCATCAAATGGCATTGTGTCACATTTATACATATTCAGCACAATTCATTTTCTAATTTCTAGTATCTCTTCTTCTTTAACTTATATGTTGTAATAATCGTGTAATTTGTGAATATTTTAGATCCCCTAATTGTTATCATTGTTATTGATTTCTAGCTTTATTCCAGTGTACTCAGAGATTATAATGGATAGTATATCAATTCTTTGAGCTTTGTTTAAAATGTTTATGTGGCCAGTATATGGTTAGTTTTGATATAATCCAATATGTATTTGTAAAGAATTGAATTATTCATCTAGTGGAGATATTTATATTTATATATCTATTTATATCAGTATCTATCTACATATCTTTTTAATGAGATATAGAGTTAGAGACTCTATATCTCTATCTTTACATACAAGCATATTTATATCTATGTATATGCCTATTTGATTTTCTTAGTTACCATATTTAAAGCATTTAGTTTTTGGTGAAATCCTTGATCTTGACATTTATTCTCTTGAATATATTCTACAAAGTTATTTCTAATTGTATATCTATCTGCCTCAGGATTTGAATCACATGATGGTCTGTGTGTCATTTGTTTTCTCTTCATATTTAGATATTTATTCCTCTCTTCTTTCATGTTTTAATGGTAGCTATTATATATAGAGATACATCCTCCACATGCTGCAATCATGTAATCAATCCTTCAGGAATGATTCATTTGTTTTTGCTAGGCAGTTAGAATAAGAGTAGTTATTTTTCTCCTAATCAGAGATTGAGACAATTAGGGCCATATTCCATCTCTGTCAGCACTGATCTATTTCTGGTAAACTTTACTCATTGGGTATCTAATTGAGGGTCTCTCAAGCATTTTAGTTGTAAGCCATGTATGGATGGATACCACACCTCTCTCTTAGTGGTCCCTAAGCACTCAGTTTTGTGTCTACATATCAGTAAAACTAGCTAAAGTTCTGCTTAGCTTTCTATCCTCTTGTTACAATGTTCCGTTTGGGTTTCTAGACCTCTGGTTTTCTTCAGCTTAAACATCAACAAATACCTTGAAGGAATGTGAAGCATCACATGTCAGTCAGCACACTTCTCTTCAGTTCATTTTTAACCAGTTTATTCATTTTAGTTCCTGCCTGCCTGTGTAATGCTGTCTTCCATTATTTTTGTCTAGGAGAGTGAGACTGCTGAAAGTTCTAGATGCCTCTTTTGGCTCAGTCACTTGGCCCAGCACCACATTGTAATGAGTGAATACATCAAAGTATGAAAGTGGCAGAGGATGTTATTTTTTTCCACAATGCATTTTCTTTTATTTGGTAAGTTTTATACTCAAATTTTAGCTACCTGAATGTTCTCTGACACCTTTCAGCATCATAAAAGCTGATCTAAAATAGTGTTCCTCTGCCACCCAATGCCTTTTTTAACCTAGTTTTTCTAATACAGAAAATTTTTGAGGAAAAAATAATTTTTTTTTAAAGAAAAGATTTGTAATAGCTTCGATCATGTGTTATGCACCATTTTCCGTTAAATTTCTCAGATTGGAAGTACCCTACACCAAGTAGGTGATGTAAATTTGAAACCTAAGCCCACAAACGACCACCTTCTTTTCCTTTGATATAATTTTTTAAAAAACTATAATCTCATTAAAGCTTTAATTCTAATCTGGCTTCATGTGATGTTCTCAGTGTTTGTTACTCACCTTACATGTGCCCAGGGTCTTCTCTCCAGGCCCTTGTTAACTCTAATGTTCCAGCAGCTCGCTTACCGAACAGCATTAGTGGAGGCGTGTCTTCATTGGCTTGCCCCACCTCAGTGACCTTGAAGTGCTTTTGGTTTGCCAAGTATCATTCTATTGTTCTTATCTGTGGGCTTTTAAAGACGTCCCTCTAATCAGAATAGTACGTCATTCTGAATTATGTACTTTTCTTTTTTCAGAACTTGTTTATAAATTCAAAGTAATTTTCTGAGAGACTCCAATAAACCTTATCTACTATCTAGATCACTGATGTAATCTGCAACTGAAAAGACTTTGGGTTTCTGAGTCCGGAAATAATGCCTAATACTGGTTCCTCAGCCTTGTATATGGTTGCTGAAATCTATTCCAGTAATACCGTATTATCTTCTAGAACCAGAACCCAAATTTACATTTTCTCCTGGTAAGACCATATGATTCCAGGTGGTTTTTTTTTCCACTTTCCAGTGACAAAGGGACTATATCAGCGGTTCCAAATAACATTTAATATTATTTTCTCCAACATACAAATCTTTAGTGACCCATCTTAGACAGGGTAGCAAAGTAATGACTTAAACTTATAAAAGCTTGTTTGACAACTGCTTAATTTCTCTATCCAGAAAGTTCCCTAATTTCTTAACATTTAAAAAAGTATAATTATTTATAATAATTATAAATATTGAATAAAACTGATTCCTAGTTTGCATGAGAAATATTTTTTGAAAATTAATATTTTTTAAATTTTAGAGAAAGCAGTCTTGCCTAGCTCTGCTTTTATAGCAAGTTCCTAATAGTTTTATCTTTCAAATATTATGATTCTGATCACAAAACAGCCTCTACTGGATACTCTTCTCTTTGCAAGTTCCAAAGCTCATTATTGTTTCATTGATCAAGTTGTTTTCCTTTGTGTGCAAGTCTGGCTGTCATTGAAAAAGATGATACTTGCTGTTTTAGGATAAGACTTTTAACAGTAGATGCCTCCAGTACTTTTATAATACTTTGGCATAATAAATTAAAGAAAAGGTCATTTTAAAAAGATTCACTTCTGTAAAGAGCCAGGATTCCTATCAGTACTCTCAGGAAAATTCACTGTAATTATATTTTTATTATTTCCTTCACATATATCACAACTCTTCCCCAAACATCGCTCTCTCTTTTTTTTTTTTGCAAGTTCCTAAACTCTACCTTACATCTAAATGACCCTCACCTGACCTTCTCATCTGCATTTATTTTATTCTTTTTAAAGAGTGTTCCTTTGTTGGTTTCCAGTGTAAATCAATGTAGTACTTCTGGCTTCGATATCTTAGTTTTACCCATTATTGAAACCTGCTTAAGAAAAAAAACAAACAGTCAGTCAAATCTAGCAAAAGCAAATGCAAAGGTAGTTTGTTGGGAAATATAAGAAGCTCTAAATAATCACCAAATAATAGTATCTCACACACAATCACACATACACACACCACAGAAATATATTGATTTTTACAGTGTGATCAAAAATTTTTTGTTTAGTTCAATATTCCTAGATATTGTAGAAAAAGCTTTTATTCCCAAATTAACTGCTAAAATCATGCCTATAAAATGTTTGGACATTTGTAATGCTTATATTTTTAAATCAATACCCTGGTTACCAAGAGCATTTCTTAATAAAATTCTCAGATAATTACTTTATCAGTAAGTGTTTGCAAGCAAATTATAAGTATAAATTTAAGAAGCAAAATCAATTAATTTACCAAAACATTTACATCATGTACTTGGTATAGCTACATGGTTATGAATAAAGCTATTATCATTCTTTCAAACATATGGCAGTTATGAATTTTGAACCATTAAAATATGTTCTTTAATAGCATATATTTTATTTTTCACCTTAATGTTCACTTGTTGATCCAAAATAGTTTTGGACACAACTACTGTGTAGATTCCTTAGTATGTTTATCTATCACAGAAGTCTTTCTATCCACAATAATTCTTGAGGAAGAAAAGATTCAGGCATTTGGGCATTTTTTTAATTTTCTTGTTTTGTTGTGATGGTTACATTTATGCTCAAATCAAACTATTAGTAAAAATTATTTTCAAAGTATTTATAATTTTATCTTAAAGATCTATGTGTTATTGATTGCCTCATACTATTATTGCTAAAACATTTCTTTCCAAAGATGTACAATGCTCAGTCTCGCCTCCAGTTACTCAGTAATAAGGAATATATTTGCCTATCTGATAATTTTTAGATTGATTTACTTACTCAGGATTACAAAACAATAGGTTGTAACTGGAATGATATGTTTAAAGAAAATAAAGGGTGAGGGTTTATTATACCATATAGAATACAGTAGTTCATGGCAGGTCAACACTCCCAAAGTCAACAACTAATAAAATTGGGATATATGCTTATATTTTTATAAGTATTAGAGAACTGGAAAATACCTTGAACTAGACAGTCTAAAATACAAGAATAGGGACAAAGTGTTTGGAACATAAGCTGCTGTTTCTTACATCGTGCCTTGAAAGGGGTTTGTTTTGATACATTCATGACCGGAAGCGATTTTGCAAAAAAGAGGCACTTGTGCTTGGGTTCAGTTTGCAGGATGCTCTGTTTCTTGAGCTGGGTGCCTATTACAGCCTTGCCTTAATTTTTCATTGAAAAAATTCATTGAGCTCTTCACTTATGTGTTTTCATTTTCTTGTGTGCTTTTTTTTTTACTTCAATTGAATAATTTAAAAAGTAAATGAAGAATAGCATCAAAATACACGAAGTAGAAAATTTTGTAATTTTATGATATCTGGGACTCGCTGAGTTGAGAAACGGAACGAGGCATAACGTAATGGTGTTTGTAAATAACATTTGATTGAATATAATTGTGACATGATTTGAATGCCTTCGTGAGTGTCACTGTTTAATTTTCAGTAATCAAAACTGTTTAAAAATACTGTTTGCACAGTGACAAGTTCAACTGTTTATAAAGCTAGCTCCTTGGAACTTTCTAGACTGATGAATTTAACATTGTAGCTTGTTTAACCCAGCAGACCAGCACCTCTCATTAAGCATGTGGCATTATACCAAGAGTGATGGGCCCTCTCCTGAGTGCGGTCTCCATTTAACACTGGTATTGTGTGAGAGCGGTTCTCACATTTTATCATCTAGGCTCGGATCTTAGCTTTATCACTTTTTAGATGTTTGGTTCTCATCTTTCCATGCCCTTATAGGCTAAGGCCTAAAATTTTCAGCATGAGGAAACTTTTTGCAAACTAATGATCTTCAACTCATGGAGGAAAATATAAAAGAGCTTTCCAATTGAGACAAGTAGAGAAAAAAATTATACTTTTAGTGATAACCAAATTATTTTTCTCAGACTTCTACCAATTTACAAAGCTCAACTCCCAAATCAGTTACTCTTGTCTTCCCTAGAAATGCATTCTCTTCTACTCAATAGAGCCTGGAAGTTGTGCACACCAAAAACTTCCCGTTCCTCAAACCCAGGGGAAAATCCTCTCCAACAGGGCCCACAGGGTATGAACAAGGCTGAATTCTCAATCAAGGACATGAAGGCCATTGAAAAAGCTTAGCTGATTCATTAAATCAAAGTGGGAATAAACTCTCCATGCTCTTGTTCATCGTGATTCATGAAATCATTAAAAACTAATACAGAATTGAGTCCTTCTCCATATCAGACAATCTTTGACAAGGTCAGTTGCAAATTAATTACAAATAATATTAATTAATCTAAAGAGTACTTATACTGAAATATTGAAGCAGGGAGAACTACATACCATCAAACTCTTCATTCAATCCTATGAAGACAATAGATCAAGAGATGCCTGTCAAGCAGGGTGATATAAATTGGGGACAGAAGTCTAACCAGGGGCCTCTTCATCTAACTTCTCTCACTCAATCAAAGCTACCTTATTTGTCGGTGAAGTCAAGCCAGGTGCAATGTTGAGAACATCCTATTTCTACCTTTTTTGTAATGCACAGCGTGGTTCGCCAGCTACATAAGTTTTGCCTGGAGAGGATTAATGCTTTTTCCTGGTTGGAGCCTTCATACCTGGAGTAGGATTACATCTTTCAAATAATCCCAGAAAGAACTAGCTCACTTACCCCGACTCTGAAAAATATAAGGTGGCAGTGTGCCTGATTAGCAATTTACTGAAATGTCAGTTTCTGGTTGAATGGCTGCATGTGAGTGAGTAGAATATGGAGGGCCCTTCTTTCTTTTCACCTTTTCTAATTTAGCTGCTTGTTTTTAGGCTATTTCAACATTTACTTAAATTTTAGACATTTTATTTCTCCTTATATTTCTTCCCCTGGAGAAGAGGGGATAGAAATACAATAAAACCTGCAACCATTCATTTTCACATCTGTTCAAATAAATCATACTGATGAAATAGGTGGACATAACTTATGAAAACAAAAACGTTTAGACTATACATGGACTTTGGTTACCTTTATCATTCCTCTTCCCTTATAGTGTAATAATTAAATTTTATCTTGGCACTCCCGTCCTTCCCTCCTGCAATTTTTTTTTTCATGAGTTCCCTTTTTAAGAGCAGGAGAGTGGTTTCTGTGTGTGTTATGCAAACAGACACAGACACTTTCATAGCCTCAACCAAAGATGATGATAAAAAAAAAAAAGGTAAAGAGCCATGTGGTTTAATGCAACTGCAAGAATTTGAAGGAAGGTTAATAATGTTTAAGGTTTTTACATAATTTCTATGTAAAAATACAACTATATAAAATCACATTAGAATCAGTTGTATATTCAATAATTGTAAAATATGGTATAGGCTTTGAGCCTCTTGGTTAAGAAGAAGAAATAGTCATTAATAATACTATTTTTTATTGTAAATGTTTAATTGGAAAATTTAAATGCCCCTAAGCTAGTCTTCTGAATAATTTGACCAGTTCATTAATTTCCCCCCAATGCTATCAGATAGTCCCTCTTTGGTGAACTGCACTGTGGCTGGTTTATTATGAGAAGCAAGTGTGACAGTGCTAATGAGAACTGTTAGCAACAATGAAACTACAGTCAAACATTAATTAAAGCCTTTACTCCAAGAGCATTATTCACACTCATTTTATTTCTCTTGTGAGAAGGACAAAAACTTGTATGTGCTCATCTAATACTGCTAAAACTCACACGATGATTTTATAAATAATAAAAGTGCTTTGATCTAATGCATATTGTTAGTATATGAGAGAAGAAACTTAGATCTGCAAGCAATTCTCTCTAAACTAATCTGACTTAATGAGGCTCTGAAATTGCTAGTTCAGTCTTTGGTCTTCGTTTACATCTGAGTGAACTGTGGCAATAACTGAAATGTTCAAAAAAAGAAGTTCCCAACTTACCATGGCTCAACATATGATTTTCTACTTTACAATTCAGTAGAAACTATACTCTGAATTTTTATCTTTTCTTAGGCTGGCAGTATGAGGTATGATCCTCTTATCATTCTGGGCAGCAGCAGCAAGAAAGATGATTTTTCCCAACTGTAGGCTAACATTGTGTTCTGTGCTATGATGGTCAGTAGGTTAAGTGTAGTAAATGCATTTCCAACTTAGAGTATTTTCAATTTACAATGGGTTTATCAAACCAATCATATAAGTCAAGGAACATCTGTACTAAAGTAACAGTGAACAAGGAATTGAAAGTTTTA
Source organism: Mormoops blainvillei (assembly GCA_004026545.1). NCBI lineage: Eukaryota > Metazoa > Chordata > Mammalia > Chiroptera > Mormoopidae > Mormoops > Mormoops blainvillei. The sequence continues at coordinate 116,223 of PVJD01000540.1, read as the reverse complement.
GTCAGGAGATTAATTAAGTTTTAGATTATTGAATAATGTTAGCTTCACAGATTACACAGGTACTTAATTAGCCCAACATTCATATATTCTCTTGTGTTTCCATTTACTTTTGCTTTAGATAAGACGTCATAGAAGAAAGGAATCTCTTCACGTAAAGAATATATACCTGGACAAAGTGTTCTCAAATAGTAAGCTCTAAAGAGTTTTTTGAGTCTAAAACCTTAATTGAGGGTGAAAGATAAGCAGAAAAGAAGAGCAGTAATCAATAAAATTAATAATTCAAATAGACCTTTAGGGAAATCATCTTTCACTAAGAAAAAAATAGACATTTCTTAATCAGATAACTCTCACCTATTCATTTTTTCCTTTTTACTTTTTTTTAGACTTCGATTTTAAAGTTTCATGTTAAAATTGACACCCAGTTGTTCAGTCAGCCACATACTTTGCCAAGGAAGTTGCGATTTTTATACCAAGAAATGTCTACTATGCTTGTGAGACTTCCCTGTTAGTCAGAACACTAATGTAGTGTTCTTCCATATACTACATTTTAGAATTATTAGGTAGTTTACATATGATACTGAAATCTCTTCCCCCACAGAGATTTTCATTTAACTGACCTGGAGCTAAGCTATGGAAACAGCATTTTTATAAGCTTTCCAGGTGATTCTAAAAACCATTATGCCAACATTTTGTCCTTAAAAACTATGTTGACCAGATCATATATCTGGAGTATGTGCCCAAGGAGATAGCAAAATAGACATTGACATACCATTCTCAAAAGTATGGTGACACTTCAGTAGTTAATTCTGGAATATTATGGAAAAGGTTCTTCTAAATTTTTGTAAAGATTAGAAAAACCATTTGACACATAAACATACTCATATCTGTATATTTTGTCTACATGATCCTAAGAATAACAAAAGTCCACCTTGATATGATTCTAGAGTATTAAAAGAGAGACCAATTTCTGTAGAAAAATTAGTAATAATTTTTCTACAGAAAAATTATTTAAGAGGGTACTAACAGTGGCACACAGAATATGATTTTAATTTGTACATCATATAGACCTATATAATCACACTTCAGTATGTCTTAAAATATTTTCTACATTAAAATTCAATATGACTGGTTACCACTGCTTCTAGTAGCAATTATCATGCAAATATAAACAGGAAAATTTGCAGTTGCTGAAATATAGATTGGACGTAAAATTGCAAATAAACTGTGCAAATAAACTGTAAAACATCAAGGTGATATTTTATGAGAATAATCCTCTAAAATAAAGTTATGTGATTAGTGAAAGGAGTGCTCAGGAAACATTTATAGAATTGATTATGTATATTAAAAAAGAAGAGAGCTGTAAGATCAATTATGTTTCCTCCATAGGAAAATGGAATAGGAAATTAAATCCAAAGTAAGCTGGAAAAAAAAGTAATAATAAAAGTTGAAGAACAAATCAATAAAACTGGAAACAGAAAAGCAACAAAACCAAAACCTGATCTTTGAGAATATCAATAATCAATATGACTATGGCCAGGATCACTAAAAGAGAAAATATAATACATAAATCTCCACTATCAAAAACAAAAGAGGGGGACCTCATTATGCATACCATTGGCATAAAAGGGATAATAAAGAACTATGATGAATAAATCCATGACCACAACTTTGATAACTTAGATAAAATGGACCAATTTTTTGAAAGGCAAAATTTTCTAAAACTTACATAAGAATAAATATTATGAATAGGCCTATATCTATTAAAGATATTGAATCAATAACTAATAACCTTCCAAAACAGGAAGCACCAGACACTGCTGGGTTCACTGGTAAATTCTACCAAATAATTAAGAAAGAAATTACACCACTTACACTCTTTTTTTTTTTAAAGATTTTATTTATTTGTTTTTAGACAGAGGGTAAGGGAAGGAGAAAGAGAGGGAGACAAACAGAAACATCAATGCGTGGTTGCCTTTCACACACACACCCCAATTGAGTATCTGGCCTGCAACCCAGGTATGCGCTCTCACTGGGAATTGAACCAGTGACCCTTTTGTTCACAGGCTGGTACTCAATCTGCTGAGCCGCACCAGCCAGGGCAACCACTTACAATCTTTTTAAGACTGTAGAGATCAAGATTAAAATAGAGCAAAGGGAATACTTCCTACCTCATTCTCTCAGACTAGCATTCCCCTAATACCAAAATCAGACAAACACATTACATGAAAAAAAAAAATACAGACCAATCTCTGTTTAACATAGATGCAAGAATACTCAACAAAATATTAGCAAATTGAATTTTAAAGGTATATAAAAAATTATACACCATGATTAAGTGAGACATGTCCTAAGCGTGCAAGGCTGGTTCAACATTCAAAAATCAATTACTGTAATCTATCATATCAACAGGCCAAAAAAAGAAAAATAACATAATCATGTCAATAGGTTCAGAAAAAGCACTTAATAAATTCTAATGCCTGTTTATGATAAAAATTCTCAGGGATATAAGAAAAAATGAGAATTTTCTCAATTTGACAGATGATGTACAAAACCCCTGAAACTGACATCATAATTAATGGTGGGAAACTTGAAGCTTTCCCTTTCATATCAGATACAAGGCAAGAATGCCTCTTATTACAGCTACTTTTTAACATTGTACTAGAGATTCTAGATAAAGCAATAAGATAAGAAAGAAATAGATATACAGACTGTCAGAGAAGAAATAAAAATAAGTTTTGTTCTCAGGAGACATAAATATCTACAAAGAAAATCCAAAAGTATCAAGAGAAACTCCTTCTAAGGAGCAATTATATTCTAACAAGCAATTATAGCAAGTTTGTAGGATATAAGGTTAATTTCCAAAGACTCAATTGCTTGCCTATAAAACAGTAAAAAAGAAGTGGCATTTGAAACTGAGAACGCAATATCATTTACATTAGCTCCCCCAAAACTGAAATACTTAATTACGAATCTAACAAACATGTATAAGATCTATGTGAGAAAAACTACAAAGCTCTGCTGAACAAAGTCAAATTAAATAAATGAATAGATATTCCATGTTATTGGATAAGAACTCGATATTATCAAAAGGTCAATTTTTCCCAACTTTGCCTATAAATTCAGTGTAGTCCAGCAAGTTATTTTATTGATATTGACAAACTAATTCTAAAGTTTATATGGAGAGGTAAAAGACCCATAATAGTCAACATAATATTGAAGATGAACAAAGTTAGAGGACTGACACTCTCCAATACCATAACTTGCTATAAAACTACAATAATCAAAAGTGTTATTAGCAAAACAATAGACAGAAAGATCAATTAACAAGAAGAGAAAGCCAAGAAATAGACCCACGTAGATATAGTCAGCTGATCTTTGACAAAGAAGAAAAGGCAATAGAATAAAACAAAGATAATCTATTAAACAAAGGGTGCTGGAACAACTGGAGATCCACATGCAAAAGAACAAATCTAGACACAGACCTTCCATTCTTCACCAAAAAATTACCTCAAAATGCATCACACCTCTAAATGTAAAATGCAAAGCTATAAACTCAGAAAAATAATGTAGGTAAAACTGAGGTGACCTGAGTATGCTGATTACTTTTTAGATACTACAGCAAAAGCGTGATCCATAAAATAAATAATTGATAAACTAGACTCAATTAAAACTAAAAACTTCTGTTCTATGAAAGACAACATGCAAAGATGAGCCACTGACAGAGAGAAGACATCTGCCGAAGGCCTGACAAACAACAGTTATCCAAAATATACAAACAGTCTTACAATTCAATTATAAAGAAACAACCATATTAATAGATGAGGTCATAGGCCTAAGCAAATACCTCAGAAAGATGATATACAGATGGCAAATAATTGTATGAAAAAATATTCTGTATCATTCACTTATGAATTGTAACTTTAAATAATGGGTACACTATGGCCAAAACCTGGAACACTGACAACATCAAATGCTGGAGAAGATGTGGAACATTCAATGTTGTAACAATAATCCATTGCTGATGGGAATGCAAAATGGATTCAGCCACTTTGGAAGACAGATTGGCAATTTCTTAAAAAAGTAATTATCGTCTTATAATGCAACCCAGTCATTGGGCTCCTTGGTATTTAACCAAGAAGTTGAAGGCTTAGGTGTACAGAGAAATTTTCACACAGATGTTTACAGTAACCTTATTTATACTACCAAAACTTGAAAGCAGCCAAGACATTCTTCAGTAGGTGATTGGATAGCTAAACTGTAGTACATCTACACAATAAAACATTATTCAGTGCTAAAATAAAAAGAGCATTTAAGCCATAAAAAGACATGGAGGAATCTTAAGTATATATTACTAAGTAAAAGATGCCAATTTGTAAAGACTACACACTGTATGATTCCAATGATATTACTCTCTGAAAAAGGCAAAACTATGGAGATAGTAAAAAGATCAGTAGTTGCTAGGGAGGAGGGAAAGATGAATAAGCAGAGTGCAGAATATTTTTAGGGCAGTGAGAATGTTCTATATGACTACCATGTTGGATACATGCCAGTAAATGTGTTCAAATCCATAGAACATAAGTAAGCTAAGAGTGAACTATAAACTATATACTTTGGGTAATAATGATGTGTCAAAGGTACCAGGTGTTTATAATGAGGGAGTTTGTACATGGGTGGGGACAGGGGATTTACAGAAATTCTTTGTACTTTTTGCTCAATTTTGCTTTGAACACAAAACTACTCTAAAAAATAAAGTTCTTTTCCTTCAGTTTTATTTTGTAATGAGTTCAGGTGTACAGCTTAGTGGTTTTTTTTTTTAAAGCAAACCATGTTATATTGTATAATAATTATAAATGGTAAATGAAGAAACAAATGGAAACAAAATGAATAATTGCATTAAGGTAGTTTTTGTACTGCGTGCAGTCCACAATTTATAAATGGAAAAGTGGTTTATACGACTCACAAAAGTCTCTAAAAAATTAATCAAAACCAAATCCTAATCAAAACTTCTTAAAAAGAAAGTTTTGGCAAGGAGGCTGATGCTATCTTTTCAGTGGTAAGTAAGTATCATAATGGAAACAAACCCAGGTTACTGGGCACAGGTTTCAGCCAAGAATTTCATCCGAACAAAATTTTGACTTGCTGCAGATGAAATAACTACTTTAAAATTATAGTCACTTTGGAGTAAAATATGACTATCTAATAAAAGCCACTGATTTATTCTCTTAACATTTTACCAGCTCTCATTCAGAAATACAAACACATTTATACTAAGATAACATTTCCATATTGGATATTACAACTTCAAATAAATACCTCTAATTATTGTATCTTATAAATTAAAAAGATTGAAAAGCACTCTGTTAATGATGTTAGTCATCTTTTGTTTTTATTACACAGTGTCATTCTCAAGATAGTTTACATTTACAGAGTTGTTTGAAACATTTAAAAATGAGAATGAAATATTCTTGCTTCTATGAAAATAAGCCATTCATCTCTGCTTTGCTTCAGAGATACTGTTTTTTTTCATAACTACAAAAGCTGCATTCACTATTCATAAGTGATAAGAAACTGTTAAATGGCTGTGACCAGCATCTTAGTCAGCTTGGTGTTGTGGGTGTCTTCCCAGGACAGATAAGGGCAGAATGTATACTTCCAGGCCTGGTAAGAGGTAGAAGAAGACCCTTAGGTGATGTTACCATCATATCACCCTCATACATAAAACTACTCCCCAAACACAAACACACAGACTCCAAAGAAAAACTAAATGAAAGAAGGACACAGGCAAATACAATTTGAAATCAGAGCCTGAAGGCCAGCAGCAACAGACAAAAGAAAAGAATACAGATGCCTTAGGGTTGGTGCCACTAGGAAAGTTTTGATCTGATATCTGAACGTCGTCCCTTCTAAACCCAGAGGTAGGCATTGAGGCAGAAATGTTAAAGGGACTGAGTCTGCTTCTGGTAAGTCAATCTTCCTGGTGAAAGGCCAAAGCAGAAGCAATCTTGGAGAAAAATTGATGAAATTTTGGCTTACAGCACTCCTACAGATGAAGATCGAGTAATGCGATGCTCACATAAACATTTATCATTTGATTTGCTTATTATTCTTTCTGGGTAACACAGACTTTCATTCTGGGATTATTTTTCTTCTTTTTTGTAACATATCCTAGAGAATTACCGTAGTACAGATCTTTTGGGTTGTATTTTAACTCATAATTTTTCATAGAAGGTAATATTTCTGGAAATTTAAAGGGAGGCTGACAATCTTTTTTCCTCAGTTGTTTGAAGATATTGTACCATCTCTGGCCTCCATGGTTGTGATTGAGAATCTGATTATTGTCCTGTTGTCGTTCTTTCGTCTGGGGCTTCTTTCTTCTGATTTCATAAAAGATCTTTTTTTCCTTTGTTTTCTATAGTTTCACCATGATGTGTTTGGACTTAGGTTAATTTTTTTTTTTTTTACTCTTTATGATATATTATAAATCCCAGATCTATAAATTTTTATTTTCTTTCGTTCTTAAAAATTGTACTCATCTTTCGAATATCACTTCTCTATTTGCTCTTCCTCCCTCTGTGATTCTATGTCGACACATATTAAACCATCAGATTCTCCCAGGTAGCTCATAGCTTCTCTTTCATATTTATTTTTCTGACTTTCTGTGTAGCATATATAGTGTTTTGTTCAGATATATCTACCAGTTTACCCCATCTCCATTCAACTGTGTTCTCATTGTTTTAGCCATCCAATAAGTTTTTATTTCATCAGTCATGTCTTTAATTTCTAGAACTTCAATTACTTTTTTCCTCTCTCAGACTTATTAGTTCATTCCTAGAAATTCCTTTATCTGTAGCTCTTGGAACACTTTCTGTTGCTTACCATGCCTTCTACTCTGGTTAAAACTTTGGCTATGAATCTAGACAAATATTGTATTAAAAAGGTTGATGACAACATTGATGAAGTAGGACTATTTGCTCTATCAAGTTATATTTTTAATCTGAAATAATTATAACAGTGGGGAACTGGGGAAAATAGATTGAGAAAGACAGAGGTCTCGGGAAGTGACCCACACCTAAATGGCCATGTGGTACAGGGACAAAGGTGTGCTGCAGAGCAACAGGAAAAGGAGAACCTATAAAATTATTTGGGATGGTTAGTTATATTTGTGAAAAACAAGAATGTGATAACATATGAGTTTGCTAGGGTAACCAGAACAAAATGTCAGGGCGGCTTAAAAAACAGAAAATCATTTTTTCTCTGTTTTGGAGCCTAGCAGTCCAAAATCTAGGCGTTGGCAGATGTGGTTTCTTCTGAGGCTTCTCTCTAAGGCGTGCAGATGACCGCCTTCTCAGTGTGCTCTTACATCGTCTTTCTTCTGTTGCGTGTGCACCCTTGTTCAAATTTCCTCTTCTTATAAGAACAGAAATAATATTGGATTAGAGCCCACCTTAATGAACATTTTAACTTAATCACCACTTTAAAGCTTCTACCACCAAATACAGTCATATCCTGAAGTATCTGGATTATAACTACCACATATGAATTTGTGGGGGGATACAATTCAGCCCACAGCAGATACCTTACATAAAAATTAATGATGAATGGATTGAGAACTTACCTGTAAAAAACAAAATTTCATTCTGTTAAACACGCAAAAAGTACTTTCACCCCAGAGTAGGGAAGGATATATTAAATAAGACACACATGCACAAGACACACTGGCTGACCAAATTAACTGTATCAAAAACAGTGATTCTTTTTCTTAAGGTCACTGAAAAATGCTACACTAGAATATAATCTTATAGAGCCACTGAAAGAATAAACTACAAACTAGGAGAAGATATTTACAATATTTATAACTTCTAAAAGGCAGTGAAAATGTTTAATTAAAATTAAAGTAACCTACCTAGGGAGATTGATAAATTTTCCTCATTGTACTGATATCTGGAATTTATTTTAGCACAAGATAAGCAATTTCAAGGGTGGTATATACACAGTTGATATGCTTGAAAAGATTGCAGCTTTAAGATTTTAGAAATATTCTGTCATTACTATATTGATTAATCCAGAAAGACCCACAGAATTAATCACAGTTAGATATATAGTGAAAAAATGGTGAAAGAAGATGACTCTACACTTCATTCAGAATTTACTAGTCCTTTTGGGTTGATGAGTTTATCAGTATGCCATCTCCACCTCTCTATACCCGTTAACATAGGTCAGTGTCTTTTGATTTTCATTATAACAACAATGATAAGGTAGTACATTATCTAAATTTATTTTGAAAATGGTTTGGATGATAACCATTACTTGCCATTCAAGTTCAAGCTTACTATTATGTTCTCAATTATATTTGTCTTGGTGCCTTTAACTGTAGTAAACTAATAAGAACATGTATACATATATAGGTGTGTATGTGTGTTTGTGTGTGTAGTGTTCATCAATGCTATGTGAGGATCAAATGGTAGCAGGATGGCATGTATATATGAATAAATATCTTTCAATAGTGCAACTATAGGAAAATGGTGGAATAACTCATGAGACTTTACATGACAACATAGCTATGCCAAACTCACAATGACACAAGCAATAGCATCAGTACACAAGTCACACTGTGATGATACTAAGTTTCAACAAAATGTCAACTTGTACATCAAATCAGTTATTTTGATTAGAATGCTATTAATTTTTAAGTTTTGCTTGTATTTAACTTACAAAGTTGCTTTTGATTTGCAGTCTATAGCTGAAATACAGATTTTATTTGTATATATTTAGGAAACACTAGAATAAAATAATTTAAATAACCCTCAGGATATGTGAACACATTTTTTTAAAAATTGGCTTTCAACATTACTTTTGAGAAATACAATTTTATATTTTTACTTTCCTTTTATATTTCATTTCTTTCTACTAAATGAGAATATCTAGGAAATAAAATGCTTCTCTTACAGAGAGGAAAAATTAATAAGATAGCATCTGTAAGTCACTTGCTACCTCAGCTTTGACTCTGATACTGAACCGAGAGGTCTCGATGTTCAGACATTCTAATCTACCACAATTTTAAATTAAGAAGAAATAGTAATGTACCAGTTATTTTCTAATTTTTATTTCTTCAGATTTAATCTTGTATTTGGGATGACCTTATAAATTCATCACAGTTTAAAAATACATGATTGAATGAATGAATGAATGAATGAATGAATTTCTGTTATAAGCCTAAACAAAACCAGATACTTTGAGAATAATATCTCTTCAGAAGAATAAATCTTTGTATTATACAGCATCAGGATTGCTGCAAGATCCCATCCAGAATAACATTTCCCACTAGGGGTATCAGATTCCTTTAGACAAATTTTGAACGAGTTTCTTGAGCCCTTAAGGTAAATTGAAAGATTTACTGACCACAAGAATAAATGGAATCTGAAGTAAAGTCACTTTACTCTAACAAATGATTCTTATTATTCGAGTCCTAACATTGCCATTTCAAATAGTTAGAAGTTATTTGGCTTAGCTATAAATTGTTCACATCTAAATAGAAATAAGAAAAAATTATTTGAAAGATGCATTAGCATATTATAATACAGAATAGAAATAGGTATCTAAAAAAATCATAGGGCTATGTTTTGTAATATGCTGTAGCAATGACTTAATTAAGGATCTTGTAGGATTTAATAGCAATATTATTCTGCAAAGACAAACTAACATTTACTCTGAGTCCCAATGTATGGGTATGTGTAAAAACTAATCTTTGAACTTAAAAGCTAACTCCCAATTAGAGATTAATTATAGTCTTATATGGCATTGTCACATTGGTACATTAAAATTTATCTGACAAGGCAGATAGTCTATAATGGAAAAATCTTGGGCTTTAAAGTAGAAAAAGCAGAGATCCCTGTTTTAGTCCCTGGACATACTGTCTGTTGAATATTTGGTTGGCCACCAAAACTATTTGAGCATCAGTTTTCTCATCTATAAAATACATAAAGTAAAAATTTTATCATAAGTAAATGCAAGAATTAAATGATACACTATATGTAAGAATCCCAGCATATAGTAAAGTTTGTAATAGCTTGGTAATCACTATTTTTACCATGTCCACAATTATCTTTCTGTAACTAAAATGCAAGTTGTCAATCGTGTCCTATTTATGCTTAAGTTTCTAATATTACCCCTAACATGGAAAAACTGTCCAAAAATGTTTATTGAGTGAATGTTCATTGTCAACTTACTGCATAGGCTTTCAGTTCTCAAAAGCTGCCACAGAGAGGCAATAGAATTCTGATTAGATAACTATTTAAGCAGATGCAGATTTGATATCGAATGTTTTACATATAGGAAAATTATACTTGGGAATCTGAATTTTTCTAATTAAGGAAAATTGTTATATACATATGCAGAGCAGCTACAATTGATTCAGCTTATATGCATTAAATAAACTTATAATCCATGATACTAAAAATGTAGTTGTAATAATATTTAATATCTGTAACATGTTTACATTTTATAAAATGTTTTCACATACAATAACTCATAAGGTCAAAGAAAAGTGTTATATTAAACAATCTTTAAAAAAGGAGAAAAACAATTTTTTTTTGCCATGGGTTTTATAATAATTGTTATTAGGTGCTAAGAATATACTAGGTTCCTAACACATATAAATTCATATTTCATCTAACAGGTTAATCAGATAATAATGGAACTTCATTAATTCCATCTTCCAATAACATTTTTCAAAGTCAACTACAAGAGGTTTAATTTAATTCAAATTCAGTTTGATATACTTCTGTAAGCATTTCAAGTTCACATATAATAAACTCTACATTGTAAAAAGCATAGTAAGGAGGAATAAGCATTCATTTTATTCCATATGTTAGAAAAACATTTTTCTGTGGTCAGGAAAATTTGAAATTACTAGACTAATTCAAGGGCTATGCATTTCTTCATTTATTTTATCTTGCAATGTCTTAAAATAGTTCTTCAAGTACATTTTACTAAAATAAAATTTTAAGTAAAAAATAAACATATCAAAAACATATAAATAGTAAACATTCAATAAAAGCATGGACATGCAAAGATATAATAATTCAAAATTTACATTTTAAAACATTTAAAAAGTGAAATGGCTTTAGTGTCCATGTAGAAATTCTATTTATGTAAAACACACATGTAAAAAACCTACCTAAATTATGCTACTATGAACCATAATAGTGGTTAGCCATGTGGGCAGTAGATACTGGTAAGGAACAGGAAAATTTTTTAGTGTATTGCTAGCATTCTGGTTTGTTTTTTGTTTTGCTTTGTTTTTTAAAGATTTATTTTTTCATTTTTTTATTTTTAGACAGAAGAGAATGGAGGCAGAAAGAAAGGAAGAGAAACATCAACGTGTGGTTGCCCATCGTGCTCCCAACCGGGGACCACACCTGCAACCCAGATATGTGCCCTGACTGGGAATCGAACCAGCAACCCTTTGGTTCACAGGCTGGAGCTCTGTCCACTGAGCCACACCAAGGCTAACATTTTGTTTTTTAACCTGCATGTTATTACATGGATAAATTCAGTTTATGACAGTTAATCTAGTTTTACATTTATGTTTGCTCTTCAATGAGCTTATCAAGTTTTGAGAAGAACTTTAAAAAATCTAAAAATATTTTTAAATCAAAAGAAAGTGAAGAATTTAGATGTTATAGAAGTAAAATGCATCATATGCATAATAGGAATCTTTAACAGAAAAAACCAAAGTAAGAATAGGGGGAAAGTATGAAAAATTATAATTCAAGAAAACTTTCTTCAGTAGAAAAACAAAGTTACATCCTGAAAAAGCATGTCTTCCTTCTGAGAAAATCAATGCAGAATTACCAACACTAAAACATATTTCAAAAAAAGGTAGGGGTTTTTTAAAAATTAAGAATAAAGAAAAACTTGAGGCAGGCCAGTAAAAAGTCCAAGTATAAAAAGACAGAATGGGGGCCAAAAAGCAAATCTTCATTACTTTTCATCCTTAATTCTTTAAGCCAGAAAAATTTAGATTAAATTATCCAAGACACCCTAAGAAAGCAAATATGAACTAAGAACATTGTATCTGCGAATAGATTTTCAAAAGTAAAGGTTACAGAAAACTGCCATCAATGCAATAAAAAAGATCTCAGGAAATGTTTCCATGAGTCTTTTTGAAGAATCCACAGAGTTCAAGCTTCAGGCAGCCAAAATGACTAGAGGTAAAAATCAACATTAAGAGTAATGGTGAGTATTATGTGTAAGACTAGGACTGATTATAAATTGTAAAGAAAGGCATTCTGTATTTAATTCTAGTGTTGCCAATACAAATAATTGGAGGGATTCCTGTGACATTTACAAGGATAATTAATTTGGTATTGAATTGGCAACACTTAGGATCATGTATCTTCTTACCAGCCCAACACACTTGAGGAGGCAAAGAAATAAACAATGATTACCTTAATATTTAGCAAGTAAAAATTAGAATGACAACTGATTTGCAGAAGAAATAACAGGTACCTGAAAATATTAAAATATCTTTAAAGTGTTTAAAAATAACTTTGAACATATAATTTTATATCTCTCAAAACTATTCTAAAAAATGTAAATACATTCCCACCTTGGAGTATGCTAAAGCACCCTGCAGAATACCAGTGCTCCAACTAATAACTAGAAAAACCATATTAAATAGCAACAATAATACTAATAAACATTTACCCAAGTAATGAAATAACTAATGAAAAATCAGAACTAGAAGAGTTCTACAGACGTAATAACTGTGAAGAGGTGAGCTGACATTTGGCAGTTGCATTTTACCTTTGATTTTTTTCCCCAACTAAAGGGAAGGCAATGGATTAAAAACCTGGACATTTCCTAGACAGAGGCACAATACAGGGGGAAATAGAAATCAGAAGAATTTTGCAGGTTTTAGGAGTTAAGGAACAAAATTAGAGAAAATTAGAGGCTGGAGAGAACAAAATCCTGATGAGAAAACATGATCAGAGTACAGAGCTTAAATGAAACAAGTTTTCTCCTCAATACTTTGAAAATATTGGAAGCCATATGAGTAAAGGAGATAAAAAGGTACTAAGAAAAGTTTTATAAATAGAGTTTTTTAATGTCTCGATGTGTCAGAAAATAATTTCAGTCCAGAACGTACCGATAGGATGCACACTCCTGGGGACTAACCCCTCAATGACTCCCCAGGGTATTTTGCCCTAGCAGCAGGGGGAAACAGAAGTAGATAAGACACATCAAATTGGCAAAACTGTTTGACTCAGCTGTTTATGACTAAACTAAGGTAATGATCCCCATTCTATCTCCATAATAAAGAAATAGGTGACCTTTATTTGAAAGAAGGGATATATCATCTGGAACACATTCAATATGTATCCACAAGTCCATGATTCAATCAAGTAGTACTACATTAAACTTTCCAAGATATGAGAAAATATAACTAGGAATAAAGAAATTGAAAGATTTATTTGCAATTCAGATATTAGAGTACGCTCATAAAAACTTTAATTATGATTCACATTTGTCACGGCATAGTAGAAGACAATGAAAATATTTTTGTAGATGGGAAATTTTACCAAAATATTGAGACGGAATAAAATCAAAAAGGAAATCTAAAATTGAACAATGTAATAACGGAAATAAACATTCAATAGGCATAATAAAAAAAATCAGAACAGCAGGAGACAGTATTGGTAAACTGATAAAACAAGCCAAGAGAAAATATGCAAATTACAGCATAAAGAAAAATGAAAGTTACAGAAAAAAGAGCAAGAGTCATATGGGACATAGTGAAAAGATTTCACATTCAGATGAAGTCTCAGAAAATGAAGGCAAAAAATTCAACAGTGTTGATAAAAGATATATATTTATATATTTATATATATATGTATGTATGTATTCAAGTTGCTCTGAACACTCTAAAACACACTTACACACACAGACCTACAGAAAACCAAACCTAGTTTACTTAGTAAAGTGGCTTAACCCCCAATGACAGAAAATATCTTAAAGGCAGCTAAAGAATAAAGGTACATTGCTTTCAACAGAGCAACAATAAATGAAATAGGTGACTTCTGAACATAAACAAAGACATCTTTAATGTGTTGAAAAATTATTACCAACCTATATCTGCTCTAAAATAAACCAAAAAGTATTCTTCATGGAGAATGATAATTTCAGACGGAAATATGAGCCAGATGGAAATAACAAAAAGAAGCAAGTTATGAAAAATAAAACAGGTAACCATGTAGGTGTATGTGTGTACGTGTAAGAGAGAAACATTAATCTCATAATCACACTGTCTGTGGGATTTTCAAATATATATATACATTAAAATGCATAAGAGCAATAAAACAAATAAGAGTAAGGTGCATGGATGGGAGTAAATTGTTTTATATTCCTAACATTATTTGGGGAGAAACAAAAGTGGTTGCTTCATTAAGCTATAATAAAACGGTGATACATGTAAATTCTATGGTAAGCATTAAAAAAATAGAGAAATAATGTACAACTAAAATGTTAATAAATGGGAAAAGTGCAATAATAAATATACTAGATTCATAAAAGAATTCAAGAAAGAATTGATAAAAAGAATGTAATATAGGCTGCTGAAATAGAAAACACACAATAAAATATAGACACTAAATAAAAAACATGTAAAATTACATCATTCACAAATGATGCAATATATAACCCTCAAGCAAATTTTTAAAAACAAAATTAGAATATCAAATCCAGAAAATATATGTGGCCAAGTGTCATAACTAAATGTTATTCTAGGAATTCAAATGTAGTTTAACATTTGAAAATCAATCAATTCAGCACTTCACAAAAATAAGGGGCCTTCAATGTGGCAAAAAATTGCAGGATTGTCTGAACAAAAAAATGTTAAGCAAAGTAAGGCTGACATAGAAAAGTGCATTAGAATTTCCTATATGTGAAGGTCAACAACAAGGAAAACTAATGTATGATGTAAGAAGTTACAATAGCAGGTAGGTATTCTTGGGTGGTTATAGGTGTAGTTGTGAGCAAGTAAATATAACTTACTGTTTACTATTAACTGTTTTTTGATCTGAGTGATTGTTACAAGAACATGTTCACTTTTGAAAATTCTAGAATCTATTCTTTTATATTTGTGTGAATTTCCTGTGTGTATGTTATGCTTTAACAAAGTTTACTTAAAAAGATGGTAGCCTTTCTAAAGGGCAGAATAAAATAATTGCAACAGTCAAAACTACAACTGAGAAAGACGGAAATAGATAAAATACAAAAATGAATAAATAGTAACCACCACACACACACACACACACAAAAATTGTTAGAAACAATGAAAAATCCCCAATGGAAACTGTGTTCAAGGAGCCAAATTCCTGAAGAGAAAGGGAATTACAGATATGTGATCAAATTCTGCAGACTCTTGATCCCTGGGGACATTTGATGGTTCTTGGCATATATCTTTAGAGATGTCCAGGTAGAGAACACTATTACTAATGGCATAAAATCCCCAAATATTGCACTATTTTAACAGGGTTGGAGAGCTTAAAACAAGTGAAGATTATAGGTACAAAAACAGAATTTGGAAGAAAGGAAGTCGTTCAAGCAACTATATCCCTGCGAGAATGTGGCATATGAAATTAAGCCTAAGATCATATTGGTTTTTTCTTTAAGGCAAGTGTCAAAATTGTAAACTGCACCGGGCAGATGATAAAAAATTAGGAAGAAAGCTCCTGGTGGTCACATAGGCATTTTTCTGCAGTTTACAAGGTTGAGAAGACAAAAATTGGTGTTGGAGGCCAAATAAGGAGAGTCACCCTGGTAAAGAAACTCATCGCCTTAGTTGGAAACTCCAGTGGGCTACACCTTATTAGAGGGGCAAACAGTAGGGAGAAAAATAAACCATGTTATAGACACATAGTTGAATAATAAAGAGCAAGAAACATGAATGGCCCATTCCTACATGCAACGATGTGGGTATTTGTCACAGTACACGTGGAGCCAAAGAGGCCACAGGAATGAGCACTTAACAAATGATTTCTTTTACATGAAGCTCAAAAGTAGGTAAAGCTAATCTCAAATGCTAGAGATCAGGATAATAGTCACTTTGAGCAAAAGTAGTGAGTTAGAGGGAGGGGTAGGATTCTTGATTGCTGGTTTTGTTTTATGTCTGAATCTGAGCATAATTTTTCATTGTAAAAATGCTTCCAATATATATTTATTATTTGTGAGTATTTACACATGTATTCAATATTTTAGTGTAAAGCTACTTAATAAAAGGAGGTTAAAAATCCAATGAATATTGGAACACTTGCATCTTGAATGTCATAGGAAATAAAACAAGTTAAAATGTCAATTTTATACATATTTTATTGAAGAAAAATAGGATAGTCAATAAATAAGATTCAAACATAAAATATGGTGAGTTGGAAGAAAATCATGCAAGGAAAGTGAAAAGGAAATGAGTCCAAAGAGGAAAAATAGAAAATATGAACTTCCAGAATGTTTTTTTTAAAAGTATGATCATTAATTTTTAATATATTAATATTTCTTTTAATATTTATACAGTTTCATTTATTGCATTGATTCAGAAGTTATTCTCATGATATATGGAACAAATTTTGCCTTTTTCCAATGGCTATTCATTCAGTCAGCCAACAATAATTTTTATGAAAAACTCAATCTTTGCCCCAGTGACTTGAGATGCTTCTTCTACAGTATACTAAATATGTGTTAGAGCACAATGGTGCTGCCTCCCTGTCTATCCAAGCAACTGCACCAGCAGTTTTCAATCTGAATTTGTGTAATTCCCTCCTACAGCTTTCCTTGTTCAGGGTTTTCCTGACTACTCTTAAATATTTTACTATTTGAAATGAGGTATCAACTAATTCTATACAAAAATTTGCTGATAATTTTTGTGGAATAATATTAAATATTTAACATTTAGGGAAAACTGAAACCTATATGATGTTGAGCCATGTGATCTAAGAACAAAGGATGTCTTTACAAATGTTCAAATATTGTATCTGTGTCTATCAGGAGTGTTTTAAAGCTTTACCAAATTTATTTTAAACTGTTCTTTTAAATTTATACCTCAGTATTTTTTGCTATTATAAATAGAGCTTATTAGACCTTTTATTTTCCACTAACTGATTATTGTTTGTTTATATAAAGAGTATTGATTATATGAAGTTTTTATTCTATATGACTACTGAATTCTCTTATTGTTTGAGTTCATTTTGCCACTGATTGTCAAAGCATTTTAAATACATTGTCTGCAAATGCATTTTTCTTTTTCATTTCTAATTCTTACAGCATAAAGAAAAATGGCTTTTTTGTTTAATTACATTAGTTCAAATTTGCACTATACCATCGAATACCTAATTGCAAAGATTTCTCAAGTGTGAGTATTGAAAAAGCTCACAGCATTCATGCTCATCCTCATCATGCTCTAGCATCACTGTGGGCTGCTGTCTGTTCCTTAGACATGTTGATTTCTGGATGAGGCCTTCACACCTATATTTCTCTCTGGATCTTCTACCTATTATTCATATGGCAACGTCCTAATACAATGTTAGGTTTTAGTCCTGATATTAGTTCCTTAAAGCTATCTCCCATGACTTCCACTATTCTATGCACATATGAATTAAATGTATTTTTTCACATAACATTGTCTTCTTCTATTTATTTTCCTGAAGAAAATTTATGAGAATTTTATTTTGCTTTATATACACATATGTTGTATGTTTAGATCAATGACAATCTCTATCTCATTCTTTACTCACAAGGACAGGCTTCTACCCTTTCATGTATAGCTGAGTCACCAGTGCCTCGTACATGTTTATACCTTGTGAGACTGTAATAAATATTTTTAAGCAAATGAAATGATTAAAAGTGAAACTTATATACTACTTATATACTATACCTTTAATGGATGCCAAAAGTTCAAATGAAAATTGAACTTTTAGTCTTTTTAATTAGTCTTTTAAAATATCAGAACCTAGTTGCATATGGAAACTGTAACAGTGTAGAGTTTGAAAGAAGGGAGTCTGTAAGTGAAATATTTGAGTTTAAATTCTGTCATTATTAGTTGTGTAAACATAGCCAAGTCATATATCATGTTTCTTCCCTTATTTTAAAGTAATAATTATTTTCTGTGATTTATATAATTTAATGTATTAATACATGTAAACACTCAGAATTACTGCAGAAGGAACTTTCAAATTTTTGAATTATTACTATTGCAAGCTGAAAACTTCTTAGACTGGTTCAAAACAGAAACTCTATCTAGGTTGGCTTTCTGCTTTATGTATAGGAAGAGATGATTAAATATATTGTTTTAAAAGGCATATACGATTGCTAATTTTAAGCTTTAGCCTAAGTTTATATTTTGCTTATTTGTAGCTTCTTCTGTTGTGAAAGAAAAAAAAAGATATAGTAAGGTCAAAAAAATAGATGAAACAGAACAAAACGAACCCTCACCGGATTGTGATGATGACCAGATGCGGGTGATTCACTGATGGTATGCATCTAAAAATGCACACTGATAAATATGGATGTGAAATCCATTAATGCTTTGGCAACTATCCCTCTCTCTCTCTCTCTTTCTTCCATATATATGCAACATATATTTAATATCATTCTCCCATTTTCAGATTTTTAGCCAATAATAAATATTATCAGGTTTTTCAGCAAATTTATCAGAACCCTAAATTCAAATCATATTAACATGGATTTTAAGTGTCATAGTTAAGATCTGAACCTTGAAGGAACATATAAATTTATGAAATTGAATTACACTGAAATATTTCAGATTATGAAGTGACTTTAAAAATCTTTATCTTTAGAAGACAGTATAATCTAACAGAATGAAAACATTTTCTCTTTGAAGTTATTTTACATTTAGCAAATGTAATTATTGCTACTAGTTGCTTACTCAATGTTCACTCTCCCTTTATCATTTACTAACAGATCTCTAATTTTGACAATATATACAACTTAGAGTACCAATGTGACCTAGTTCTACCAAACAAAAGTAAACCGATTTCCAGTTTTGGTTCTAACATCTAAAGCTCTCAGAAGTTGTTACTCCCATTTTCACAACAACAAAAACAAATGCAAAAATAAACCAACCAACAAACAAAAACCACCCTGAAAATCAGTAATTTTTCTTGAACCCATCAAAGAATTGAAATTACACAGAAAATTGCCACCCCAAAACCTGAAGGGACTGGCAAATGCAGAAAATTGCAGCTAACATCAGCTCACCTGAAACAGAAGCCGCCAGAGCCCCAGGCTGATAAAAACCCAGGAACCGCGATGCTGGTGAATGGCTGGAGGTTGAGGACTGACGAACTTGAAAGTGAGAAATTACTTGGGACCAAGCCTGAATCAGGACCTCACACACTCAAGAGTTTTACTTAGGGAAACCCTCCAGGTTCTCGTGGTAAAGATTTGAAAAAATAAAAATCCCCTCACACACTTCTGATGGTCAGAGCCCTGGGACTTAGGCCCCTTAAAGGACTGAGATTTAAGCCTCATATGCTTCTTCTCTTCTACCCACATGTTGCTACCACATCAACGGTGCTCCAGTACAATAACAGTGTATTAAAACTAAAATAGATGCAAGGGACAATATATGCCATATATTTTTGTGTTAATATGCACATATAAATACATATGGGGCAGATGAGTGGTCCCAAAATAAATGACCTTCCAGTGGCAACAGTCTAGTACCTAGTACCCAGATCTTGGATTCTAACAACATTCTCCAGTAAAAGGGACCAAGACGTCTTCAATAAAAAGCCATTCCAAGACTGGAGCAAGAAATATCCAATATAAGCCTGGAACATTGTGTAATGCCAGAAAGTGAAAAATGTTAAAAAACTGATAGGGGCTTGTCAAAGAGTGCAGAATCCAACTAAAAGACCTACTAATGGCCAAAGCTGGAATAAAATGAGCAACATAATAAATAAAGTAGCTTTGTATTATAAAACAACCTGGATTTGAAGCATAAAATAATTTTTGAGTTCATGCTAACATAAATTAATGCTTGAATAAATTAATATTTGTAGGGGGAGAGAAGAGATAAATTTCCCAATTTGCACCCAGACCATCAGTTTATTTCCTCGATGAGGCAAAAGACTGGATGGACACTGTTCAACTCTCACAAGAATAATATTAACTTAACCTCCAACCCTTTACAAATATCTCTCAGATAAATTATCTATATTCATAAAATGCATTTCAAAGTCATAAATTATGAAATTAGAGTAGCAATATTTGGAGAATACCATCTGAAGTACACCCATTTCTCTTTCACATAATCTAATTTTATTTTTCATGCAAACTATAAATCAGCAGTGAGTTCGTAACTGAACCTCTAGTATTGTTTTCAGGCAAAAATCACTTTCATTGATTTGCTTTTAGTCTAATGTCTTCCATCTATACTGAGTATCAATATAAGGCAGAGAGCCCTGTGCAAGTGTCTGCTGCATCTATTATTTAAAAAACAATAGTGCAATATATCAAACTTTACACACCCATAAGGGTTTAAGGATAATGGTTGACTAAGAGGTGTTTTATTTCTTCTGAGTAATTGGATTATTTTTATGAGCATTATGAATTGTGCAATTTCATAGGTATCCATTTTAACATTAGCTGGTAGAATGCTTTCAGTCAAAATTTGGATTACCTTAAACAAGTATATAAATAAGATAGCGACAGATATGTGAAGCACTTTTGCCATCATTTCAGCCTACTATATCCTTAGTTAATACTAAGAACTGGTCATGTCATCTTCCCTGCTAAGAAACTATACAGCCTTAACGTCAACCAAGAGTTTCAGCCAGGCATATCAATTGATTTGAGCAATTTGAGATATATATAGATATATATAGATATATATATAGATATAGATATATATGGTGTGGATCCCTGTTATCTGGAGGATTTTACAAGGAGGTGAACCCCCAAAATTGAATTTATTTATAAAAAGCTATGTATTTATTCTTACATGTTTAATTTCAGTCACTTTCCATTTGATGCAATAAACCTATTGAGACTTTTTTTCCACTGCTCAGAAGAGTTTTTTAACTTGATGCCTTTTAGTGCTTTTGCCTTTACTGATAGTGTATTTTGTTTCACTTCTTCCACATTAGCAAAGCATTTCCCATTAAGGACTTTTTTCATCAGGGGAAATAAACAAACAAAAAAGTCTCTTGGGGAGAGATTGGGTGAATTGGGAGGGTGGGGCATGGAGGTCATGTCATTTTTGGTCAAAAACTGCTGAATATTAAGCAAGGTGTGGGTAAGTGTACCAGTAACTGACCCATTATGAAATAGACAAATGCATTCAAAGAGTCTTCAAACAGTATTCACTGAAGCTAAACACAGCCTCTCACAACAACACCAGCTGATACATTGATACAGGTGAGTTCCTAGAACACTCACCTAGCAGGGGAGCCTGTACTACAAGGAGAATTATCCAGAAGATAATTCCCTTTTTTTTTTTTTGGTTCCTTCCTCGTATGTTCTTAAAATTTTCTCTTCTTTTTTTACTTTCACTTTTAACCATTTTTTTTTTATTACAAAGCAAAAGTGGTTTCTATGGCTTTTTTCTTGGTCCTGAACTGTAGTAATCAACAACATCCACTAGGTTTGGAAATACTCCTCATCTTCGTTATAATAAAACTTATGTTTCTTTCTGACTGCTGTGATTCATCTAGAGAAAATACAATGAAAGACATTCTTTAAGAATTTTTAAATAATATTTTTATAAACTGCCTAAGAGATACAAAATAATACTTACAAAATAAATGTAGGAAGCAAAGCATCACAGCACAGCTCTCAAAATCTAGCTTATGTATTGCCTTGAAAAGCCATGATAGGTTCTCTGTAGTATTTAAATTGAAATAGACTCATTGAACGAGAGGGCATGTGATTTTTCAAATCTAGGAAATAAAACCACATTTGTGGGTTTGTTTATTTGTTTTTATTTTTGTTGTTGTTTTTGTTTTCCCAAAGGGGAACTACCAATTTTTACTTTACCAGGCAATGTATGTGTATTTAACTTGCTTTTTATATCTTTCCCAACTCTTACTATTGGTAGGCCTTTTAACGATCGCCCACACCACCCCATTAAATCTGGAGTTCATGTATGGTAGTTTATTTTGTCTTTTTTTTCCCTACATTAGTCCTCCTCTAACTCATGGGGGATACATTCTAAGAACCCCAGTGAAGGCCTGAAACTGTGGAGAGTACGACACCCCAAATATGTTTTTCCTATTCAAACATACCTGTGATAAAGTTTAATTTATAAATTAGGCACAGTAAGAAATGAACAATAATAACTAATAAGAAAAAGAACAGTGATAACAATATTCTGTAATAACAGTTATGTTAATATGGTCTCTCCCTCTCTCTCTCTAAATTACCTGATAACAGAGGTGGCCACTGAGGGACTAAGGTGTGGGGGAGCTTACACAGTGTGGATGCACAAAACAAAGGATAGATTACATCCTGGGCAAAATGGAGCAGACCGGCATGAGATGTAAAACTTATGAACTGTTTATTTCTGGAATTTTCCATTTAATACTCTAGGATTGTGGTTAACCTAGGCTAACTGAATATGCAAAGATCAAACCCATGAATAATGGAGGACTAGTGTATATCCCTTTCCTTAAAGAAGTTGAACACCTTTTCTTGTGTTTATGGGCCCTTCAGTGATCTTCCTGTGTAGTGCCTATTCATTTCTTTGTTTGTTTTCCTATTGTGCTATTTTTATTTTTCTTATTGATTTATAATATTTTTAAAGAAAAACTCCCAGATACTAATTCTTTGTCAATTTTAGGCATTGATTATAAAACTTTCTCCAGTTTTATAGATTGTTTTTCATCCCCTACATTGTGCCATTAGATGAAAAAAGCTATGGTTTTAATGTACTCAATATAAATATTTTTCTTTTATTATGTATTTTAAATAAATATTCCCTTACTTCAATGTTTTAAAGATTTTTATATTGTATTTTTATAAAAGTTTTATGCCTTTTCTTTCACATGTAGGTCTTTATAATCCAACTAGAATTTTGTGTATGATGAGTAAGGGTTAATGTTAACTTTATACTGCTGTATAACAAACTACCATAAATTTAGCAGTTTAAAATAATACTCATTAAGTATCTCATGGTTTTTACAGGTCAGAAGCCCAGTCATGGGAGAGCTGGGTTTCCTACTCAGGATTTCATGAGATGGCTTCAGAGTGTTACTAGGGCTACATTCTCATTTGCAGCTCAGCCTCTTTTACAAACTCACAGATTGTTGGAAAAATTCATTTTCTTGAGGCTCTGTACCTGAAGTTCCAGTTTTCTTGTTAGCTGTTGGCTAGAGACTGTTCTCAACATAGCATCCACTCTTCAAGGAAGCAGGAGGGCATCTGCTACTGCTTTTTGTGTCTTTACTGGATCACCAGATTAGGCTGTGCCCACCCAAGATAATCTGTCTCTTGTTTACTTTAGAGTCAGCTAATTAGGGGCATCTGTTACATATGTATAATCCTTTTTCTAGGTAATATAACATGATATGGAAGTAGATATCCCACCATACTCACATGTTTAGCTTACACTTTAAAGAGAGGAGATTATATAGGATGTATGCAACAAAGGGTGAGAACTTTGGAGGTGTCTTAGAATTCTGCCTACTACAGGGTATAATTTCAATTTTATCCTTTTGGAGAGACAACTGATTCAGGCTTATTTTGTTCATTTTATATGTCACTACTCTGTCCTACCTAATCTCTCATAAATTAAGTTTCCATACTCTCTGGGTGTTTTTCTGGATTCTCTTTTCAGTTTCATGGTGCAATTACTCTTCATTACACCATCTGAATTACTAAAGCTTTATAATTCTTGACATCAGGTCAGCAAGTCATCAACCTTATGCCACTTTAGAAGGGTATTAGCTACTCTGAGCACTTGTCTATTTAAATCTTAAAATTAACTGACCAAGACTCAAAAATATCCTCATAAGGATTTGGGAAGAATTGACACCTTTAATAATTCAGGAATATTGTATTAATGTCATTTTTTATTAGATGACCTTTAATAGCTTTCAATAAAGATTTAAAATTTTCATGAATATCTGGAACATTTTTACTAGATTTTTCCTATCTACTTTATATTTTGATGGTAGTGTTAACAGTGTGGTTAATTAAATTACATTTATTAACTATTTTTTGTCTGTATAAAGAAATGCAATCTATTCTTGTGTATTTGTATTTATCTTCTTTCTTGCCAAGGATTCCAACTAATTCTAAGAATTTATATGTTCTATGGGTTATTTATATAGATAATTATATAGACTATTAATAACCTGTCTTTATTTCATACCTACTTTTAAGATATTTCACCTTGCTTTGTTTCCTAACTAGAACTTTAGTAAATTGTTGAGTGGAAGAAGTGGTAACTTCCATCCTGTGTTGTTGTTGAACTTAAACAAGGACTTTCAGTGCTACACCATCAATAATAATTTCTACTCTTATTTTTATGACATACCAGATACTCCAGATATATACTCCAGATGTTGTTTGTTCATATCAGGACTATTCTGTTCTTCTTAGATCTTCCATGACTCTCAAGAAGTTAAAACTTTGAAGCTATAGTTCCCACATTTTTCAGTGGCTGGAGACCTAGTTAATTTCACTGTGAGAGATGCTGCAATGACTTGTGGAGGGTGGAAAAAAGAGAAATTGGCAGCTATGAGCAGGGATGGGTTTGGGTTTTGTTTTAAAGTTTTGTATATTCTATTGAGAACTAATCACTTCCTTGTTGATGGAATCTTTTCTGTCATATCAACACACCCAGATTTTTTGTGTGTGTGAATAGCCTTGCTGATGTTCACCCCCTCAGGCCTCAAAGTATTGTGAAAATTTCTAATACTCTGTATTAAATGTCATTTCATTATATATACCTAGAGTGATTTCATTTTCCAGGCTGAACCTCACCAAGTCAACATCTGTTATCAGCAGTGATTCTAAAGGAACAACCCCAAATACGAGAATCTGGAATTGGTTTACTGATTGAAGTAGATTTGAAAGCAGTGATGCACACACACACACACACACAAACACACACACACACACATATGCAGTCTGTCCAAAAAAAAGTCCAGCCATTGTTAACTTAATGATAAGGCTTTGCATGACATCATTGTAACCTGGCAGCCAAGGAGAATGGACTGGAATGTGCATGTGTGAACAATGATGACTTCACTGTACTAGTCAGCAGGGTTGGTAGACATCATTGAGTGAGCATGTGTAATGTAAGGCCATCACATTCAAAATAACTGAGCTAGGGGAGCAAAGAATCTGCATCCAATTTTGCATTAAGCTTGAACATTCCTCCATGGAAACTATTAGGATGATTCAGAAGTTCTCAGCTCTGGGCAACTGGTGATTGGCAGCTTCATCACAACAATGTACCTACTTATGCATCACATCTTATGCAGAGTTCTTGGTGAAACATCAGATCACCCAGGTGACTCAACCCCCTTACAACCCTGCAGCTTCTAGTTTCCCAAAACTAAAATCACCTTTGAAAGGGAAGAGATTTCAAACCATCAGTGAGATTCAGGGAAACATGGCAGTGAAACTGATGGTTTTTGGCAGAACTGTGTGAGGTGCCAAGGTGCCTACTTTGAAGGAGACTGAGGTGTCACTGTCTTATTTATAATGTTTCTTGTATCTTGTATTTTCTTCGATAAATGTCTTCATTTTTCACATTACATGGTTGGACACTTTCTGGACAGACTACACACACACATACACACACACACACACACACACACACACATACATACGATCTTGTCATGATAAACATACTTTCTACCACTACCCCTACTTTCTGAAAACCTCATAATGATTGCGTTTATGTGACTTGTCTTGCAAGGAAAGCTAATTCCTCTCAGGACCCATGCAACCCTCTCTCAATACTTATATGTCTATTTTTAGTGCCATGTACCAGCAACTCAGAAAGACAAATTAAAGTCTGTTCCAGGCAGAGGTACCTGTATACCAAATAAATTGCAAGATTTTTAAAATATATATTGACAGAAATCTTTGGAGAATATAAAGAGATGGATTCCAAGGATATTAGATGAAGGAAGAAGAATATACTTGGGATCTATCCAAACTTATTAGTTATGTGTATCCTTTGTCAAGATTTCTGACTTTAATGTGTAAACTTGAGCAACTGATAATAACACCATTGTTTGGTTGCTTAATGAAATGTCAGTACCACATAAAAGTAAGCTGAGATACCAGAAGAAAGACTTGCAATGAAAATTTTCTATGAAAGACTTCTAATGGAACAAATATTCACTGGTGTTGGGAGAGTACAAAAAAAATTTTTGTCAGCAATTTCTAGACATCTTCCTGAGAAGAATGAATTCCACTTAGGTACAATAAGAAACAGAAACCATAGATAGCTTTCATGTGATTCTGGCCTTTCTGAAATTCACCTTTCTAATCTTTGTTCTGGCTTGCAAAGGTTTTATAAACCTCTAGTTTCCTAAAATAAACTTCTTCCCTTATTGCTTGTCTAGGGTAGTTTCTGCTTTACTTAATCAATTCTTATTACTTTGCCTTTCAAGTTTCATTTTCACATTGGACCAGAGACAGCATGTTCCTATCAGATGGGGAGGATTCTAATGTTTGAATACTTGGTATTGAGGCAGCCATGTCTCCTACCTAAGTACAAAAAAAATTCTCAGTAGTAATGAAAAATGAGTTCACACTATTGATCACAGAATTTCCTGAAGGCACTAAAATTTCTGATTTAAGATATCCCTGCATTACAAGTGCACTCCAGCCCTTGCCATAGTTTGGACATATAAACCTATGTATTCCGGTTTCTTCCTAAGTAATTGTGAATTGATACTATCATTTATAAACAAAACTTCCATGAAAGACAAGGCAAGCTGTATATTTTAACATGCGTAGAAATAAGGCTGAAATTGAATTAATTTGCATGAGTTTTATGAAATACCTGATTCCTACCATTTCCTCTATAAACTATATTAAAAATGAGAAATATCACTATTAAAAATATTCTCATGAGATAGAAAGTAGAAAACATCTATTAGATATAATGTCATTGATGATTCTGCAGTGTAGAAATCTCAGAATTTTTATGGATTTCTGCCAAGGATGTATGTCTATAAAAACACAGTAAACATAATGTATACATATTATTTCTTACATAATATAAATCATATTATATAGATATGTGCATATATAAATTATATTATATACCATGCTATTAATTAATACCTGACATATGCTTCAGAGCTCAAATATGAGGTTCAATCAATTGATATGTTAGTGTTCACGAAATACACATGTTTGACAAACCATTTAAAGTTATAAATTTCCTGGAAATTTTCCTGAGCTAATCAGGAATAATTCATGTTCAATAGGCTATTCTGATCTATTCAGACATGAGTCTAGATATCTTAGCTCTAATACAGTCATTGTTTCTTCTGTAACATCTTGTTATCAAACATAGAAGACACAAAAATGACAAAACTCTTGTTATGCCAAATGATTCTTATTTTCATGATGCAGTAACCTTTTAAACTCTATAGTCTTTATCCAAAGTAGAAAGCAGACCACTTTAATATTTCTGATGATTAAAATAATGCTTTCAATATAACTCTAAAGAGAAACAAGCAGCAGCAATTTAATCTGTATTTTTCCTTTAGATAAAGAAGTAATGAGATATTCAGATAAGAAAAACAAACTTGCTCATGCACAATCCTGTCTTATTTTGGAACTTCCTAAGCTTGTAGGAACATATGCATTTACATAATGTATGATTAATTATGCATTACATGGACAAGAGCCATCTCTGTCCAGTCCAGCACCTTTGAACTGAGGTTTCCCGCTGGGAAGATAATGAGCAGGGACTGAATTTCAATAGTAAAATTCAAATCCATATTCTAGCATAAAATTTGAAAACAATTAATTTAGAGAGTTTACCAGTCTCTATAGTTTTTAATGAGTCAGTGCTACTAAGAGTAGATCCCCTTATCTAGATGCCACAGAAGATCAAATTAATGTTTCTGGCCATTAGGACATTATCTTTAAAATTATAGCCACATCCATCCAATGTTCTCCCACTGACCTGAAAAGTAAATATATTTCCAAATGACTTAATTTACATTCCATAAATTTGGCTAATTGCTATCTCTCTACTACATTATAAAATGTTCATTTTTACCTGACGTCTAGCTCACTTGCCCCCTTTATCCATCATGACTGCTCTCTTCAACTTGTGCTTTTTGTTCCTGGAATACTGCTATGGTTGCTTGAATGAAACTTGCTTTGATGCTTTACTCACTCTTCTCTCACACCCAACCACAGATATTTAGTTGGTTATTGACTCCCTCTTCTATTTTACATATAATCATACCACACACATACACTCACACCCACTACAGTAAACCTTCAACAAATGTTGACTATATGCTATTAAAGGAATGATTATAGAGCTGTGTGAAATGGCTTTCCTTATATACTCATATATATAAAACCTTTATTAAATACACAGTATGTGTAAAGACATATACTAGGTCCATGGGAGATATAAAAATGAGCAATAAGAAATGGCAATGCCCAGATAGGAGTTACAAACTTGAACTGGTGCAGATTTTTAGGTAACTGTAACATGAGACAAAATAACTCCACGAGGCAAGTACACATGTCCATGGATAAATTTTGGAAGGGGTAATTTATTCAACTGAGGAAAGAGGGAAGATTTCATATGTAAACTATTTCATATAAACCACAAAGGAAATAAAATGTTAATGAATATAAAGGAATAATGGACATTAGGTAGTTTTTTTATTTGTTCTGCATTGGGACCAAATATTCAAAGGCATGCGAGAACATAGATAAGGTAGTATGGGAAAGCTTTTGTGGCTAGAACCCAGGTGCACAAAAAAAGATAGATGTGTTACTTAGTGTGGATTGTTTTCAAGTGACAGAAACAAATTGGAGCTAGTTTACAAAATGAAATTAGAAGAGACTAGGATGAATGTGTCCTAAGAACACAGGGTTATCTCAAAGAACACAGGTGGGGATCTGCTACGGAACAGAGATTGTAATAAGGGTGTGGAAAACCAGCCGAGATGATTTGTAAATCTTTTATTTGCACATCTGATTATTCTATTTCCCTTGCTTTTTCCTCAGCATTATGAAAGACTTAATATGATCATACCATAGTTCCCAGATTTCAGTTACAGTTCTCACAACCAGCAAGCAAAAAAAGTGACACTAATATACAAGTCAAATATTCTAGAAGATCCTGATAAACCTCCCATCATGGGTCAAGTTTCCACCACTGCTTTATGGGCAAAGTGCAGTGAATACACCATCTTACTTCATCCTCACAATGAAGCCTGTTATTATATATGTGTTAAGAATTTGACAATTGAAATGATTAATGATGTTCAGGAACTTAATCAAAACCAAATCAAGTAATTGAGCTAATGTTAATATTTGGATTTCAACATCATCTGTTAATCAGGGAAACTATACTTTTAACCAATAAGTTATACAATTGCTACTTTACACACTTGACCCATTGTCTACCTGAGGGGTGAACAAAGATTATATAAAAACTGACTTCTAATATAGCTAGAGTAAGTTCACACCTCTACTTCTTTCAGTCACATCTTTTTTTTTAAACCACAGTTGTCAGCCATCTCATGTGAATGAAGAAGACCCATGTCCACTCACAACTCACAGGAGTTGCACAGTGTAATTTGAAACAGTAGTTTTTACTGTGTCTTCCAGTAGGTACATGAAAAAATGTTAAATAAAATAAATCACAAATTCAGACTGCTTAAAATATTACAGAAAAAAAAATCCATTTATGCCAGGTAGCATATGGTGAAATGTCTTACCATATAAAGAGGCTTACTCAGCATATATATCTATATATCTATATATATACACACACATACTGAGATTTTATATATATATATATTTTTTCCAGAAATGAGGGTAGAGGCTCTAAGTATTAATTAATATTCCAGGGGGTCAAGAGTAGAAAGAAGATTCCAGCACCCATGTGGAATGAGAAAATTCATCTTCTCTGTATGGATAAAAACTTAGATTTAGTTTTATGTCCATTACTTCCAAGATGATAAGCAGAATCAGTGTAGGACCAAAAAAAAAAAAATTCTGACATCATAAAATGCAAATGACA
This sequence comes from Mormoops blainvillei, assembly GCA_004026545.1. Lineage (NCBI taxonomy): Eukaryota > Metazoa > Chordata > Mammalia > Chiroptera > Mormoopidae > Mormoops > Mormoops blainvillei. Next base: position 85,958 of record PVJD01000540.1, on the reverse strand, counting down.
CGGGATTCAAGAGGCTATCAGAAGACAAATTTTTGAAGCAAAAGAGTTCAATAATCAGAAAAAAATGATATAAACTTTTGTTTTTGCTTTCAATGAAATCCATAGAAAAAATAACATCCTGCTGGGAATAGATATTCTCAATACAGGTCCCACCTTATGATAAATTCTGCCTCCTCTCATCTATGGCATTGACTTTCTCCGTAAGTCTTGAGTTTTAGTATTTTATACTAAAGTTTTATTTAATTATTTCATTGACTAATTGGAAAATTGGGACTTATGTACAATTTTAAAAGTCTTCTGTGTGCTATATTTTATGATTTCAAAGACAATGGAATCCTAGATGATATCGAAGTCCAAGATGTAAACATGACATAGGAGGCAGAATTCTGTAGAAGTTAAGTTCACTAAAATGAAATGCTTCAGAGACATGTAGCATAAATGTTAGGGGAGTTATCTTCATAAATGTTGAAACCCCATAAATAATGTCAAGTTTTTTGAATGGACCACTGATGAAGAGTAGATAATCACTAAATATGGCAAGAAGAAATAGTATATTCAGGTGGCATTACTACTAGGAAAGTTTTACATGAGAAAGAATATGCAATGGGCTACAGTAGTTTATTGGAGTTGGGAATGAGCATTATAAGAGAGATAGTAGTACGTCAACTGGGAAAATGAGAACCATTCGCTTAAGGAGTTTTCTTCAAAGAAAAGGCTTTCCTTATGACAGACTCCAGATAACGCAACAAAATAGACAATTTCTTTAGTCAAAAGTTAATTTGTATAGATGCCAAATAAAGTCTCCACAAGACATGACAAAGAAATTTGAGATGGTGAATACCTTTCTTAAATATGAAATGAAAACAAAGCCTATATCAGAAAATCAGAATTTGGCAAATTATATCAAGTTCTAAGCACTAGTTTCAGTGGGGAACACAAAGGGCAAAGTACCAGCACTCATGAAAGTTGTCATAAATCATATATATCCCTAAAACTGTATACAGGCTTAAAAAGTACAAAGTGAGATGTATTTGTTATTTATTATCTGTAGTATCTCCTTACAACCACGTTTTGAAAGGACAATGCTAATCTCAGTGATAATCTGTAAGTGAGGTACCTCTTTCTTTCAAAGTTAGACCTAAAACATGTTTAAATTGGTTTATATACAGCAATGCACATACTAACCAGGTAAACAGCAACAGTATTAAAGAGTCCTCAGCATTAGATATTAAAAGTCTAAATTCTTGAGCTCCTGGTGAGTCTAATTATTCCTTTAAAAAGTACTTCTATAAGCAATTGCAAAAGAAAATACACATTCATATTTCTGGATTACACTTTTCTTATTACCTCATTGTAGGCATTATCCCCCAAAGGATAGTGAGATAATTATATTATCCTTAGAGGTGCCATAGTCAAGGCATCATGTTGAGAACTGCATTGAGCAAGCAGCAAACAACCTCTCACGTGACCCATGGTGCTGATGTGGGCAGTTCACTCTGCCTATTTTGCAGGTCAGATGTTGAATTAGTATCATCCTTAGTTACTAATTATATACCCCTATAAATGGCTCTAAGTTTTGTTTTTGGTTTTTTTTATACTGGGTGTTTAAGAAAAAAGTATAATATTTGGGATATAAGAATACCTGGATTTAGCAGAGTTTTCCCCTCAACTGTCACTAAATATTTTACAATTGTGAAAAACCACCATTAACCCTTCTTGGTTGAAGTAGGCTTTATAAAAACCAGGTATTCACAAGATAACTACATTATCATCCCAATATCTCCCCTTTTTTGTTTAGTTTTCACTAAACTAAATTATAATTATAAATTTTTATAGTTGCTACAGATAGAAGTTTCTATTTCTTACTTCATTTAGATGAGAAGTTCTTAGAGAGGCCAAACGGGATTAGAAAAGGATGCCAACTTAAGCCCAAACATGGGTGTGAAGATGTTCTCACCAGCTATATCACATATGTCGGGACCATGTGTAGAGAAGTCCAACTATAAGGAGAGGGCATGAATTTTTTTTAGAAGATCTGCAAATTGTTATTGTGCTAATGTTTCCTATGACCAGGTTTCTCAGTAAACTCATTGGCTTTTTTGTTAATATTTTTATTATCAGCCAATGCAGTAACCAATAATTTCTTTATACTTCTCTGTTGCAGGGAAACCCAATAAGTTCCACAGAGTGGAACTAATGCTTAGCAAATTCATTTACAAAGCATTCAATACAAATTTTGCACGCCAAATAGAATATGTCTGGGACTGAACTACTGCAAGTTCCTTGCAACACTGGAAATGCCCTTTTATGGCAAATAAGAGTCCTAACAACTTGAGTGTAATTGTACTTGTCAGCAGCACCTACAACTTGAATGTAAGTCTTGAAAGACTACATTTATTATGTCAGAGGCAAATTAGCAGCTGCTCAAACAGAGATGCTAGAATTTTAATATAACATCTGCAAAACAGCTTTACATATCTAGAATCAGCTTTTTATCATGCCAAACAGCTTTCATTGAATTTCATTGATAAGCCTCTTATTCCATATGTACCACACAGTACTTTATACTCTCTATAGTAATAGTATTTAAAATAGTATAGCCGAGCTCAAAAACCCTTTTTTCACTGAGACTTATGTATCTCCTTCATACCCCTTCAAAATAAACCCCAAGGTACTGTAATGTTTCTCTATAACAGTGTCTTATGTTTTCATATTAATCTATCGATATAGGCCTAAATGATTGTATAAGCTATGACTAAATTTTCAGTCTGTTAAATATGTTTTAAAATATCACTGTTGTTACATAACATTCTTTTCTCATTGAATCTTCCTTTGAATTCTAAGAAAATGATAACTCAGTAATAGAAAGTGTCCAAGTCTTAACACAATAAAAACAAAAATAAAATAAAATGAGAACACTTTCACAGGAAGGAAATTCTGTTATGAACATGGATAGAGAAAAGTATGATACATGCACCACAGGAAAACACATCTTTTTCTTAGATAGAAAGCAAAGATGGTCAAATTAACAGATGTCAGCAAGAAGTACAAGCTCCAGAATGAGAGCACTGTTCTATACTGTGACAAATTATAAAGAAATCTTAAAAAGAAATGAAATGAATGGAAACAGAGATTAGACAAGGAGTCTTGCCAAACAGGGAGAGCAAGTGTGTAACTATACCTAAAGAGGGCACGAGGCTGTGAGCATTTTCTCTTATTTGAATTTTTAAAATGTGACAATGTCATATTAGGTAACACTGGCCACTCTTTTCAACTGAAGTTCAACCTCCTTCATTTGATGGGGGGAAAGACTGGAAATAATAGAGAAGATTTCCATTTGCAGCAACTGTTTCCTCAGCAGACCAAGAATGTGCCTTTGGGGGTTGCACAGAGTTGGACCAACATGTGCAGCATTACAGCATCTTACCTTTCTTGGACAAGCACATTCCTGAATCTAAAGGACAACAGCATGGAGGTGTAGAGCATCCCTCTGACTAGGCAAGGAAAGAAACCAGAGAATAGGTAAGGTATAGTTCTAATCCACCAGATGAATAAAGAACTGACAATCCTGAATGCCCAGATTGGAGCTATGAAACAGGAGATGCCAGTGATGTAGAAAACATTCATTTCAAAATGGAGAAAAAATAAAATCATGGAAAAGGGCAGAAAGAATATAATACATAGAAAGGAAATGGTGATCAAACATACAGATCAAAAAATTATTCTTCTTCTTAACCACTTTGGATGCCAGGGGACTGTGATGAAATATCTACAACAGTCAGCCTCAAAATGCTCCTCCCTTCCCTGGTTGAGAATGATGGGCTACCAGCCCAGTTAATGAAGGGAGGATAATGTATTCTGTAGGTGGTGATATTGAAATATACTAGAATTATAACAGGAGATAAAGTGAAGAGAAATCAGTGAACCAGTTTCCAAGACCGAATTAGTTGAAGGAATTGACCTAGAAATTAACAGAAGATAGCAAAAATGAAGAAAAAATATAAAGGACATAAAGCCAATAGGCATGAACTTTAATGAAAGAGGTATTTCGCAAATAGATGAAAAATAAATGTTTTGGATGCAACAATACTTAATTACAAAAATATTAACAACTCCTGCTATTTCAAACAGAGCCTCTAAAGGTAGATTTTAAAAATGGTGTTGAGGAGAGACCCAGTTTTCAGTCACAGCAGTAATTCTGAAATCTGCATGCATATTTATTTAGTTAGTCTTCAGTTGAATACAAGCATCAGAATTGGAAAACCTTTTAAAACAAGGAAGTGAAATGAAAAAGTATCAGAGAGTGTATATTTGCTGGATGTAAACTGAGAACTGAAGTTACGTTAGGAGACACGCAGAAGTGAGACCAACATTGGCAGGGGCCAGGAAGGGTAGGGAGGATTGAGAGGAGCCAAAAGAGTGGAACTGAAAGGGGAGTTCGCTAGTCTTCTATCCCTGCCATAACAAATGACCATGAAATTTGTGGCTTAAGACAACACACATTTATTAGCTTATCGTTGTGTAGCTAAGAAACCTCACACAGATCTCACTGGGCTAAAGGCAATGTGTTGTCAGGCTAGGTGGTGTCCTGAAGGCTCAAGGAAAGAGTGTTTGTTTCCTTGTTTTTTCTACCTCCCAGAGATTGCCCACATTCCTTGATTGCCTACATTCCCTTCAACCCATTTTCCAGCAAAGTCAATAATATTGTCTCTCTGTGCTTTTGTCTACATCAGTTTTTCTGACTTTTTCCTCTCCCTCTTCTCTTTAAAGGACTCTTGTGACTACATAGAGTTCAAACACAGAAGCCAAGATAAACCCTACTTTCAGGTCATGTGAATCATTAACTTAATTACATCTGCAAATTTAGTTCCCCTTTGCCAGTCAATCTAACCTATTCACAGGTCTGAGGGAGAGGACAGAAACATCTCTGAGACGGGATATTATTCTACCATACAGAGGTATTTTCAAGGAATGATTAGAAGTTAGAGCTCACCTGTGGCACCTAAGATTGAGATGCATAGTCAAATTTTATCTCATGTTTTTAGATTCAAGGAAATGTTGCCATATATGATTGAGAGTCCCCAGGGCTGTGGGGCTGAAGTTCTGCAGATCATGCCTCACAATAGACAGAGCTGGTGAAGAGGTAAGTTAGTAACTTCAACTGAGATGGTGAGCAAATGCATGGGCAAACGGGGACGCGCCAAGGCACCCATAACATACTTGAAGGCAAAAGGAGAAAAGGGCGGGCCAAAATCCTACACAATGGTAACTGTGACAGAGTTTGAGGAATAAAGTTTATGAAAGGAAATAAAATAACAGATGAAAATCCAAGAAAGCAAAAAGTTATTTTTTTGAAAAATTCTCAAATATAGAAAAATAGACACCAAATATATTTCAACATCTAGGTTAGGTAGTGCAAAATTTTATATCTCTTTCACAATAATGTTTCCTCTACATCCATTACACATATAGTTAAGTAAAGGGTTGAAACTCATCTTCTCCCCACGTTTCCTCTCCCTACTCTATCACTACATTCCTATCACTATCACTATGTTCCTGGTTAGGTACCATTAGTTACCAGCTCAATTCTCAGCTCCACTTTGAAAACTCTATTGAGAAAACAAAAATGAAATGTAAATTTCAAGAGCAAGAAATATTTTGGAAAAGAAGAGGTAAAAATCTAAATGAACCTGTACTCCTAACAAAAATAGAGAATATTAAAACCATAAATCTTGAGATACGATATTTAGAATTTAAGGTAAAAGCAACGTGATACAGGAAAAGTTGATGAGAAAATCAACTACAAAGACATTAAATGATTCCACTATCTCATTTGAGAAATGGTAGGAAATAAACATTTCAAAGTAAGATTTATGTCAACATATGTGTATACTATGATATGCTAACATTCACAGATCAGGGATTGAGGTCTGGAGAGCTATTCAAGGCTATTGTTAGTTACTTAAACTTTATACTTGGTACCTAATAAATATTATCTTTGACAATTAGTTTTCCTGCTTTATATGGTGTCTCAGCTCTATTTGTGTTAACACCTTGGTTCATTCTAATTATGGGTGATGTATATATAAGCTTTTAATGTAGGCTTTCTTTAACAAACTGCAGAGCTCCAGTTTATACTGCCTTGGTGATTTATAAAATGTATGATTTAATGCTAATGAAATTGTCACATTTTCAGTGTTTTGTCTGAAGGTCTCCTTGAGTCAACATGTAGAATGACACTTCTTGTCAGGATATACCTGCCCTGAGAATTATAATGCTTAGATATTTCACAGTCCAACCAGTATATTCTTTAGGAAAAAACAAAACAACAACAACAATGAAAAACTAACATCTTATTAAAGAAAATGAATGTGGAACATATCAATGTGTTTGACTCGACAAAGAGAAAATGAGAAATTTGTAGAGAAGATAGAGATTCAAGTGTTCTTTTTTGTAAACAACATTTAAAAAGTCACAAATAAATACTACTAAAATGCACATTTTAAATTGTTATTGAATGCATTATATCAAAAAAAATCTTTATAGTTGCAATTTTTGAGAATGTAAAATATACTTGCCCATAAAAAAAGGAATTAATCATTTTTCCTTTTGATGTCTACCAAAACTCATTGCTTAGTAGGAAAAACAAAAACAAAACAAAAACACCGCAGAGCTTAAACTATATTAACAATGACCTTTCAGGGTAATATGAAGTTCATTGAATATTCATTATTAAAATAAATATTACAAATCCAAATGAATCTTTAGGAATATATATTCTCTTTTTTTTCTCAGGAACATATAGGGTGGACTCTGGAGTCAACCTACTAAATTTTAAACTCTGCTAAATCCACTACCAGTATGGGACTTGGGGCAACCTGTATAAATTCTCATGTGCAAACTGGAAATAATAACAATATCTCCATCAAAGGACCACTCTAAGGGTTAAATGGAATAACTCATAAAATACTTAGACTTCTACCAAATACAAAATAAGTACTCAGGTATTATCGTTGCCTGAATTTAAGATCTAGTTCATAATAAACATTTACTGTACATCAATGATTTCCTTAAATCACCAATGGTTATACATTTATACTTGCAAGTTTAGTTTCTTGCCCTGAACACTACATTCTAATGGCCATCAGTTAATAACCATTAACTTAATTATTGATTTTAAATTTTATATTGCACAAGTACAATGTATAAGTATTTTACCATTTAAGTCAAGTTTCAAGGTAACATTCTCCTTTTGGGAAGTAAATCAGTTAACTGGAAAATTATTATTTTCTGTGTAAAATTCGAGTGATTATTATAATATAGCTATACTTGTAAAGAGTGCAAACCCCAGAAAAGTTATATGCTATTTGAAGTGCTTTGTCAACCTTTTTTTCCTTTTGATTCACTGGGTCACACATACTTAATAACTTGGAAAGCCATAGTGCCTCAGATTAGTTGACTTTGAATTAGTCAGGAGAAGGATTCTCCTGGTGGGTGTGGTCTAATTGGGTGAACCCTAAAACCAAGCTGGGCCATTCCTGAAGAGAGAAATGATGAAAGCAAGAGAGGTTCTTTTGCTTGCCTATGGCTCCTAGAAAGTTACCCGTGCCCAGTGAATTTCTGTCATCATCCAAAACTCATGTCTGACTAGCCTTTAGCTACAGGAACCAACCACATGCCGGTAGGATCCAAACTCAGAAGGCTCTCCATAATTTTTCCCCCAAAAGAACATGTGAAACTGCATGTAGCTCTGACCTTCTGTAAGTCCAAGCACCCACAGCCTAGAGAGGCCCTATTCCCATGGGAGGGAGGGGCATTTCCACCCTATATTCTCTCCAGGCTGCAGCACTTTGCAAGAAAAGACTAAAATCACGTTTTACTCTCAGAACAAAAGTCATTTACAAGTTGGTCTAAATTAACCCCTCTGCCATTTTTAGAGCATACTTGCTAACTTTTCACCAAAAATGGGTATGCCTGTCCCTTAAATACTTTAAGTAAAAGTAAAATTAACATGTATATGCATGTACGTATCTATATGCATGTATATTTATATGCACATGTTATATGTTTAATAATTTAATATTATACCTCATACTAATATAATTTGTATATGATGCACATATTATATACAGTGTGTACTGCATAAATATATGTGTGTACACATGAATATATATATGTATGTATATATGTATATTTGTGGGGCCGGGGTGTATTTCCTAACTGAAGGTTTGGACACTGTAGCAATGAGTCACACTAGCAAAAAGAAGCAAGAAAACCTTAAATTCATCCATGGGCCATAGTTTTTCACAGGGTGCTGCTATGTAGCATTTCTATAGGCTTCCTTTCCCCAACTGGCAGGTTTTCGTATGTGTAGAATAAGCCTGTTTCCCTGACCTCATTGAACTCCTGGCTCAAGCACAAAATTTACTCAAACTAGACATAATGCCTTGAAATTAAAACCCTGAAAAGAAAGAAGACAACCTTTTCAATTACGTAAATTTGCATACCTCTTCACTGATTTAGATACTTTCACAAAAAGATTTTGGTTCTACTCTACATAATCAAAAGATCATTACAATATTTCTCCCCAAAATGACATTAGCTTTCTTCAAAGGTAAATCATAAAACATCTGTAGCCAATTTATAATAATAACTTTTAGCCATTTTTACTCTTTCAGACCACAAATATTGAAATATAATCTCATGAACAGCACGACATTAAAAGTTTGATGTAGTTAAAGAGGTATTTAAACTAAAAAATTGAGACCAAAGTATTGCACATTTTTTTTTCTTAATTACAATTGCAGCATGATTTCATCATAACTGCCATGGATAAAAAAGATCTCCACTTATAGAACATAGGTATGTGTCTCCCTCTGTAATTTGGAGTACTGCCTTATGTGTGGGTAATTATGTTTAATGAGCTCAACTGGATATGATATGTAGGATCAACTAACACCCAAATGATTAGCAGAGGTTAGCACTGATTGTTAAGGGTGGCTAAGCTAGCTTATAGTGTATAATAATTAAAATTATGATTTCTTAGTTGCTTCACTTCACCTATGATTCTTTTGTCTTGAATCTTTATCTCCTTTATCATGATTTCATATTCCTATGGACAAAATGTCTTCACCTCCTTTTCCTCATAGTGTACAATTGCTTAAGAGTTGCAAATCAAATGTCTCTGGAATGAGGCAGGGAACTTTAATATGTAAAGCATGAGGGATTTTGAAAGCCTGGATGTTGAGGGCTGAAGGCTGAATGTGGAAGGCCAAGGGTTGTGTTAAATTGGACAATGTATATCCAGACTAAAGGTATGTAAATGCAAACTTTTTAGAACACTATATGACCAAAACATTTCTGTGCAATGAATTTTGCCAAAGGATATTAACTTATGTCTACTGTCAAAGATCAGTAGTTTGTAAATTTGGAAGGGTAAGATAATATTTTGAGATTGTAATAAAACATTGTTCCCTGTGGACATTTTTCAGTTTGTATGCTACACCTTAAATAATTTAAATCAAACCAAGAGTTGCTTATATGTCTATATATTTAATATTCACACACATATACATGTATTTATGCCATGTATATATATTTATGTATATGTCTATATGTCTTTTTCACTTTTATTGAAGTAATTAATACACATGGCTTAAAAGTCAGATGATACAAAAAGATTATAATGAAAATCACTACTTCTCTGGTCCCCCTTTCCCCACCCCTCCATCCCTTTCTCAGAAACCACTGTTTTGACTCAGATTCTTGTTTAAATTAGCACAATTTTTTTAAAAAAGTATTTGCATTGCTAATTAAAATGATCAGATCTATACTGCTTTATGCTGTAATGGATGAGATTAAGTAATCTCATAAGAAACCTAACTGTTCTTCACCAGCCTCTGCAAGCGTGTCGCTATTATCTGTTAAACCTTAAAAGAACATTTGCGGCAACATGTCTTTGTAAGTGTGGCTCACGGCCAAACCAAGCAGAGTACTATCATTACATTTCTCTGCTGTGAATGCTGGTGCTTTATCTTTCCTTAAGATTTTAACTGTCTTTTCCTGGGCAATATATTGTACTTAAAAATTCCATTACATCAGATTTACTTTTCATCATTCTTAGTAGAGTTTTAATAGATTATGTGTGTCTGCATGATTTGTAAAACAAAAGTAATACACAAAAGTAAAGGAGGGGAAACTCCTATATTTCCATCTTCCATTTATTCATGTTCTGAAACTATCCATCCATTCCATGCACACATATTAGTACCTGGTGTTAATAAATTCTTGTGTAACCTCTCAGAATTTAGCTATACATACAGAAAAAATGCAAATATACCTTCTTATATCTTCCTTCTTTCATAAAAATGATAACATACTACATGTATTTTATAAGCCTTAGTTTTTCATTAATTTTACCTACATACCAAGAAAGTAACTTTCCTTGCATACAGTTCTTGAGTTTGGACAGCAGCATACAGGTACCACTGTAATCGAGGTGCAGAATCGTTCCTTTGTGCTGCTCCTTTTGAGATGCACCCAACTTTGGAAATCACTAATGTTTTCCTTCTCCATAATGTAGCCCTTTCCAAAATGTCAAACAAATAAAACTATACAATAGATAGCACTTTAAGTCTGATATTTAACATTTAGCATAACATATTTGAAATTCGTTCATATTTTTATATGTATTATATTTTATTTTTTTGACTATGAGTAGAATCCCATTGTAAGGGAGGACCATATTAAGGTTACACATTCACCAGACAAAGGACATTTTGATTCTTTTCTTTGTGATTATAAATAAATACTCAGTCTCCCAAGTTCAGGAGGATGCAAGTATGCCTGAGAACTAAGCAAGAGAATATAATTAAATATTGGGAAAAAATGAGGTAAAATAACTATTTGGAGATATTACCCCCCAAAATGGGATGTAGATCTTAGGTAGAAGCATGAATAATTTATGTGTCATAGCCAGAGAGAGAGAAGGCCAAATATGTGAGTATAGAGAGATATATAAATAAGTTCTATTATTTTTAAGATTTTATTTATTTATTTTTAGACAGAGTGGAAGGGAGGGAGAAAGAGAGGGAGAGAAACATTGATGTGTGAGAGGAACATTGATCGGGTTCCTTTTGCACATGCTCCAACCTGAGACTGGACCGCAACCCAGGCATGTGCCCGCCCAGGAATGGAACTGGAGACCTTTTGCCTTGCGGGATGACATTCAGCCAACTGAGCCACACCAGTCAGGGCTAGAGTTCTATTATGATCGCTTCAATGTTCTCAACGACACAGGAAGCAAAGGTATCAGCTGACCTAGTGAAGATACATACCATAATGACTGATTTTTCATGAGAGCTGGTTGGCTAATTTCTAGTTGTATATATTTATTGTGAATAATGACAGCATTCAGCATTGAAGTGCACACATGTTTCTCTGAATTGCACATAATGTATAATTAACTATAATGTATAATGTATCATGACTCCTACTTTGTTTTTAAACATTTGGTATATCTTTTCCCATTCTTTTAATGTTTGGTCCATATTAATGCTTTGTTTCATGTGTGTTTCTGTAAATAATAAAATCTTAAGCTTTGTTTGTGTCACAAACAAAAATTATGCTGTTGTGAATGGATATGTTTAGCCTCATTATTTTATGTTGTATTTTTTATGTTTCCCGTGTATATTTGCTTTTCAACCTTTTTTGAAATTTATTTAAGGTTTTATTTATTTTTAGAGAAAGGAGAAGGAAGAGAGAAAGAGAGGGGGAGAAACATCAATGTGTGAGAGAAACATAGATTGGTTGCCTCTCACATGGCCCCAACCAGAGGCCCAACTTGCAACCCAGGCATGTGCCCTAGCTGGAAATTGAACCAGTGACCCTTTGGTTCGCAGGCTGGCACTCAATCCATTGAGCCACACCAGCCAGGGCTGTTTTTGAATCTTTCAGTATCTGATTTGTTTTCTTTGGGGGATGTGTGTGTGTGTGTGTGTGTGTGTTTGTGTGTGTGTGTATATTCATCCATGTAGTTTTTCCTGATATTTAAGAGGGTTCATCTTTTTGTTTTAATGATTACCTTTTTAATTAATTATGTATAATTATTTCTGTATTACCCTCTGTGGTGTAAGGCCTAAATTTAATATTGCATGCTGCCTTGATATCTGAAATAGGGGGGCCCTGGAATGGCTAACTACAAATGTCTCCTCCTCTGTTCCTATGAATAAGGTCCCCTAAACAGGCCCCTTTATTAAACACACCAAATGCAGGTCATACTCGGACCTGAGGAGTAGATTTCAGTTCCCACTGTGTGCAAAGAACTATTCAAACAAGCCAATATCATCCTCCTGGGAAAACCAGGGGTTCCTTTACTCTTCTGATACTATGAAGCCTGCCTCTCATAGCCCCTGGTGGTTCACGCCATTCCTGGGTGCATACCCCATGTGGTCCTGCATGGCATGGAGTATCCTACTCACGGGTTGATTGCCATGTGTCTGCTCTCCCCGTAGTGCTAATAAAGAATCCCTCCCACATCCAAGGAGCAAAGAGGAGGCAGGCAAAACACCCTCAGTCCTCCATGGCTTTGAACAAACTCTTGGCTGCCTTCCAGTGGTAAGGGTTGCATATTTCCTCCTCCTCACTGTTTCTACTCCCATTCAGTTTTAGACAGTAATATTACCTTTTCATGTTTACTGTAAAATATTCTGTGGAACACTGTTGCCTATCACCCCAACTTCATTCACTCTTCTAGCTGGGCACAGGGCAAACCCCATTGGATAACGCTATTACAGGTCTCAGCCCCACACTAATTGAAGCCACAGGACAAGTTCTCATCATTGGGATATAAGCACAAGTCTTATGTACCATTTATCATTTACTTAAAGGTACTTTTCTCAGGACTTGTCTTTTCCCTTTTTACCCTACTAGCTAGAAATGGCTTTAAATGAAAGAATTTTGAAAGACAAATATTAAGGATTGCTAAGTCACTCTGCTAACCTGGGTCCCTAGGTGACTTCTTACAAAACACACACACATACCTGCCCTAGGCTGTTAAAATGAGAGAGAAATAAACTACTATTTTTGTTGTGCGGCCACAGTTTTCGGTGTTTGTTACAGTAGATTAGGCTTCATCCTAACTAGTAATATGTTTTATTTAAATTTTTATTTTAAGATAATCACATACTCCAAAGATTTAAAACAGTACAAGAAACTTCCATTTAATCTTAACCTGACTTCATCAATTACTTACCTTTTGTCTTATTTCTCTATCATGTAAGTATATTTATTATATAGTCATATATCTGTGGTTTTTACTAAAACATTTTTATGTGAGCTTAGTATTTAAGAACTTTTTTAAAAATTTAGATTCCAAGTACTAACATTTTCACATAGGCTACAATGATTCACCACACTTTCAAAGTTCATTTATCTATTCAAACTGTAGTTAAGAATAGTTGAGAATTCAGTCTGAGGTATCCCTGAAACAAGTCTGTGGAGTTTGGCATAAGTTCTGTGGGTCCCATCATGAGAATAACAATTCTGCCTTCTACTTCCTTTTTTTATTATTGAGTTATAACTAACATATAACATTACATTAGTTTCTAGTATACAATATAATGATTCAATATTTGGGTATATTTCAAAATGATTACCACAGTAAGTTTAGTTAGTATCCATCACCACTCGTAGTTACAAATTTTTCTTTCTTTTGATAAAAACTATTAAGATCTTCTGCCTTAGTAAGTTTCAAATATGCAATGTGGTATTATTAAGTATGATAACTATATTGTACATTACATCCCACAACTTATTTTATTACTGGAAGCTTGTGCCTTTTGACCACTTTCTCCCATATGGTCCACCACCGACCCCCATCCCACCTTTGGCAAACACCAATCAGTTCTCCGTATGTGTTCAGTTTTTGTTTTGTTTTAGATTCCAAACATAAGTGAGATCTTACAGTGTTTGTCTTTCTCTGTCTGAATTTTTTTAATTGAATTTATTGGGGTGGCATTAGTTAATAAAATTGTATAGGTTTCAGGTGTACAATTCAATAATACATCAACTGTGCACTGTATTGTGTGTTTAAACCATTTTTTGTAATGGTTTTGCAGCTGCAAATTGTAAGTAAAAATCTGTGTCTGGTAATAAAGTTTCTTTCCTTCATTTCAAATCTTACTTAAACATTTTTTTCCTTTTTTTCTTAATTATGCTGGCTAAGACTTGCATTAAAAAGCGGACCAGGAAGGATGAGAGAGAAGTATTTGTCCTTTCACAACCGTAACCAGGAAGCATGTGTTACATTACCATTTAATGCGAGGTTAGCTTTATAGTCTTGAAGTTGTGCTATATCCAATAGAGGATGTCTTCTTCTATTCCTGCTTTATTAGTTTTTGTCATACATTGCCATTACACTTTGTCAGATCTTTATTATTTTGGTGTCCATTGAAATGATCGTATGATTTTTCTCCTTTATTGTTTTTTGAATATTGAGCCAACCGTTTATATTTGGGATAACCCCATATGTGGTATGTTATTCTTCTTACATTTTGCTAGACTCTTTTTGCTAATATTTTGCTACAGATATTTGAGGTTATACCAAAAAGACAGGCTTTTTAAAAAAAAATAAGGGCCAAATAGAAATATTTTCAGTTTTGTGGAACCTAACTGCTTAACTCTTCTGACTAATGTAAAAGCAGCTATGGGCAATATATGAATGGATTGTGGCTAGATTTGTTCTGTAGATTGTAGTTTCTATGCTCACAATATCAGTCCATAGCTCTCTTTTCTTGAAATGCCTTTGTCATGATTATGTATAAGGGCTATATTGCCTTGTGAAACATATTGGAAAAGTTCCCTCCTCCTCACCTTTTTGAAAGATACTATTCATTAGAAAATATGTTTCTTAAAGTTTAAATAAACTCAAAAGTGAAACTATCTGGGACTAGAACGTTCTTCAAGAGAAGGTTGTATAGTTGGAATTTTAATTACTTTAATAGATAAAAGGTTTAGCAATATGTAAAATGTGTGCCAATTTTTCTAAGTTGTTTCTTTGGAATTTTTTATGTATGTTGTCAAATTTATTGTCATGTAACTCTGTACCCATCACCAAATATCATTGGATCTACAATTATATGTTCTCTTTAACTTCTGACTTGAAAATTTATGTTTCTCCCCTCTATTTTTTAAATTGATGAATATTCCTAGGAATTTACCAATATCATTAATATTTTCTGACTCTTAATTTTTTCAATTGTTTTTGTATTTTATATTTCTTTATTTCTGCTGTCATAGTCATCATTTCTTTGTCTCTGCTTAGTTTTGGTTTAACTTGTTTTTCCCTAGATTTCTGCAATGGAACTCAAATAGCTGTTTTTAACTTTTTACTAACAGAAGCATTTGACATCATAAACTTTCTTCCAAGCATTGCTTCTATAAATTTTGTTATATTGTTTCCCATAATGTTCCATTTTTAACTATTTACTCATTTCTTTCTAATATACTCATCCATTCTTTATTTCTTTCTCTCTTTCTTTTCTTTTTCTTTTTTTCTGTTTTTTAACCACAGATTCCACAAGTGTTAGTTTTGCTTGTCAAATGCTTATGGATTTTCTTAATATCTTCCTGTTATTAATTTCTATTTTAATCTCGTTATCAAAAAGCATAAACTCTAAGATTTCAATGTTTTGAAATTTATGCAGGTGCTTTATATATAAAATAATATTGTCTAAAGTTGTTCTATATGGTGTTGAAAAGCCTCAATAAGGCCAAGTTGGTTGGTAGTGTTGTTTACCTCTTTGTTATTCTTACTGATATTTATATATTTAAAATAAAATAAATTATTGAGAAAGGTCTTTCAACCAAAACCATGGTTTTAAATTATTTCTTTCAGGTATTAAGAACTGTGTTTTCTAATTCAACATACAGCAAAATTGTTTTTTTTCACTCACATGATACATTTATCATAGATTTTTGATGTGAGAACAGGACTTTTCTTTAGTGTGGATTTGGATTTACAGGTTATTTTTATTGCATAAACAACATAATAATGTGTCACCTTGATACATTATTGAATTTCTATGTTTTTTCCCTTAAGGAAGAATGATAAACTACAGATATTATTGAGTGCAGATTACCTCCGAATTTGTACAATCTGTATCCAGTCTTTTATAGAATTTATCACTGGTATATCACTAACAGCAGGTTTTTCATTGACTCCTGTATAAGTATTTTACCAAAGCATTCAATTCATATTTTTAATAAAAATATTATTTTTTTCTATTAAGCTCATGTTTTGTCATTTACTTCTGAAATACTAAAGACAAATACACTCAATATAAATATATTTTGGAACAAACATAGCTGATTCTTATTATTGCAATTGATTTATTGTTACAAAAGTAGAGAGCCCATTAGAATTTAACCTTTTTGAGGAACTCCATCTAGCATGAAAATTTAGTGTATTTTAGAAGGAAAAGGAAATTGTAGGTTAATTTAGACAACAAAGAGATCAGTTAAGAGTAATTCTAAAACACTCAAAAAATGTTTATTAGTAGAATGGAGATTTAACAACTTTTTTAAGTCTCTGAGAAAAATAATAACTAACAATGATTGAGCTCATAATTTGTAACAAGAGCTATTCTAAGTACCACACAGCTATAACACATTTATTTCCTATACGGTCATTCACAGAGAGATTAAGTCAGTTAAATTGATGAAAGTAAAATTATAGTTTAGAGACTGATTTTGGAGTTAGTTCCTTAAACCTCTAAACTAGTATTGAAATTATTTTTAAAATCACCTTCATTATTAAAATTATGCTTGAGATAAGATGAATGATAATTCAACTTGGATGGCCAATATCTGCAAAAGAGCCTTCAGGAATCAATGGTAGAGTTTGCACTTTCAGCACTTAGAGCTACAATATCCTCAAAGCAGTGGGTGGTGCTGGACTCTGAAGATCCCATTAAGATAGGTAGCTATGGGGAAATCTGATCTAGGAGCCTGACAGGCAATTTAAAATATTTAAAACTTGGATAGGATAACTACTGAAAATGGTATATATTTATTCCAAAACTACAGTATAAAGATTTCCATATCTATGAATTTCTCACTACAATAGGAGATTAGCTTCATAAGATCTAATTAAACTATAAAATCAAAATTAAAGATTTTAAGAATATGGTTATATGTTTATATTTTTTTAATATTATCTCTTAAATCACTCTGTAGATACTAAGAGGCCAGTGTCACTCAATGCTATTGAAGGAGTTAAGTAAAAAGCCTTCAAAAATAAGTTATTTTTAATTTATATAAAAAGTAAAAGGTCTATACTAGGAAAACTATACAATACTGAAGAAAGAAATTAAGGAAGACACAAATAATTGGAAGCATATACGGTGTTCATGTATTGGAAGAGTTAATGTCATCAAAATGTCCATATTATACAAAGCAATTTACAGATTCAATGCACTCCCTATTAAAATACCAATGACATATTTCACAGATATAGAAAAAACATTTCAAAAATTTATATGGAACCATAAACAACCTCAAGTAGCTGCAGCAATTTTGAGAAAGAAGAACAAAGTAGGAGATATCATAATATCTGATATCTAACTACATTATAAGGCCACTATAATCAAAACAGTCTAGTACTGGCATAAAAACAGGTGCATAGATCAATGGAACAGAACAGAGAGCCCAGAAATAAACCCATGTCTCTATGATCAATTAATATTTGACAAAGGGGGCAGGAATATAAAATGGAGTAAAAATAGCTTCTTCAATAATTGGTGTTGGGAGATCTGGACTGGTACACAGGGAAAAATGAAATTCAACCACCAACTTATAACACACACAAAAAAATGAACTCAAGATGGACAAAAGACTGAAATATGTCACAATCCATAAAAGTCCTAGAGGAGGAAACAGGCAAGAAAATCTCAGATATTTCAGAAGAAATACTTTCCCTGATATGTCCCCTAGAGCAAGGGACATAAAGGAAAGAATAAACAAATGGGACTACATCAAAATAAAAAGCTTCTGCACAGCTAAAGAAAATATGAGCAGAATGAAAAAGGAACCAACTGTATGGGAAACTATATTTGCCAATGATACCACGAACAAGGATCTGATCTCCAAAATATATAAAGAACTCATATGACTCCACTCCAGGAGACAAACAATCCTATTAAAAAATGGGCAAAGGACCTGAACAGACACTTCTCCAAGGAGGACATACACAGGGCACATGAAAGGATGTTCAGCATCACTAACCATCAGAGAGATGCAAATTAAAACTACAATGAGGATCCACTTCACACCAGTCAGAATGGCATCATGAATAAATCAATAAACAACAGATGCTGACATGGTTGTGAAGAAAAGGGAACCCTAGTACGCTGTTGGTAGGAATGCAGACTGGTGCAGCCACTGGGGAAACAGTATGACATTTCCTCAGAAAACTAAAAATGGAACTGTCTTTTGACCTGGCAATTCCAATGCTGGGGTTATACCCTAAGAATCCTGAAACACCAATCCAAAAGAACCTATGCACCCCAATGTTCATAGCAGTGCAATTTATAATAGCCAAGTGCTGGAAGCAACCTAAGTGCCTGTCGGTGAATGAGTGGATCAAAAAAATGTACTACCTTTACATAATGGAATACTACACAGCAGAAAGAAAGAAGGAACTCCCACCCTTCAGGATCGCATGGATGGAACTGGAGAGAATTGTGCTAAGTTAAATGAGCCAGGTGGTGAAAGACAAATACCATATGATCTCACCTGTTAGTGAAACTAATCAACAAATCAAACAAGCAAGTAAAATAGAACCAGAGACATTGAAATAAGTACAAACTGACAGTAACCAGAGGGGAGGAGAAAGGGGGATAATGAGGAAAAGAAGGGGAACAGTCATCAAGGAAAATGTATAAAGGACCCAGGGACAAAGTCAAAGGGGGTAGAAATGAGGGTGGGAGCTGGGGGTGCATAGGTCAGTGGGGCCATGGTGGGGAGAAAATAGAGACAACTGTACTTGAACAACAACTTTTAAGAAGAAAGTATAAAAGAAAAAAATGAAAGTAGATAGGAGGAGGAGAAATGGGAAGGAAGAATAGTAATAAATAACCACAAGTAAAAATTCTGGAAGAAAAATATTAATAGTATATTAAAAGTAAAATGTACATCAAATAAGTAAAAAGAGAATCCATGCATTCAGGATTCATAGTGGAGATGAATTTAATCAAATTATTTGCATAAAGAATACATAAAATATATCTACAAATCATTAGGAAATAATATCGATAGATACAGGAAATATCAGAAAATCACAGATGGAAACTTGTTGAATCCTTAAATTTAGGGATACACAAATTAAAACAATGGGAAGCCAGTTTATGTCAATCAGTTAGTAAACTTTGAATTCCATTAATGTCCAACTATTTTTCATCATTTTCACTGTTGCCAAACTGGTTTCACATATTACTTGCTCTTGCCTGCACTTTTAATTGGCATTTTTCTTCCATCTTTGCCCTCCTATAATCTATTCTCAATATAGCAACCAGAGGCATCCTTTCAAATGTCAATAAAGATGGTTTTGCTCCTGTTCTTAAAATCCTGAAGAGGACCCCAATCTTATTCCAATGAACAACAGAAGTCCTTGAAATGGTTTACAAGTCCCCCCAAAACTACCCTTATTCTTTTGCTCTCCTTTCCAACTATTCTGTTTCTCACTCACAAAAACACTGGTCTCCTTGCTTCCTCAAGAACAACAACAACAAAAAATCCAGGAACAACCTCATTTCAGTTAATTTGCTCTTTTCTCTGTCTAGAATGTTTTCCTCCAAGGTAACCAAACTCCCACATCCTTGTAAAGTCAACAGCTATTAACTTGCATGTCATTTTCTCAGTTGAACTTCCTTCAGCAGTTAATTTAAAAATGTAACCTCAGCCTCCCTCTGGCACAATTTATTGCTTTGTCTTGCTTTGTTTTTCTTCATAACCCATGAGCAGAGTACTATTAAAAATTAAGGATAGATAATAGTTCCAAACCTAAAATCTAATACATAAAACTTTCAAAGGAAAACATAAGAGAATATTCTTATGAATCATAAGTAAACACTTTTAAGCAAAACACAGAAAATAATAATTATCAAAGTTAAAAAGTTGATAAAATATCAAAATGAAAATGTTTCTTCATAAAAAACAAAATTAATAAATGTTTAAGTGACTAGGAGAGAACCCAGTCATTTAGTAAAAAAATAAATAACCCAGTAAAAATGGGCAAAAGGACAATGGAAGATATACAGATAACCAATAATCACAGGAAAAAATTGTTGAAATTATTTATTATTGAGAAAATGCAAATTACAATTAGAGTGAGATGCCAGTATATATCTGTAAGAATACTCAAAGTTAAAAAGGTAGAAAAGAAAAAAGACCTGACAAAACCATTGGTAGGGTTGTGGAGCAACTGGAACTCACATATAATCATTGATGGGAAAGTAAGAAGATATAAATATCTTGCAAAGAAGTCTACCGGTTTCTTGTAAAACTAAATATACAACTATCATGTAACCAACAATTTCTTTTGTAGGTATTTCCCAGTAAAAGTAAAAAATATGTATTTACAAAAAAACTTGAACAAAATGTTCAAAGAGATTGCGTTCATAGAAGCTCTGAGTTTGAAACGGTCTGTATGTCCCTGAATAGAATAAACTTTGGTATATTCCAGCACTGGAATAATTTTCAACAATAAAAAAAGTGGATTATCAGTACATTTATAAATATGTACGAATCTCCAAAAGAATAAAAGTAGGTTAAAACCTCAAATACATATTTTATTGCTGCATTTATTTTTTAAATTAATTAATTAATTTATTTATTCATAGAGAAAGGGGAAGGGAGAGGGAAAGAGAGGGAGAGCAACATCCATGTGCCAGAAAAACATCTATCAATTGCCTCCCACAGTCCCCCAACAGGGGACATGGTCCACTATGGAGGCATGTGCCCTGACTAGGAATTGAGCCAGCAACGTTTCAGTTTGTGGAACAATACCCAACCCACTGAACCACACCAGTCAGGGCAATTGTTGCATTTATATGGAATTATAGAACAGAAAAAAGTAATCCATTGTTTAAACAAACCAGAAAAATGATTGCCTCTGTGGCATTTGGAGTAGAGATAGACAAGGAAGAAGCTTAAGGAAAATTTCGGTGTTGATAAGCTTGTTCTACATACTCATGGGGATTTGGGTACACCAGTATAGGCATTTGTCCAACTTCAGTGAATGTAAACACAATATTTATTTATGCATTTTGTTTTATGTAAATATTACTTAAAAAGGAAAATTGTAAACAGATATTCAATTCTAGTTAATGATATTCATGCTGAAGTATTTAATGGGAAGTATATTAATACATTCAATTTGCTTTTAAAAGCACATAAATAATTGATCACTGGGTGGATAAAGAGGTGGATAAAAGCATAATGGGTCACAAATGCAGGGCACTGGCATGTTAATGATAGCATGCTGGTCATGGCTTTATGACTGCTCAGTGCAGTACCCCTTCTGCTTTGCTGTATGTTAGTAAGCTTTCATAATAGAATAATTAAAAATACATGGAATATTGCCCTCTTCCCTGTAAATTCCCTTTTGCTGTTTTATAATCAACACTTCCTTCCCTGCCCCAAGAAACTAATGATTCAATTTTCTTACAATAGCTTAGTTTGGTCTAACCTATAAATTTGTTTAAATGGAATCATATGGTATATATTTTGTTGTGTCTGGCTTTCATTACCCAATATGTTTATTTTCACTGGTGGGTAATATTCCACTTTATGAATGTATCACAATAGGATTATCATTATCTTATTGCTGGTCATTTGCATTGTTCCAGTTTCTGATTATTACAAATAAAATTCTATCAGGATAATGACTCTTTAGGGTTTCTAGTATGCAAGCATAATTAAGAACCACTGGACTATATGGTTATTAGGATTCTTTTCCATTAGAAAACTTGGTGTTATAGCTGTCTAGGGAAGGATTCAAGGAAAAATAATCAGCACTACAGTTTCAGCCTTTCTTCTGTAACATAGATGTCTCACAATCAATTAATATCTATCTAATTGGTTTACAGTGCCTAATCAGTACTGATTAAATTAAGCAAATAAACAGACTCAAAGGCCCACATGTGTCAGATTTTAATACATTCTTAAAACATACTTATTTGAAGTAAATGTGAAAAAATTATGTCTTGTGTAAGGCTAATTGCATGAACTTAACTACAAATGTGTCTCAAATAATTATAACCTTACTTGTATGAAATAGAAATACATTCTACACAAAACATAGGAGGCTTCTGAATAGTATGAAGTAATAGAACCAATTCTATTATTTGAATTAGAAATAATAACAAGCAAAACAAAATCCACTATCAGGAGTTTAAAAAAACTAGTACGGTAAAACCACTATCACCAAATTAAAAAGCAGTCCTGAACTTATAAAGACTTTTTTATCATAGTAGTAAAGATCACTATCATTTTTAAGAACAAAATATATTTGTCAGAATGATGGATTTATTTCTTTTAAAAATGATCTACAGAGACACCAAAGAATTTGAATGAATCTCAGATTATAACAATACAAAGAAATGAGACCAAGGAATATACTTTCAAGAAATTCAAAGAAATAAAATTGTCTATGTAGAAATGGGAAGTGGAGTATTGGGAGTATTAGGTGAGGGGTTTCTATTTTCACCCTTTGTTGGAAATACAGGACAACATACAGTTTTGGATCATTAAATGAACAAATATGGTGATCTTCTGTAGACAAAAAGTATGACGTGTATCCTGGGAGTAAATCATTTTTCAGTTCAAGGGGTAGGAGAGAGAACAGAAGCAAGATCTTATCTAAAAGAGAAGGGACCATTACTCAGTGAGCCACCAAAGGGTTTTGGCTTCAACTCACTAATGGCTGGAATGAGTGCCAGTCCTGGTCAACCATCCACAGTCTTCATCATAGAAAATCAGAAGCTCCAATTTTTCAATCTAACTATAGGTGGAAGAGAGAATAACTTCAAACTGAGTTATATGTGGATATGGATGACTAGTGAAGTGTCCTCCATTCATGAGTTGGCAAAATCTTTGGAGTGATGGAAAGAGCCTTTTATGTGCTCCCAGTTATAGAGGCTGGTAAATGCTCCAGTCTTGTGTAGCTGGAAGCAAATGAATGGTGTAGAGAGAGGAAATACATGATTAGACAGAGATCACTGTCAAGGTAGAGCTTTTTTTAGGGGAGTAAGTTCATGAGTTACTAATAACTAAGAAGATAAATCCCTATCTAAATAAAAGCATGGACCAACAAGACTGTACCACGAACCAAGAATTATACATTATTCAATTATGTGCACCTGAACTTTTAAAAAGTTCAAAGAATAAAACTAAAATTCTGTCTCAGAAATTAAAACTCTTGATCAAAGACAGATCATATAAACAGGTATCACTAAGGGGGAAAGAAAAATTCCAAGCCAGAATTTTAAGAGATGATTTTTATACTTTATTTTTACAAACAGTTTACAATTCTGAAGGAACCCACCAATCGCATATTCAGCCAGGAGAGCCTTTTCTTTAACAGCCAGAAAATGCTCAATGTACAAGCCCTCAACATAATTACCTATTAACACAGGGTAAGTGTATGTTTAAAAGATGGGTAAAAGACAAACATCTCAAAAGAAAAATGGGTTAGGAGCTTCAAGTAACAAATCAAAATTTAATAAATGTGATTATCACACAAGAAAAAACTTTTAGTTTTGTATAATGATAGACGTTAACTAGATTTATTGTGGTCATCATTTCACAATCTATGCAAATGTTGAATCTTACATGGTACATCTGAAATTAATATAATGGCATATGTCAATTATACCCCAGTTTAAAAAAGAAATGTTATTTTCAAATAAACTTGATGAGAAATATATAGACTCATTTGCAATAATTGTCTTAAAAATAAATACAAACAATGATAAGGGTTTTTTTTTGTGACTCACATTTGAAAAGATTTAGAAGGCAGAGAACACCTGCTGCTAAGGACAATCCGTGGAATCCAGGGAAATAATATACTGTTGGTGAGAATGTGAGCTAACGCTGGCTTTCTGGAAGGTGTCTTGGGGATTTGTATCCAAAATCAAAATAGGTATGTCATTTGGAAAAAGTCAAAGCCTGCTATCTTAGTAGAATTTTTCTGCATTTTGAGGTGGCTAACGTGTCAGCCATGCATTTTTTCTCCTTTATATTCATTGGTCATGACCCTTATAAGCACAGTACAGATGATAATATCCAGTAACTCAGATTACAATTCAGAAAATAATCTCAAGTAAAGGCTGCATCTATGAGCATATTTAGCTTACCAGTAATACTCCGTGAATTGCTGAAAAAATGTGTAAGTGGAGCTGAATAAATTGGCACACATGGTTCAGGGAAAGGCCATGGATTCTTTTTACCCTTAGGCCAGTAACATTTAATCAAGAGTCTAAACTATTTTTGCACATTAGGAAAAACAGCTACCAGAGAATATTAGATGTAAGATTTAAGCAAAAGAAAACAACTAAATGAAAATGTGCTATTACTGCTTCTAGCTTAAATGAGCTCTTTCAATTTGGAGGTCATAAAATGATCATTTCGTAAAAATATTCTCTATGACTTTCTTATTTCTTATGACTCAAGGATAAATTCTTAGATGTTTTTCTTTGATGAGAGCAAGGTCCAAAGTAGATTAACATCTTTTACCAAGATTCAAAGAGCTGATTGTATTTTGAATCGATCTAAGTGCAATTCAACTGGTTGAGTAAATATAAACAGGTGAGGTCAGCTGAGCCAAAATCAACTCTCACTACAGTGATTCTGACTTTGCAACTCAAATGGGAAGTGACTAGTCAGTCCCCAGTTTCCAGTTTTTCCACAGTCCAATAACACCACCTTAATCCTTCTTCTAACTCATTTTCGATTTCCTAAAAATCAGATTTCTCAAATGGTTGGATGACACAGATTAGAGATACCAGTCTCTGCGTGGAAGAGGATCTTTTGAAGAGTCAAAATATTCTGCTGGAGTCATTGGAATGTATGTAGAGTGAGGGTAAAAAGGGGAGGGTTCCCAGTTATAGTAAAAAAAAACAACTTTAGATTGTAGAAAATATTAACAAAGTTCTGCCTTGAAAAGACATAAAATAAGAACAAACTCTCAAGAGGCATAAGGGAATAAAATAATAAGGTAACAATAACAACATCTGTATTACAGTTCTAAGTTATATCATTTTTAATACATTATTTTTAGGTCCATCCCTACAGCAACCTTGTAAAATACATATTATTATTATTATTATTAAGCTTGTGCTATAGTTGACATAACTTAAGAGATATTGAAGGTATCTTTCCCAAGGCAATGGGTGCACCTGGAGTGAGTAGCAAACCTGGCATTCATTTTGCATTTACTCTACTAGGTCCAGGGTTCTCATCCAACTGCTCATTATGCAAAACAACTTCCCTTTCAGCTCTTGTCATGACTTAAGTACTATAGTCCACAGTACAATGTGATGCTCTGGTATCTGATTTGACTCAGGTTCTCTACTAAGACTGTAGTTATTTCCCATCACATGGACACTTCTCTGTATTCCCACTTTTCTTGTCTCTTTGTTTGTATTTACTCCCACCCTCATTATACTACCACTTGTCCTTCAGCTATTACATGTTATTCTGGCTAAGGGCACTGCTCTAACCTGGATAACTCCCCCATCCCACCATATCCATTATTAACATGTTTAATTACTGACACTATAAATATAAAGTGAGTTGTTCACACTTTCTTAGGCAATTTTATTTGGATTTATAGTAATCATCAAAGGATCTAAACCCAAAACCAGGCAAATGCATCTATTTGTCCCAAACTTGTCATTCCCCCCGTTTATACAAAGGTTCTATTTGCTTATTGCTGAAATTCCAGTTAGCTTTGAAACTGAATAATAAAGAAGCTAATACTTATTGAGTACTGGCAATGTACCAACCACTGTACTGTTCATATGTTTATCTAATTCTAAAAATACAGAATCCAATTATATCAACATTGGTAGTATCTGCATTTTATACAAGAGGGAATAGAGGCAAAAAGAGGCAGGATTTCCTGCCAAAGACAACAGGTAAAACCTGGATTTCAGTCCAGGCATTCTGACTTTGAAGTCGTGTAAAACTATAAATTCTATATGGTACTCCACAAAGCAAAACTATGTGATTTTGACAAAAGCTGTCACCAGTAAGGCTATTTTTTTAAGGGAAGAGTAATCACCTCTCCAACAATAACTAGAAATCTTAGACTAAACTTTTGAATTGAAACAGTCAAGAGGGCGGGACAGCAAAAACTCAACTATGTACGATGTTTGATTGTCCTTTCCTTCTGGTCATTTCAAAACAAAAATCAAACTCAGCAAGATCTATCTGTTCTCATATGACTGCCTTGGCCTTGCTCTCATCATAAAGAGATTAGGAGTGACAACAACACAATTGGACCAAAGGATGTCATCTTCTAAATTCCTGCTCCAACTCACACCTTCTTATCACTACCTTCACATCCTTCATAATTCAGCTCAGGTCTCACTGTACCCAGGAAGCCTTACCTGAGCCCACAGGCCTGCCTAAATGCATTTCCCATGTGTGATCTGCCCCGGTATATGAGCACAGTTTGTTCCAACTTGCTCTGAAATCACTGATGTGTGTTTTTCTGGCCTCAAACAAAGTTATTTGGGATATTGCTGTGCTTGATAATGTCACAGCACATAGTGTCTACTATTGGGTTGGCCAAAAAGTTCCAGTTAGATGGCTCTAGTAGTGCTTAGTTGTCTCTAGCTTCATCTGAAACATTTGTATTATTTTGTATTGTGACAGCTGTCCTATCAGCATGCATCTAAAAAACTTATCAAAATCAGTGAATTTTTGTGTAGCTTTTTTAGTATTGAAGGCAGAAGAAAATGTGCAGCGTTTTCAGCATATTATGCTTCATTATTTCAAAAAAGGTAAAAACACACCTGAAACACAAGAAGATATTTGTGCATTCTGTAGAGAAGGAGCTGTGATGGAACAAATGTGCCAAAAGTGGTTTGCAAAGTTTTGTGCTAGAGATTTCTCACTGGATGATGCTCCACGGTCAGGTAGCCAGTTGAATTTGATAGTGATCAAATTGAGATACTAACTGAGAACAATCAGTACTCTACCCCCACCTCCACCCCTGGAAGATAGCAGACTTACTCAAAATAGCCAAATCAAACATTGAAAATCATTTACATCAGTTCAGTTATATTAGTCGCTTTGATGTTTGGGTTTCACATAAGTTAAATAAAAAAACCTCTTTTTGACCATGTTTCCTCATGCAATTCTCTATTTAAATGCAGTGAAAGCATTCCATTTTTAAAACAAATTGTGACAGGCAATGAACAGTAGGCACATTATAATAAAGTGGAATGAAAGAGATTGTGAGGCAAATGAAATGAACCACCACCAACCACACCAAAGGCTGGCCTTCATCAAAAGAAGATGATGTTGTGTAAATGGTGGGATTCAAAGGGAGTCTTCCATTATGAGCTTCTTCCAGAAAACTGAACAATTAATTTTAACAAGTACTGCTCCCAATTAAACCAAATAAAAGCAACACTCAACAAAAAGCATCAAGAATTAGTCAACAGAAAACGCATAATCTTCTAGCAGGATAACGCAGGACCTCATATTTCTCTGATGACCAGCAAAAACTGTTACAGCTTGGCTGGGAAGTTCTGATTTATCTGCTGTATTCACCAGACATTGCACCTTCAGATTTCCTTTATTCCAGTTTTTACAAAATTCTCTTAATGGAAAAAATTTCAGTTTCCTGAAAGACCGCAAAAGGCACCTGGAACAGTTCTTTGCTCGAAAAAATAAAAAGTTTTGGGAAGATGGAATTATGAAGTTGCCTGAAAGATGGCAGAAGGAAGTGAAACAAAGCAGTGAATACGCTGTTCAATAAAGTCATTGGTGAAAATGAAAAACGTGTCTTTTATTTTTACTTTAAAACTGAACCAACTATTTTGACCAACCCAATACATTTTTGAAACATAAATAATTATGAATTGTGATGAATATTAACTAGACTCATTATAATGATCATTTTGCTATATATACTAATATCAAATCATTTTGTTCTATATCTGGAAATAATACCGTGTTACATGCCAATTATCTCAAAAAATATGGATCGCATAAAAAAATCCCCCAACTTTTGAACAGGCATAGTAGGTAATAAGCTAGCTGTATTTATTTGGCATAATTCCCTTTGTGAAGCCAGAAATATAAAATCCTGTCACTAATGAATTCACAGTTACAATTACAATAATAGCTTTGAATTAATTGTGGTAATATTATACATTCTCTCCAATTCTCAATTTTCTTATCTGTCAAATGTGTAATTCATAGAATTCTGGTGGGGAATAAAGAGTTCCTTATAAAATTGTCTATGTATTTAAATATAATAGAAACCTGTGAGATTATAATTTGCTTTCAAAAATGGAGCAAAGAGTGTCTTTTCTGGCTATGGTTTAGTAAGGCAGCACAGAGAAAGGTGAAGTAAGTCATACTCTCTTCAATGTACTCCTCTATTCATTCTGAAACCAAGCCAAAATAAACCAGTAGAACTCAATAAAGAGAAGTAGGAAAAGATAAAGAGGAAAAAAAATGGTACAAAGAACTCTGCTCCATTGAAGTGGATGGGCTGTCCTTATTCTTTAATAAATACTTTATTCTATTATTCAAGCTTGATATAGTGCTACAGTTTCATAATCTTATGACTCAGTTGGAACACTGAAAGAATCTGATTTGCAACACTTCAAGGATATCTTTCCCCTTCCATGACCACTAGCCACAATTTGCAATGACTTACACAAGCAATATTTTAAAAATTGTTATTTATTGATTTTAGAGGAAGAGAGAAAGGGATAGAGGGAGAGAGAAAGAGAAAGATCAATTTTATCGTTCCACTTATTTATGAATTTATTGGTTGATTCTTGTATGTGCCTGAATGAAGACTGACCCCACAACCTTGGAGAATCAAGACGATACTCTGACTAACTAAGCTACTTGGCCAAGACCTACACCAATGATATTCAACCAGTGAGTCGTGGTCACAAGAATTTTTAAAACATGCAATACCTGTACCTGACTATTTAGTCAGGGGCGTGGACCTCTTTTTCTATAGATTGTCAAATAAAAAAATGACAACAACCAACACAATAGCCATCAGTGTGAATGAATCAAAATCATGCCTATTTTTAGTCAGACTGACAAAAAAGTAATATATTTTCGGTGTACCACAGAATTTTAGTAATTAGTTTTTATGTGCCTTGAGATGAAAAAGGCTGAAAATAGCTGACTTACACAGGCAAGGTGTTTCAAAATCATTATGAAGTGCCACTGCAACATAATCTGAAATAACAGAGGGGGTCACAAATGTTCCCTGAGTCATAAAAGGCATTTGGAGATAGCACTTGCCCATAAACAACAAAAACTACCTTATATAAGGAACCATGGTGCTGAATAATGAGGGGACCTGAAGTTAGTAGTGATACGACATAATGGATGTATCATAAAATCGCTCCTAATTTAAAATTCAATAATCTTTTTTCTCAAGTAGAGTGAATTCAAGTCAATTTTTATTACATTAAAGAAAAACTTTCAAGTGAGGTCCTACCCAAACTATAAGCAGTGATTTGATATATCTGCACCCTGTACCAGGAGAGAAGTCCGTCTTCAAAGTTCTGTCTTCGCTTGACTTCCAGGGTAACACCTCCTCCTTTATTACCGGTTGCTCTTTCTTAGTCCTTGGTCGCAGTGTCAAGAGGTTAGTTTTTAGACATCTTTTCATCTCTAGTAATACTATCTTCCTACATTCTATTACCCACTCTTTAAATGCCACATATATCCTGAAGAGTTCCTAATTTACATTTTCAACTCACACTTGTCGTCATACTCCATATTTAATATGCTTAACAAGTTAAAGCTTCGTGTTTGATGTGTCCAAAAACAAAATATATTTTCTCCAAAACAACTACTTCCTTCATCAGTCTCCTTCATCTAAAGAAATGGATACGCCAAACTTCCATTAGCTCAAGACAAAAACTTAAACAGGACTTTGACTATTTTTTCTTCGTGCTTTACATATAATTTATAAGCAAATCCTGACAATTTTATTTTCCAAATATATTTAATACATGATAAATGTATGCCATTTTAACCATGCCACAATCATCTGGTTCACCATTACACCAAGATGATTACAGTAGCTCTGCTTCTATCTTTGCCCTGCTTTCATTTTCAAAGTAGAGCCATAATTACAAAGTAAAACCCTTCCACTCAAAGTTCTCCAATAGCATGTGAAGAAAACACAGTCATTTTTGTAGTCCAGCAGACTTTATATGACCCAGAACCCTGCTATTTCTCTGGTCTCCGCTCCAACTTCTTTCTTTTACTTATTTTACTCCAACTAGCTGTTCTTGCTGTTCTTTGCTATTCTTTTGATTACTCACTGTTCTTTGAAGCCACTGAACTGTTACTATAGTTCCCTCTGTGGGGAATGATTTAATTTCAAATGTCTATGAGGTGCCTCTCTTTACTTTTAGATCTTTCTGTAAAGAAGATACACCATATTACAGAGAGTTCTGCAGGCTTCCTTCAAATAACATTCCACATTCATTCTCGACACACTCATCTTGCCTAATATCCTCTAACACTTCTTATCATCCATTTTATTATATATCTATTTTTACTTTTTCTAGAACATGCCCTACTTAAAAGTATAATATCCTTAGGAAAGAAAATCAAATTCGTTTGCTGCCATATTCTGTTTGCCTAGAATAATCAACACCTGACATTTACTCAATTCTCAAAAAATGCCTAATGAATAGCAGAAGCTAAGAAAGATAATGAAACTTATTTCAAATGTGTATGCCAAAAATAATTATATGTAAGGTCAATATTGAGTGGAGTTTATTTGGAGGTCAGCTTCATGGCTAAGGTAATGTACCAAATACATGCCTCTACTTACTCTGAAGTGGGGAAAAAAGCTACGAGGATAATAGCAGTAAACATTCAGTTTCTGACTTCAATGAACTAGTATATATGTAATCCTAGGGGACATTCCTCTGAATCTTATACCAGTGAATAGCTATAATCACAAAGTGACAGCTCATCATCCTGCTGCTACAAAAGTTCATATGAATCTTGGGACTTTGGAAAAGTCATAACAGGATAATGGCTTATATTTTAAATTCTTTCAACTAAAGTAAACTGATGAATTCAAACATGGAAAAATGGCATATAGTCTGATTTGCAGTGCCAGAGAACTAAAAGGGGCTATTTATATGCATATTTAAACTTTAGTAGCAAATGTTAAATTATTGATTTAAATTGCACATATATATTTATCTGAATATCAATTAATTAGTTAATTAGAGAACTATTACTTGAGCCTTACCTAGGTGGCCTGTCACCCATCGAATCAACAAGGTAAAGAAAAAACCCACATGATCCTCTCAAAAGATGCAAAAATGCATGTGACAAAATCCAACACCCATTAAATTATAAAAACTCTTTGTAAACTAGGTATAGGAGAGAATTACCTCAACTTGTTACAGAATATCTATAAAACAACTTACAACTAACACCATACTTACAGTGAAAAACTAAAGGATTCCTCAAGACCAAGAAAGAGGCAAATATGTCCCCCTCTCACCACTGGCTTTCAATCTTATACTGAACATCTTAGCTAATGCAATACAACGAGAAAAGAAAAGAAAAGTTATCTTGAGTCAGAAGGTGAAAATTGTTTTTATTCAGAGATGACATGGATGTCTATATAGAAAATCTGAAAGAATTGAAAAAAACATCCTGAAACTAAAAAAAAAAAAAAAGTACAATGAAGTGATAGAATCTAAGGTTAATATATACGAGATAATCATTTTCTTACATACTAACATCAAACAAGTGAAATTTGAAATTAAAATCATAATACCTTCTACATTAGCATCCAAAAAATGAAATACTTAGATATAAGTCTAACAAAACATGTACCTGATCTAAGTGAGAAAAAGTACAAAAATCTAAGGAAAAAAATCAAAAAACTAATTAAAAGTAAATGGCATTCTGTGTTTATCAATATGGAACTCTATTGTCCAGGTGTCCATTTTTTCCCAACTTGATTTATAGATTCAGTGCAATCCAAACCAAAATCCCACCAAGTTATTTTGTGGATATTGACAAAATGTTTATAAAATTTATATAGAGAAGCAAAAGACCTAGGATAAGCAGCAAAATATAAAGAAGTAGAAAAAATTAGGGGACTTACACTGCCTGACTTTAAGATTTACTATTAAGATGCAGTGTTAAATCAGGGAGATACTGACAAAAAAATAAATAAATAGGTTTATGAAACAACATATAGAGCCCATAAATAGACCGACATAGATACAATCAACTGATATTTGACAAAGAAACAAAGGCATTAAATAAGCAAAATTCTTTTCAACAAATAGTGATAGAAGAACTGGACATTCACATGCAAAAAAAAAAGGTAAAAGAATAATCTAGACAGAACTTATATCTTTTACAAAAATTAACTCAAAATGAAACCCCAACCAAAATGTTAATTGTAAAATTATAAAACTCTTAGAGGATAACACAAGAAAATATCTAGATGATCTTGGATTTGTTGATGACTTTTTAAATATGATACCAAAGGTATGATTAATGAAAGGAAAAAGTAAGCTGGATTTCATTAAAATTAAAAACTCCTGCTCTGTGAAAGACACTGTCAGGGAAATGAAAAGACAAGCTACAGACTAAGAGAAAATATTTGTAAGAGACACATCTGATAAATATCTGTATCAAAATATAGAAGGAATTCTTAAAGCTGAACAATAAAAAAAAAATTAGAAAGTGGACCAAAAATCTTAACAGATACCTCACAAAAAGATATACAGATGTCAAATAAGTATATAAAAAGCTGCTACTCATCATATATCATCAGGAAAATGCAAATTAAAACAATGAGATATTACTACACACCTACTAGAGTGGCCAAAATCCATAACACTGGCAACATAAATGCTGACAAAGATGGGGAGTAACAGAAGTTTTCATTCAGTTCAGGTGGAATACAAAGTGATACAACCACTTTGGAAGACAGTTTAGTTGTTTCAACAAAACTAAATATTCTCTTACCATACAACCCAGTAATTGTGCTACTTTGTATTTACCAAAAGGAGTTGAAAACTTATTTCTTTACAAAAACCTGCACACAGATATTTATGGCAGCTTTATACATAATTATCAGAACTTGAAAGCAATCAAGATGTCTTTCAGTAGGTGAGTGAATAAACTGTAGCTCATATACAATGGAACATTATTGATATTGATATTGATATTGATATTATTGATAATAATATGAAATGTTATTATTATATCTACAGGGAAATAAACTGTGGTACACCCACAAAAGATATTATTCACCAAATAGCTTTTTAGGTTACCAAGCCATAAAAAGACATGGGGGACATTTAAATGCTTCATACTCAGAGAAACAAGCCCATCTAGAAAAGTTGTGTACTGAATGATTTCAACTATATAACACTCTGGAAAGTGTAAAACTATGGAAACACTGGAAAGATCAGAGGTCTACAGTGGTTGGAAAGGAGAAATAATTCTGTGGAGCACAGAGGAGTGTTAGTTTTACAGAATATTAAAACTATTCTGTATGGTATGTAATGGTGGGTACGTATTATGATACATTTGTCCACACCCATAAAATTTACAACACCATGAGTTAGCCCTATGGTAAACTATGGCTTTGAGTGATAAATATAAATAAATAAATTAATTAATTAATTAATTAAAATAAAATAAAAATAAACAAGAAGACAGACAGGGATGTAGCTTGCTGTTACTATCTGAGCTATATAAAGAAGAGCCTTGAATGCCAATAACATTTTAATTCAGTCCTGAACATTATGGTGATCCACCTGTAGAGGAAATCAAGGCTGATACCAAAGATGAAATGCTAATTGCCCTGACTTATAATGTAAATGCTTCTCTCCCACCTCTGTAAACCCTTTTCGCGCCAAATCTATACTACACCTCCCAATACCCTCCCCCACTTAGCCCAGCATAAAAGGAATGCGGGGCTATTGTTCTGGGCTCAGAATTTGGAGTTTGTCTCCTCTGGGTCCATGCACGTAAATTAAGATCGTGCTCCTAACCCCTCAGTGTTTGGTCGTTTCATTTTTCCGTAACATTTGGTTCCCTGACCAGGAAACGACTTTACATAAATTCGGGCCGACTTGCCACTGACTGAACAGGGCGGACTGGGTGCCCGGTGGCCCTACTGGGGACTGGGGAAGCGCACGCCCTGAGATTTCTCAGGCCCCGACCGGTCGGGACACCGGACTCTGACCCGCGACTCCAACCGGGAAGTGGGGGCTTCGGAACACGATCTATCGGAAGGCGCCGCATCAGTAAGTGCCCCGGGGACCAGACCTGAGATCGGGAGGGATTTGGGTCCCTCATCTGTTACAGTAGGATCGAGACTAGGGAAGTCCGACGGCCGGACCCTCGCTTGGGGAGGGAACTGAATAGCCCTTGAATGTTTGAAAGTAAACTTAAGTGTGTCTGTGTTTGTTTTTCTATGGGTGATAGTCTTGGAGAGGGAACTGAATAACCTCTGAATGTGTGAGAGTGAACGCAAGTGTGTCTGTGTTTGTGGTTCCTTGAGCGCTAGCCTACGGAGCAAGAGTGGATCCCAACCTGTGGTTCCTGTGTCAGGTCGTACGGCATAACGGTTGACAGATAACCCCGAATTCTGTTGGGGCAACCTTAGCCAAGACCGACTTCGTCCCGAGAGGGAACAGGCCAGGCGGACGAGCGAGTGCCCCCACCCTTTGTGTGTCTGCGCCGCGCGGGAGGGAAGCCTTGGGACGTGGACCTCCTACTATTTTAGATTGCAGGCTGAGGGATTTCAGCAAATTTAAAGGGTCGGACCCATCATTTGATGCGGGCCAATTAGAGACATTTTGTACTGCAGAGTGGCCGACTTTTGGGGTCGGCTGGCCCCCCAAGGGAACATTAAATCTATCCACTATAAGAACAGTTCACCTGAAAGTTACAGGAAAGCCAGGACATCCTGATCAGTTTTCCTATATAGATAGATGGCAGGAGTTAGCCCAGGATATGCCCAGCTGGCTTAGTAAGTGCACGAGGACTCCGGGGTGCCGTAGAGGAGCCGCCGGCGGGGCACGCCCAAGAATGTGTTGTCCACAGGCGCCCCCTATGGCTCCCCTGCAGGAACCCCTGACTCCTCCGCCTTCTATCTCGCCCCAGGGGCATCAGTCTCCCCAGGAGCCCTCCCTGTTTCGGTACCCAGCCCTGCCCCATCCAGGCCCATCACCCATAGCTTGCAGACTTAGAAGCCACCGGCCCCCTCTTCAGATGCCACTCCGAGAGGTACAGGCAGCACCCAGAGTTAATGAGGATGGGACTGTCCAGCCTGGACCGGTTACTTATTATTACCAGCCATTCAGTACTACTGACCTCCCGAACTGGAAACACCACACCCCTCCGTTCTCGGAGAAGACACAGGCCATGATCGAGCTCGCAGACTCGATCTTCCAAACCCACCAGCCCACCTGGTTTGATTGTCGCCAACTTCTCCTGAGCCTGTTCAACACTGAGGAGAAGAGAAAAATTCTAGAGGAGGTCCGGCGCTACCTTGAAGCGCATGCCCTGGCAGGAACCCTAGATCCCTCAGATTATGCGCGCAGCACCGCCCCCGAACAACAGCCCACTTGGGACCCAAACACTGAGCGAGGGCGGGCCGCCTTGGATCTGTATCGCCACTCCCTGTTACAGGGGATAAAGGCGGCAGCCAGGAAGCCCACTAATATGGCTAAGGTCGCCACTGTACACCAAAGGTCAGGTGAGTGCCCTGGAGACTTCCTTGAGCGGCTGATGGAGGCATACTGAGTGTTTACCCCTTTTGACCCAGGGGCAGTTGAAAATCAAAGTTTGGTAGCCATGGCCTTTGTCTCTCAATTGGTTTCGGACATCAGGAGGAAGCTCCAAAAACTTGAGGGCTTTGCAGGAATGACCTTAAATCAACTACTAGCGGTCGCCAAGAAAGTGTATGAAAATCGAGATGAGGCGACCTCAGCAGCCCGCCTAGAGGACCAGAAAATGCAGGTCACCCTGCTGGCCGCTGCACTAGGGAGGCCGGCCCCCAGGGGTGACACGATCAACAAATAGGGACACTTCAAGGTAGAAAAGGACTAGTGTGCCTATTGTAAGGAGCGCGGGCACTGGAAGCGAGACTGTCCAGTTCGCAAGTGGTGCGAGGAGACGCCTGCCAGCCAGGCTATCCTACCACCACCAGCCCCCAACGTATTGGCCCTCTCTGGGTTCGGCCAAGACTAGGGGCGACTGGGCTCCATCACCCTCGGTCCCCAGGAGCCCATGGTCAGGGTCAAAGTTGGGGGCCAAGACATTGACTTTATGGTAGACACAGGGGCGGAACACTCAGTAGTCACCATCCCAGTTGGGCCCTCACGGGGAAAGAAATCCTCATGCAGGGAGCCACCGGACTCTTGGCTAGCCCCCAGAAATTTTGTGAGGCACAGAAGGTCGAACTTGGGGGCCACAAGATCTCCCATGAGTTCTTCTACCTCCCAGACTGTCCTATCCCCCTGCTAGGCCGAGATATCTTGACCAAGCCAGCAGCGCGGGTCACCTCCCGGCCAGAAGGGGCCTCCCTGGACCTCCCCACGCCTCGAACTATTGCCCAGTGCTTCCATGAGAAGAAGAACATAGGTTCTACCAGGAAGATGGAATGTCAGCCCCAGACCCTCCCTGGGCTAAATACTCTGGGGTCTGGGCAGAAAACAACCCGCCGGGGCTGGCCACGGAACGAGAACTGGTAATAGTGGAACTCATGCCCTTCAGTCTCCAAAGTGACAATGGGCCCGCCTTTACTGCAAGAGTGATCCAGCTGCTGACCCAAGCCTTAAAACTAAAATGGAGGCTTCACGCTGCCTACCGACCTCAAAGCTGGGGCAAAGTAGAACGAATGAACTGGACTCTAAAGGAGACTCTAGGAAAACTTTGTCAAGAGACTCTCCTACCCTGGCCAGATGTCCTGTCACTTGCCCACTTCCAAGTTAGGTGCACCCCAAATTCAGCAGGGTACACCCCATACGAAATCCTATATGGAAGGGCGACCCCTATAACCCAAATCCCTACTACCACAGACTTAAACACCTTAGGGGAGGCCCACCAAACCTCCTACCTCAAAGCCTTAGGTCAAGAGTTAGAGAGAGTCAGGCAGGCCCACCTTGGGCAAGAAATAGTGCCAACAGGGGGGCCAGCCCACTCCCATAAGCCAGGGCAGTATGTTTGGGTAAAAGACTGGAAAAAAGAGTCCCTCCAACCCAGATGGGTTGGGCACTACCTTATACTGTTAACTACCCCCACCGCCTTAAAAGTTGTGGGTATTACCAGAGCCAAGGACACCGCTGACCCTGAGGAAACAAACCCAGGACCGGAACAGGGACCAGACCGAATCCCAGCCCTAAAGCTGCGAAGGACCTGCCAAGACGGGGAGGAGGAGTGGACCGTCACCAAGCCAACGCTACCTACCACCATCTCCAGCACTAGACCTCCAACAGGAGAAGAGGATCCCATTTCTGGGTGCAGAGACAGACGAAAGCGCTGTCTAAGCACCCACAGGGGGGAATGTAGAGGAAATCAAGGCTGATACCAAAGATGAAATGCTAATTGTCCTGACTTATGATGTAAATGCTTCTCTCTCACCTCTGTAAACCCTTTTCGCACCAAATCTATACTACACCTCCCAATACCCTCCCCCACTTAGCCCAGCATAAAAGGAATGAGGGGCTATTGTTCTGGGCTCAGAATCTGGAGTTTGCTTCCTCTGGGTCCGTGCACATAAATAAAGATCGTGCTCCTAACCCCTCAGTGTTTGGTCGTTTCATTTTTCCGTAACACATCTAGGTTGAGTAAAGCATTGCAAAAAAAGACAGGTGCATTTAATGCTATGAAACTAAATAAGAAATGCCCTGCAGGCTCTGAGGTCCAACTTAATAGTGATTTACTCTTCACAATAGATGTGCTTGTGGGAAAATTGCACATAATCCATGGGAATGAGTAAAACTGTACAACTAAGATGAAGGAATAAATGGATATGAAGGTGAAATGATAACCTCCCAGAGTAGATCCAGAACCAGAGACATGGAAATAAAGAACAAACTGACAGTGCCAAGAGGGGAGCGGGGAGGGGGAGGGGGATAACAGGAGAAAGAAGGGGAAGGGACAAGCAAAGGAAGATGAATAGAGGACTCATGGGCACAGACAATGAGGGGGGGAGGGATTGACCGTGGGAGTGTGAGGGGAGACAGGGTAGGGGTGAGAAATGGAGAAAAAGGTGGCACTGTAACTGAACAACTGTAACTGAACAACAATAAATTTTAAAAAGGAACTCTCCAGAACATTTAGTTGGCTTAATATCTAAGCAATTAAAATAAAGTCACTTTTCAAATTAACCTTATGATCACATTACAGATGAAAATAAGATGAGTATAATCTAATACTGCTTTAGGCATTTCCTCTGCATGTGTGTTCTACGAAAGAGCTCAAAATTTCAAGATGTCTAAATCAGAACATCCATGAGGGAATATGGACCAACACATCCTCTGAAGTGTTGGAAAAATGATAAAAACCAAACAGAAATTACTCACCTTGTGAAAAAGTAATCTTCAAGTGTTGTAGATATTCTTGGATCTTGAAAATAATGTTATTGCTTTTCACCTTGTCTGAACTTGCAATTCAAAAGGCACTGTATTTTTTTCTGACCATGCAGAACAATTCACTCTCATGTTAAAGTGACTCTTTGGTATTTGTACACGGTTTTCACATATGTGTTTACACTAGTAAGTACACTGTTATAAGGGATTCGTTTGTTTAGCTGTCCTTTGTACATTGGTTAGTATAAGATGCTATATAGTCAAAATGATTTATATGAAAATAATTCAATTATATACTTACTTTTAGAATATACTTTCCTAGCATTATATAAGGAAGTACTTAAAATCTTTTTTTATTGTTGTTCAGTTACAGTTGTCCTTCCTTTTCCCCATCGCTCACCTCTACCCACTGCCCCATTCCCACTGTCGATCCCCGCCATCGTCCATGCCTGTGAGCACTCTACTCATGTGCCTTTGCCTGCTCCTTCCCCTTCTTTCCCCTCTGTCCCCCTCCCCTCTGCTCTGGTCACTGTCAGTTTGTTCTTTGTTTCCAAGTCTCTGGTTCTATTTTGCTCATTTGTTTGTTTTGTTGATTAGGTTCCACTTAGAGGTGAGATCATATGGTATTTGTCTTTCACTGCCTGACTTACTTCACTTAGCATAATGCCCTCCAGTTCCATCCTTGCTGTCACAAAGAAAAATCTCAACCATTATACCAAAGTTGAAACTAAAACATCTCTATTGCTTTCTTAGCTCTTTTTATTATAGTTACTGTATTTAAACTTTAAAAATATTTATATTATTTATTTATAAAAATGTCAAACAATACAGGTGAATATTAGCTGAAATGTCTTGCTTCACCATTCCCCAATACATTCTCTTCAGTTTATCATAGATAATTTTTTAATAATCATCCAGGACTTTTTCCTCTGTGCTCACACACATAATTTTACACAGGGTCATATGGATTTTAAACAAAAATGAAATCATACCGTAGACTGTTTTTGCAAATTTTTAAAAATCCCTGCATTGAACAAAAAGCTGTGACTATATTTCCACATTATTACAAATCTAAGTCATTGTTTTTAAAGGGTAAAGAATATTCCATAGTGCTAATGTACCATTATTTAATCAGATACCTATTGTGAATAGACATATGTTGCTTTTCAAAATTTCTCTTAGAATAGGTTACCTTGAATATTCTTATACAGAAGCATTTGGGCACAGCCATAAGCATTTGTGTAGTTTGAATACTTTGGAAAAACATTTCTAATCCAAGGTGTTGAGCATTTAAAATTTTTATAATTATTCATGGATACATCTCAAAAAGGAAATATTAGTTTA
This sequence comes from Mormoops blainvillei, assembly GCA_004026545.1. Taxonomy (NCBI): domain Eukaryota; kingdom Metazoa; phylum Chordata; class Mammalia; order Chiroptera; family Mormoopidae; genus Mormoops; species Mormoops blainvillei. Next base: position 45,741 of record PVJD01000540.1, on the reverse strand, counting down.
TATTTCTATCAGAAATGTATAAAAATATATGTTTCCACTCATATCAAATATTACATATCATCAATCCTTTGTTTCTAATATAATATGTAAAAAATGCTCTTCATTGATGTAAAGCAATTTACCTTTCACTGATTTTCAGTGACTCTGAGCATTTATTCAAGTACTCATTGACCGTTTGTGTGACCTATCACAGAGCTGAATATTATCAATTACCCATTTATGTCTTCAATACTTTGCTCTTTTTGGGGAATTTTATATAGATTTCTAAAAGCTATGTATATATATGGGTGACATTTTATTAAGTAACTATTTCACAGATAGTTATTCTCAACCTATATCTCATATTGAATTGTTTATGTTTCATGTGCTTATTTGAAACTTTATATTGCCAAATCCAACAACCTTCTTTATAGTTACAAAACTTAAGTAGAAAGTCTATCTTGTCCCTAATTACCAAATGATTTCTTATATTACAATCTAACATTTTTATATTTTTCCACATTTAAGTTATTTGAACACCTTCAATTTTTGGTATACTAGATATACTAGTATTATCCAAGAGTTCATATTATTTTTTATCCAAATAGATAGCTAGCTTTTATAAAAACATTTATTTAATAATTTATTTTCTCATCATAACCTTTTTAAAACATCGATTTTTTTTAGCTTTCATTGAGTCCATCTTAAAATGTATCTGTTTTCTCCTTAACTGCACCCTTATTTGTGTGTTAGTTCATTTTCCAATCTACAAAAATCAAAAACTTCTCCACGATACCTTATCACTTATAGTGAAGAGAAGATGGGTAGACACAGATACATAATCCATTGTTTTCTGTTTAACCCCTGTGATAAAATGTCAATGAGTTTACATAGTCATAAAACTAGGTATATTTGCATCCAATATAAATGCAAGCTATATAAAATGATACAAGATATATTTAGTCATGACTGCTTTCTAAACCAACTCTGAAAATAGCTGTTGATATTTTTCAAAAACTCAAAATTAATATTTGTCACTACAGGTCTTTGAGAAGGAAACTTGGAAAGGAAATGGGAACAGCAAGCCGGCAATCAATTCAATATGCTTGGGCATCCTGCTGCTGTGCAGACAGTCACCGCTCTGCAGTGCCAATAACTCCTCATCCTGGCTCTACCAGGGGGCCTTATTGGGCCCCAACAGTGAACATTAAAGGAAAAGCAAATTGCAGGCTAGAGAATTAACAAGAGGAAAATGAGAGAGAAGGAAAACATTGTTCTAATCATTTTTGAGCCCTTATAATTATGAAGTTAAATCATTCCTTGAGGGTTTTATTATGGTGATAGCCCTTTAAAGAAGAGGGGGGTTGGCAGATTAGGATAAGATATGTTGTTTTGGGTAAGCGTGTATAAAAAGTAAATTTAGAAAAAAGCAGAAAGTGATTTGTTTCACAGAGAAACATCATTTTGTTTTCAGTCTAGCAATTCAAAGGTTGCTTATTAACAGAAAAGTGAAAATGAGAAGCCCTTTCCTAAGTAATCTTGAGCAGATGCATAGAAATGGACATATTATGGTTTTAGTCATTGTTAGTAGAATTGGTCCCTGAAGATGTATTCTCTGGATATTTATTATTATTGTTGTTGTTGTTATTAAAAGAAAATGCCTTCGGCATTCATTACTCTTTATATTTAGAGTGGTTTAAACTCATTTCAAACACTACAATCAAAGTTCCTAAGACTCAGTACTAGTTGAAAAGGAGACCAACTTACTCTTAAAAATAGGCTTAAGGTCTCCAAATTTTGTCTGCCATCACTCCACTCCTTAAACTCATTTGCATAACTAAATAAATATTTATTGACATTTGTATTTTTAAAAATAATTTATTGAGGTAAAATTTACACAACACAAAATTAGCCACTTTAGAGTGAAAAATTCAGTGGCACTTAGCACCTTCACAATATTGTACAACCAGCGCTTCTATCTAGTTCCAACATTTCCATCATTTCATCTAGAATCCCTTACCCATTGAGTGGTTTCCCCTCATTTCCTCCTTCGGTCCCCTGAAAACCACTAATTTGTATTTTGTCTCTATGGAGTTATCTATTCTGGGAGTTTCACATAAATAAAGTTAAATAATACATCAAATCTTTTGTGTCTAGCTTCTTTTGTTGGACTATTTTGGAGGTTCATCTACATTGTAGAATATATTATTCACTTATGTCAAAATAATATTTCATTTTATGCGTATAAAAATATATACATTAATCTTTTGATAGATGTTTGGGCTATTTCCACCTTTCAGTTATTGTGAATGCTTCTACTGTTAACATGTGTATACATGCATTTGTTTCAATGCCTGTTTTTGAAATTCTTTTTAGTATATACCGAAAATTGTAGAGTCATACTGATACCAATAGGCTGCCTTTCTAAACTGCTGGGAACAGGCTGAGGGTGGGGAATAGGGGGCACTGACAGGGGAGATGGAGTTAGGGTGCGGGAAAGAGACACCTGTGCACCACACCAGGTTCCTTGGGTATAACGGGGTCCAACCAGGGACCTCCTTCAAAGGGGGGTTTGTAATGATGTGCAGAATGTGGGGTGTCCAAGAAAAATATAGGATATTTTCCCTCCCTCACCCAAAGGCAGGCCACTATGGGGGAAGGGAGACATGGAGAAGGGCCTTTCAGAGTTACTTTGCATATCAATACCAGGCCAGCTTCAGACCTACCATGGGACAAGGTCATTGAGTCAATAACAACAAGATAACTTCATTACTCATATGCAAAGACAGTTATTTTGTATATCAGCAAGGTTAACCAGGCAGGTTTACATAACTTAAACCTAAGATGTAACTGGGAAGAAGCTCCCCGAGTTATAGAGTACCTGTGCACGAGTGCTGAGAGATGGTTTGCCCCACACTACTGGAGAACAATGTGAAGACCATGTGGAAAAGAAAGGGGAAAAAGGACTATTGCTAGTGGGCCATGAGAAGATGCCACGTGGTTTTGGATTAAGAACTACAGATTGCAGGATCACGGCGACACAGTTGATGGTGCTAGGAACCAGGAGAGGCCTGCCTAACCGCGCTCCAGACTTCTGTCCTTTTTCTCCTGAAGGACAGTGCTCCTGACTGGTCTGACTAGACCTGACTGGGCAAAGCGGGGAAAGGCAGGACTGTGTGTTGGTGGGCGTTTTAAAGGGATTCTGAGATTTTACAGTGACATTTAGCCATTATTCAAAACCTGTATAACTTTTGAATAAATAATTCCTTTCCTTTTCACCAAACTCTGGCCATTGAGAGCTATAATTTGTAAGGGCAACGGGCAAAGACCCTAGAGCAGAGAAACCCCAGGGATGATGGGAAGTTGTTTTGTTAACAGTATCTGAGCCCCCCCGCCCCATACGAACAGGCCCACATTTGGTAACATGGGGATAGAGGTTGCAGGTTCTAGCACTGAGGGCGTGGCGTGCTTCCAGTTAATGCCTTCACAAGCTGCCCAGGGCCATGGCAAAAACATTGAGTTGCACAGCAATTCTACAGGAATGTGAGGCCACACTGAACTGAGCTCATGCCTCACAGACAATCCACCCCGATGCAGAAGTCCTGCTCTTGGCTACAGATGCCCTACCCCTCCCACTGAGGCTGCCCTTGGCGCTGCCTGAGAAGCAGTACTTGGTGCTGTATAAGAGGCTGCGTGAAGTTTCCAGGATCCCTTTACTTAGCATTTTGGTTCAGTCCCTCTTTGCTGGTGGGTCCCAAGGGTAGGCAGCTGGTTCCATACAGAGACCATGGGAGATGTGGAATTGACAGACTGCCACAGGATTCTTCCCCATTGGTCATGATGGTGGCAGGGGAAGGTTCCTACAATAAGCAAGCACAAAGTTATCAAGATAACTGAATAGAGGAAAAGCCCTCCTACCCCCTCCCAGTGCCAGATTGGCAGTGGGACCAGGGAAAGGCAAGCACATACCCAACAGAAGTAAAAATGGCAGTAAAGATAGGTGCTGAACTAAAGAGGCCTGTCAGGCTAGCCAGGGAAAAGAAGGGATTGGTTGAAAGTGGGTGTACCCAAAGTACCCAAAAGTTTGGGAAGTTAATCTGTCATTCTGAGAGAGTACCTGGTCCATTCCATACCCGAAATTAATATAAACCCAAGGGAGCAAAGAAATGCTCTCTGGTTCATTGCTGGCTGCACAGGACCTGCACTGGGATGGTGCACTTACCTGTCTTCCCCATGGGCTACATGAGCTAAGCATCCCAAGAGCAACATGGGTGTGGCCACCAGTATCACATGCAGCCTCCAGGAGGGAGCCTGAAGCAGAACACCAGCTAAGAACAAGCTAAGATACCTGGATGACTGCCTAGGACCCACCTTCGGCTCCAAAGGATGGTACTTTAAAATGGCACAGGAACTCTGGGCACTGGCTTTGGTTTTGTTTGTGTGTGTGTGTGTGTGTGTGTGTGTTTTCTGGGGGGTGTTGGTTTTGGTTGTTTTGGTCTTGCTGAGGAAGGCTTGGGATTGCCTGGGTTTTGTGGAAGAAATTAGCTTTGAGATGGGGAGTCCCCCATTCTCCCAGACCAGTTAACATCTGAATAAAATTATCTTTCCTTTCTCAATAGCCATGGCCTGTAGAGTTTACCTTTTGTGGTGATGGGCAGCCAAACCCCTAATTTTGTTCAGTGACAATATGGTAATTTTACATTTAATTTTTTTGAGGAATCACCAAACTGTTTTACTTACAGGCTGACCCATTCCCACCAGCAATACGTGAGGGTTTCAATTCCTCCATATTCTATCTAACATTTTTTCTTTTCCCTTTTACTTTATTGTGTTGCTGTTCAGGTGGCGTTTGTTTGTTTGTTTGTTTTGTAATACCCATCTTCAGTATAAAATGCTACCTTGTTGTGGTTTTGCTCTGCGTTTTCCTGAGACTAGTGAGGTTGACCATCTTTTCATGTGTTTATTGGCCATCTGTGAATCTTTGGAGGAATGTCTATTTAACACTTGTATTCTCAAGCCCCTCTAAATGGAAAGTAAACTTTTTAAAGTCATTTTCTCAGTAAGTTTTCAAATGCCTCTTCTATTTCTTTATCATTAGAGCATAAATGGCTATCACTATTTTATTGTCCATGATCTTTTATTTCAATTCAGAAGATGTAAGCAAAACACCTCAGAAACATGTAACTAAGAAAGCTGAATGTGCCAAACATTGACAAAGCAACCAATTAAGCCTTTTGAGGTTAGTCAGGAAATCATGTGCATTGCAAAAAAGGTTTTACCCTTTATGCCCATGTGGTGAAATGGAGGTTTAATGAAAGGAACTGGAGTCATAAGTGAATGGTAACAACAGCTGAGTGACAACTAATGTGGCATAAAATCTAGCAAATGGTCTTTTCTTCTCCTTGAATTTTAGTTGCCCTGAGGCATATCTCAATTCGCAGTCAGAGCAGAGAGTTGAAAGAATATCAGCTCAAATAAACATCCACATATTCCTGGAAAGTCAATATCAGCTAGCTACATGAAGTTCCCCTGCCATTAATAAAGTATATTAAACATACATAAAATAACACTGTGTATCTAAATGTATATTAATACATCAGTTTCTTATTCTCCCAAAATGCATTTCTATTATCTAGAAACATTCTGGTTTGTGAGTTGATTTAATGACTCTTGTAAGAAAACAATACTGGTTGGTTTTGAAAATTAATCCTATTTAATCTTTTCTTATTTTTCTTTATTATAAATTTAGTTGTACTTAAAATCAGATAGTATGGAAGGTTTCAGAGTTTTATATAACACATTTAATGTTTTTCACTCAATAATATTTTAAAATGTCTTTAAGGACTAGGCACTATTCTAGACATTAAATATTTAAAATAAATCTAACTGTTCTATACCTTAGAAAGGTCACTGCCTAATCAAATAACAAGTAAATACAGTTATACTATGCCATACTATGTGCTAAGATCATGATAAACTCAAGGTTCTATAAGACAAGAATAAGGAAAAAATAACCCGCATAGGACTTATGAGTTTTCTAAAAGAAAGAGGACTTGAGCTAAATCTTACAGAAGAAGTAAAGTAGGAGATCAAAATTGAAATTCTGTTTATGAATACAATGTCTTTGTTGCCCTAAGAACACGTGACATGCTCTGTCTGATCAGTTACCTCAATAACACACATCCTTTTATTGCAGCTCCTGTCCTCTGCCCTGAGACGCTCATTGGTAGGCCTACACTGTCACCTAGGACATTCAGGTTGATAAAATCTGAACACCTCTAAGGTCACAGTTGTTTTTGTTCCTAAAATGTATCGATTAATTGAGTGGAAGCATCAAGAATACATAGGCTGTCACCAAAGTTAATACACATATGTAAAAAAATAATTAGTATTTTGGAACTGACAATATTACTAATGGATGTAAAATTAAGGTTAACTACAGACCCCTAAAGCAGTCCAATGTTACTATAAAATTTATCATGCAGAGCAATTCTTATGAATAAATTGCAAGTGTACAAAGCAAGTCAGTATTACTATAAAAATTTGGTTCTAATCTTAAAACTATTTGATTGAAATCACAATAGAAAATTCTTGGCTATATAAACCATGTTTTTTTTAAAAAAAATGAACATTGTCATTACATTTTACCCTAAATTTGATACCTATTGTGTCTGAAATCCCTTAAAAAGAATTTTGATTTTTCTAAATATTATTTTCAGAACATTTGTTTACCCTTGTTTAATCAACATGGATGATATACCCACACATCTTCTACTCTACAGGAAAGCATTTTTTCCTCTTAAGAGAATTCTGAGTGTTTTGGGCATTTTTTTAGGCCTGTTTAAAAATTCACAATGTGAACACTAATACATGCTTACAAAATGGTAGCAACTCTTTGCTTTACTCATATACCATGAAGTCTCCTGTAAACATTAGCAGCCTTCGGAGTAAATAAATATTCTTTCTTTAGCATCAATTTTTAGAAAACATTGAGTAACTGATAGTTATAATTAAGCTTGGTAAATTCAGGTATATTTGCATTTTTCTTTCTTTAAATTAATGTCATAAATTTATACTTTAATTTATACATAAATTAAATTTATACTTACTACCTGTCCTACAGTGAGTGATGATGTTTGTTATTTATTCAGAGGAAAAACATCAGAGGTTTTCCCAATCACTGTCAAAGTATTCCATTTAGTAAATTCAAAGTTGGAAAAAGATATTTTCCTTGGAAGAAAAATGAACTACAACCATGTGACTTGTACCTAGATTATGTAAAAAAATCTTAAATTCCATAGAAAGACAAATAATCTAATTTAAAAATGGGTAAAAAAATTAAATAGAAATTTCTCCAAGAAAGATATTCAACTGGCCAAGGAGCACATGAAGAGATGCTCAACATTATTAGGCATCAGAGAAACTCAGATCAAGACCACAGGGAGGTACTGCTTTATACCCACTGAAATGGTTATTATCAAAAAGAGAGATAATAAAAAATGCTGGCCAGAATAGGGAGAGATTGTAACCCTCATACAAGGCTAGTAGTTGTGTAAAATGATGCTGCCACTTTGGAAAACAGTCTGACAATTCTTTCAAAGATTAGACAAAGAGTTATCATATGACTTAGCAATTTTACTGCTAAGTACAATATATTCCAAAGAGGAATAAAAATAGATATCCAGGCAAAAACTTGTACAAGAATGTTTATAAAGGTATTACTGATGACATCCAAAATGTGAAAACAAGACAAACGCTTTATCAACTGAGAATAAACAAAATATGCTATATTCAAACAATGGAATATTATTCAGCAATAACAAGATATGAAGTACTGATACATAATAAAACATAAAAGAACTTGAAAACATTGCTAATGAAAGAAGCCAGTCAAAGAAGACTATATAATATATAATTCCATTTAGATGAGATTTCCTGAACAGGGATGCACTTAGACACGATTATATTAGTGGTTGCCTAGGATTTGGGGAGGGACACATGGGGATAAAGTGAAATATTGCTTCTAAAGGGTGCAAGATTTATTATTGCGGTGGTGGTAAAAATGTTTGAAACTTGATTACTGTGGTAGTTACATAACTCTGAATATAGTAAGAACCATAGAGATGTATCATTTAAGAGGGCTACTAATATGGTATGTGAATTGTACCTCAATAAAGCTATTACATATAGGTTTTTTTAAACAGTTACTCAGGAGACACTATAGAGAAATCTTAGCTGTAGATTTTTCTGTGTTATAATTCTCTTGAAATGAGCTGAGTCCAGTAAAAATACAAACTGTCAGATATCATTAAAATGATAAAGCAAACCAAAAGTAAACATATATTTTATATGTATTCTTTTATTAAACAAAAAGTCTACATGTGGGAAAAAATTTGAACTATATTCTGAAATGAAAACAATGAATTCATAAAAATATTTAATAACGACTTCCAGAATCATGAGGGAGGATGGAAAATTATAGATTCATCTTATAAGAAGAGAATGAATAGTTGAACTACTAAATTTGGAAAACAAAAACTAGGGTAGATATTACTGAGCTTTCTAAAGTCTTGAATGGCACAACTAAAGTCAAAACAAACATATATTAACTACTAATGTTAATATAAAGGAAGAAATTATAAATTAAGTCAGTAATTTAAAAATTATATAATGACATTAAAATAATAAATGAACTATGTTCACTAACCCAAAATATGATAGCAATAGAAAACATATTTTATTAACAAAAAGTTAAGAATAAATGAGGAACTATAAGTCCTCAGCAGACTTGAAAATACTCAATGATATCTAGAGTTTACTTTAGCATGGTAACAAAGCTCTCTTCTGTTGATAAAGGAGGCCAGCTTGAAAAGTCAAGTTTCAGATTTAGAAAGGTATTTCTAATTTTCAAGTAAATAAATCAAGTATATAGGTCTGAGGTTCAAAGAATAGTTTTGGGTTGAAGGTATACATTTGGGAGGCAATAGAATATACATGGAAGTTAAAGCCATGAGAATGAATGAGATTCCCAAGGAAGTATGTTTGAATATATCAATGAAGTAGATAAAGTATAAATAGATATCAGTAATATAAGTGGCAAGTAATATGGCTGATATAATTTGTGATGTACTGTAAGAATATATTTGAGGGTTTTTTGTTGTTTTTTTTACTACCGCGTTCATCAGCAGTCAAGTAAAGTTCAAGGCATTTGAAATTAGGCACAAAAGTAGTATTGACTGTTTACTAAATAGAACAATGAAGGGAGGATTTGAAATAAAAAAAATAAAAAATAATAGGAAGGCAAAGACTCTGAGAGATATAAGTTAACTGATTCAAGATCAATACCTTGCTGACTGGCATCCTCCTAAGAAGCTAAAAGACACAACTTTCTCTGGCCATTGGCTATAGCTTAGTAACTAATGCAATCTATTTCGGTCAACACACATCTTACTCTACCCCTATAATGTCATGGTAGGGTTCAATTTCCTTGTACTGAATGTTGATATGAAAAATCCCAATTCCAGTTTGAAATATACAGTTAAAACAAGTCTTGGACCCCAGGCCCAGCATCACGTAAGGGACAAGCTCAAAGGCATCCAACTAGATAAAACAAAACTAGGACCAGACTTCTGTTGGAAGAAATGGGTGAATGGAATTATGAAGAGAAGAGCATTGTGCTGTATACTCTGGGCACATTTTTTAATTTTTTCCACTGTGGAATGTATTACTAATTTTTTAAAAAGTGAATAATAATTTTTATATCTTTAACAATAAAAAGTATTGCTACCACCTTATGTTTGGATCAGGCAATTTTCTCATAAAATACAAGTAACCTAAAACATCAGTTTGTTCACTAATTAAGTACAAAGTCTTTAGTACACACCATTAATCTTCTGCCTTACAACATCGGAACTACTAATTCTCTTAGACACTCAAGTAACTTTATCTTTCTTCTAATAGTTATAAAATCATAGGATAAACTCTTCTTAGATTAATCTGGAAAGTTTAAGCCTGATTTGAATAATAAAACCTTATTTATTAGGCTAATACTGTTTTTGCTGAGACTGGTTTTGTGCTTGCTCTAGAAGCTCTACAACATTTTAAAATATAAACAGTTATTTTATGCTTCATATTTCTTGTTGTTTTCTCTTTACAGTATTTTCTAGTAACCTATTTCAATAATCTACACCCTGCTTTGATCTAACATTATGGCTTAAACGCTTCAGTTTTCAGATTAGTCATAGAAGGTCACATTACTCACTATTTTAAGTACACTTCCTGAATCCTTAGATAAATAATATGTACTAAGTGTACTTTTTCTTTTATCTCTTTTTTGTTACTATATCACTGAGGCCTAATCCTTACAATTCTGGAAGGTACTTATGCTATGAGGTTTGTAAATATTGGGCCAACCAGTGTCTTGTTCAACCCATAGCGGGAGTCCACACTGGCTACATGCACAGAAAATATGCCCAAATGGAAAAATAAAGTAATATTCTTCCAATTGTATTTAAAAAGGTATGGATGAACACCAGGCTATAAGGGAAGCAGGAACATGTTGATTTACTAAACAAATAATGTTATTGTCAAAAGCAACCATTTCTCAGGCACCATCATTCTCTTGTAAGTAATGTGCTAAATGCTTCATGTCACATCTATGAGGTAGGTAGCATCATTATCCCCATACTCATACATAGCAAGGGAGTTTAGCAGAGCCCACATTTAAACCCTGATCAGCTATCTGACCTCAAAAGATATGCTCTTAAACACTGTATTAGACAGTCTTCCAGATTTGAGGAAAGTAGTCAGGAATACACTATGCCAGCTTACTCAGGTTTAGAAGAGCTCTCTGCACATCTCTGTTTATAGAAGAAATGAGTGGACATTTTTCCAGGCAGAACAATGACAAGCATATCTACAACTTGGTTCTTTTATAATCAAAATTATTTCTATGAGACCATTGTTCTCACTGATGATAACACAATTGCAAGCTTAAAAAAAAAATCTATACTGCACTGTTTCGGTGTATCAATAGTAGGTATGTGTTCAGTTTGGTGAAGAATCTAAACGCTTAGGATTTGTTTCCTCGTCAATGGTCTTCAGTCAATCTCTATGTTTAGCCATGAGCAAATAGTTCCATATGAATTTTTATCAGATAATGTGTTCATATCCATAAGACAGTTACCCAGCACTTTTATTGACATATCTTAGCTTAAGCTACATATTTGCACAGGAAAAAAAAAAACATATATAAATCCCTAAAATAAAATTGTCTAGGAAATAACATTATTCGTAAACATAATTTGACAGCTTCACATTCACATCCCATTAAGGTGTCCATGGTACAATCTATTTTAAGATAGCCTTCAGGTTTACCCTTCCATTAACAAAATAAATGAAAATTCTAGTTTACACATTCAGGAAAGCTTGAATTTGTAATATTACTATTTCTGTGATTTTTCTCATCAGTCGCATTTGGTTATTGGATCTATATCACCTTTATTTAGTATAATGAGTAAACCGCTCCCCAAGAAAGTTGATTACTGAATTAAAACTTGAGGGAAGAAAGAAAAAAATTTGTACACTGTTTGTATGCAGCAGTATACGCTCATATTTAGCAGTATACTGGAAGACATCCTGAGTTAAAGTAATGCTTTACAATGCTAGCAACAAGGAATTTAGAGAAGACTCAGAGGGAACTCATAATCATAAAGTCACCCTTAGACAAGGATAATAAAAACACCGTTACAGTAAACAGACTGCGTCCTCAATAACACTGGATAAATCACAAGGTGAAAAATGGAAACAGTAAACTACAGACATCATTTGAGCAGGGTAGAGAGAAATTATCAAACAATGAGGTAATAGAAATGTCCTAACACTCGAGTCAGTGTTCATTACTTCTCTCAGTGCCATTCATTTCCCTTAAAGGTCATAGAAACTTTGAGAATGATGAAACACCATTTTTATTTTGAATTCTTTCTGTGAAAGTCTTACTTGAGATCTGACTTAAAAGCTACAATAGTGGCCCCTGGTTTGGAGAGAAAAGCAAACATATTTTCTCCTGAAAGTGACAATATAACCCACTATTTTTAATAATAATTGTATTGTTGGAAAAGGGAAAGGGGCATCAATGTACAGATAAATGGGTTGAAAAAAATCATTGATGAAATATCATGAAAAATAAAGTCTTTAATAATTTAAAGGCAGAATTTCCACTCTTAGTGGGAATGTACATGGAAGGTACAGATGGGATGCTGGGGCACTAACTGTATTAGAATTCATGATAATTGGCCTTCCCAGGCTAATGATAAAATCAGATATTCTTGGCTTTAGCAAACTAGAACACATTTCTTATTTTAAGGAATCCCTTCTTTACCACTTTTACCAGTGCCCTATGTTATGAACAATGAATACACCACATGCACAATAATGAGAAAGTCTAGGAAAATTAGAGTCAAAGTTAACATTCTGGACTGCCAGGATCTTGGGTAAAAAGTGAAGAAACTAATTCAAGTTTTTTCTTTTATAATTAAAGAAATAATAACCTTTGGCTTTAGAAATTACTTTATTTTCATCACACTTGATTAAATCTGTGTGTGTGATAATTTAGCCCTGGGTTAAACCACCAAGAGGCTGTCAGAGGGCATTCAACCTCAATAAAACTGAGAAAGGTCAGATAGGCAGTGATATTCCAAGGTCTACTCTACCAGCTCTTGACCATTGGTAGATTCTATCCAATTAGCCAATTTAACTTTCACCTATAATACCAGATCCACACCTGTCTATGAATTGGTTACATATAGACTGAGCTACTATAAAAAAGACCCAAAATATGGCAGTTCAAACAAGATCTCATTTTTTGGTCTCTCTCGCAAAACAAGTCAGTTGAAGTACGCAGTCCAGGGAAGGTAGGCAAGGTTTGCTCCACAAGGATACCTAGGAAGTCAGGTTAGTGTGAAGGCCCTGTCATCCATATTAGCTGACTTTCTGCTTTTTCCCTCCAGGTCTAATGTCATTGGCTACTGAAATATTCATCATTTTCTACACAATCGGAAAGCAGGCAGATGAAATTAATGGAAAACCAGTATTCATTGGACTGGTAATTGTACATACGACTTCTCCTTGCTTTCCATAGTCACAGGGCCACACCCAGCCAAAAAGGAAGCTGGAAAATCAAGTGTCGAGTTATGTAACCTTGAAACTGTCCGCGTGTGTACATGCCTCTGTGTGTATATATTTGTGTTTCTGAGTGTTTGAAGGATTATATTGTTCCAAAGGTAAAATAGAATTAGTGAAGGAAAATAATGAGTTGTCCCTGTCACATATTTTTCTGTTTATAAAAGTGGAATGTGAAAACTTGTAGCTAACTTAGTCAGCATGTCATAGAAGTGGGCCTAATATAACATTTTCCAAAATATTACATACTGTATATAGTCCAGAGATAAAGATAGTGAGATGGAATTAACCCAGATAAACCAGATATGGTGATATTCTACTTCCATTAGTAACTAGCTGTAATACTACAATTAATGAAGTTTCTATCCTTTCAGCAGAATTATAGCAATTGACTCAGTTTTACAGTGCCAAGAAAATTAAGTAGTATAGTATTTATTAATATCATAGCAAATCATATAAAAATGGCAATTAAAAATGAATCATGGACCACACTTTTGTACCTCTTATGATTCTGTTTTATTTTCTAAATGATGCCATGTTTTTTTGTCTGTACATTATTTTTGATCGATTTAATATCATTTATTATTTCAGCTCTGTCCAATTCACAAATTTAATAAAGTAGATAAAGTTCACTTAACACTGAAGTATTTTTCTATCTATTTTATATTTGATAACTATAGGACAACCTGTCTTACTGAGTATTTAATGTGATGGAAGGAATTGTTGTCCCCAATGCCCCTGCCCTCCATAAGGGAGTTATTTATCCACATTTATTTTCATGTGATTGGGGTGTATTTTTATGGTATAAGTATACTTTCTCACCAATTTATATCAGTTTAACCATGTGACTTATTTTAGCCAATAAAATGTGGGAAGAGTGGCCATTATTTAAATTCAAAGCGAAAGCTTTGTTAGAGAATGTGAGGTTTTACCAGTTCTCTTGACTTTTCCCTCTGCTTCAATACCATCAAGTCTCAGAAAGGTGCTGCTCCTTTTGCGTGGACACTGGAATACAAAAAGGAATGTACATAGCCCTGGCCTGTTAGCTCAGTTGGTTAGATTGTTGTCCCAATATGCCAAGGTGCGGGTTTGATCCCTGATCAGGGCAACTTCAAAAATCAACCAATGAATGCGTAAATAAGTGGAACAACAAATTTATGTTTCTCTCTCTCTCCCTTTCTCTCTCTAAAATGCAGCCAATCCACCCATCATAAATGTGCACAGAAGCAGAGCTGCTATTGCCCTATGTTGATTAGGCAACTGGGTGCCCAGACATTTGGTTAAGTGTTAATCTGGGTGTGTCTGTGATGCTCTTTGAAGATAAAATTAACATTTGAAACAGCAAGCTGAGTAGATTGCCCTCTCTAATGGGGGTTGACCCTATCCACTCCACTGATGATCCAAGTAGAACAAAAATACTCAACCCCCCTCAAGTAAGAAGGAAAATCCTTCTGTCTGACTATCTTTTGACTTGAACTAAAACATCAACTCTTGCTGGGTCTTGAGCATGCAAGGTTTTTGGACCAAAACTATGCTGTTGGCTTTCACAAGACTCCAGCTTTCTGATTGCAGATCTTGTGTGTGACCCCTCATAACCTCACAAGCAAATTCCTTAAAATAAATGTATCTACACATTTATATCTATTTCTCTATCTATATATCTATATAATCTCTTATTGATTCTGTTTCTCTGGGGGACTCTGACTAATACATACTGAACTTGATCTGTAAAATGAGCTGGAAACTAACTTTAAATGTTTTAAGCTTTTGAAATATGGGTATCATTTGTTATAACAGTTAGATTGATTAGCAAAGGTTGATTTCTAAGAGTTTTTTGTATGTTCCAAATACAAGGCATTTGTCAAAAACTGTATTGCAAATATTTTCTCAGGGACTGAAGTTTAAGGTAGCTTTTGAAGAATAGAAGCTATTGATTTTAATGAAGTCCAATTTATTATTTTTTCTTTTATGGTTCTTGTATTTTTTGTGTGTACATACGACATTTTTGCCCAGTCACTGATATTTCATGTTGTTATAATTATGTTTGCATTTTCTACTGTCTTGACATTTATTTTCTATTTGTCCTGTCTGTTTTCTGCTGTTTTTGGGTTTTTTTCCCTCTTTTAGAATATTTATTAGGATTAACTACCTACCTTAACATTCCATTTTTCTTGACTATTGGTTTATTAGCTATATATCTTTCATTTTGTAAATAGTTGCTCTGAAGTTTACAACTTGCCTCTATCCTTATCATAGCCCACCTTAAAGTAATATATTACTTCATATAAACTGAGATCTTTATAAGAGTAAATGTCCTTTTCTGTCTTGCATCCTTTATGATGTTGTTAATATATATTTTACTTCTACATATATTATAAATCCAAATTACTTGATTCAGTTCATTTTTAACAGTTATATAATAGTTATTTTTCAATTGACTTTATTTTTTACAGAAGTTTGTGGTGACAGCAAAATGAGCAGAAAGTACTGAGAATTCCCACATACACCCTGTCTCCCACCAAACACACACAACCTCCCACATTATCAACATCCTGTACCAGGGTGGCATATTTTTGTTGCAATTGATGAATCTACATTGACACGTTATTTTCACCCAATGTCTACAGTTCACTCACACATAGTGTTCTACAATCTATGGGTTTAACAGTTAAATAATGATGTCTCTACTGTTGTAGTATCATACAGAATAGCTTCACTATCTCCAAAATCTTCTTGCTCCACCTATCCATCCCCATCAGCCTAAACCTCTGGCAATCAGTGGTCTTCTAACTGTCTCTATAGTTCTGTCTTTCCCAGAATGTCATACAGTTGGAATCATAAGGTATGTAACTTTTCATTTAGAAATATGCATTTAAGGTCCCTCCATGCCCTTTCACAGCCTGATAGATCATTTCTTTTTTGCATTAAATAATATTCTATTGTTTTGATTTACCACCATTTTTTTATTCACTCACCTATGAGGTTGAAGTTACTTTCAAGTTTGGCAGTTATAAATCTTGTTTGCTTTGAAGTTTAGGCAATTATGAATAAGGCTGCTATAAACATATGTGTAGGTTTTTTGTTTTCTTTTTTTTTGGACATGAGGTCTCAACTAATTTTGGCCAATATCAAGGAGTGTGATTGCTGGATTATACGATACGAGTACATTTAGTTTTACACAAAATGACAAAATTGTCCTCCAAAGTGGCTATACCATTTTGCATTCCTACCAGCAAGAAATAAAAGTTCCATTGCCCTGACCAGCATGACTCAGTTGGGTGGGCATCTTTCCACAAAGCAAAAAGTCCCTGGTTCGATTCCCTGTCAGGACACATGCCTGGGTTGCAGGTTCAGTAGTTAGTTGGGATGCATATGAGAGACAACTGATCAATATTTCTCTCCTACACTTTCTCTTTTTCCCTCTCTCTAAAAACAAATAAATAAAATTTTAAAATGAATGAGTGAATGAATGAATAAATAATTTCTAACTGTTCCTGTTTTTCCATATCACTTCCAATATTTGGCATTGTCAGTGTTTGGGATTTTGGCATTCCAATAGGTATGTAGTGCCATCACTTTGTTGTCTCAATATGAGTTGAGCATGTTTTCATATGCTTATTTTTCATATGTATATTTTTTTTGGTATGGAGTTCATTAAGGTCTTTGGCCCATTTTTTTAACTGGATTTGCTAATTTTCTCATAGTTCAGTTTTAAGAGCTCTTTCTGTATTTTGAATCACAGTCATTTATCAGTTATGTGTTTTGAAAATATTTTCTACCAGTCTGTGGCTTTTTTTTCTAACTTCTTTGACAGCATCATTTGCTGAGTAGAAATATTTAATTTTAAATGAATCCCAGATAATCAATTATTTATTCACAGATCATGCCTTTTTGTCATATCTAAAATGTCATCACCAACCCCTATCTAACTTTTTTCTATGTTATTTTTTAGTTTTATAGTTTTGAATTTTACATTTAATACCATGATCCATCTTGAGTTAATTTTTGTGAAGGGCATAAGATCAGTGTCTAGATTTATTAGAATTGAATTCAATCTATAATCCATTATATAATTAATGGATCAATATTGAGTGGTCCAACCCACAAACATGGGATATTTCTCTATTTTATTTGTTTTCTTTAATTTCTATCAGCAATTTAGTAGTTTTTACTCTTCAGGTATTACACTTTTTAAATGGATTCCTAAATATTGCTTGCTTACTGATGCCATCACAAGTGATACTTAATTTCAATTCCAACTATTTACACACAGCATACAGTAATACAATAGATTTTTGCATATTAAACATGCATCGTGCAATGTTACTAAACTCACTCATTAGTTCTATCGGTAACAGTTTTTTATAGATTCTTTCATATATTCTGCATAGATTATGATGTTATCTTTCATCTATGGGTTTTAGTTTGTTTGTTTTTGTATTTAATTGTCTTACTTTATCTTATTGCACTGGTTAGAACTTACAGTAAAATGTTGCATATAACTGGTATGGTTGATATGATTCCCTAGGTTCTGATCTTAGGGAAAAAGCAGCCAACTTGTTATGGTATAATGTTGACTATAGAGTTTTTTTAAATAGATAAATTTTATAAGGTTAAGAAAATACCTTATCGTTTATATTTGTCCAGTTCCTTTTCTACATCCATTGAAATAATCATGTCACTCTATTTTATTCTGCTGATTAGATAAACTACATGAATTGATATTTTGAATATTAAACCATATTTTCATTCCTGGGATAAACCTTAGTTGGTCATCATACAGTATCTTTTCTGCATATTTTTAAATTTGATTTTGCCAGTATCTTAATAAGAATTACTGTATCAAAGCCAAAAGGAGGTAGGATTGAGGGTAGGAGGTTGGGGTGAGTGAGGCAGGGGAAAGTGTTGGTGGGAAAATGGAGACAGCTGTACTTGAACAAAAATAAAAAATAATATAATAAAAAAGATAGAAAAATAATTATTATATCTATATTTATGATGGAAATTTATTATAGTAGTCTTTACTTAAAATATTATTATCCAGTTTGGTTAATTTTTGTTCCTTGCTACTTTGTTACCTAAATGTTTAGTACTGTATCTTAACTGAGCTTAGTATCTATCATGCAATCATACTCAAAATGCACCA
Source organism: Mormoops blainvillei (assembly GCA_004026545.1). Lineage (NCBI taxonomy): Eukaryota > Metazoa > Chordata > Mammalia > Chiroptera > Mormoopidae > Mormoops > Mormoops blainvillei. The sequence goes on along the minus strand of PVJD01000540.1, from coordinate 27,437 downwards.
TGTAGATAAATTTCATGTTATTTTTTTCCTGAGCATTTCACCCAGGATACTAGCTTATATTCAGTCATCATGCCTTCTAAGATGCCTTTTAGCAATGACAGTTTCTCAGTCTTCATTTTTGATAACAATAGTTTTGAGGATAACTGGCCAGGCATTTTGTAAAATATCCCTCAATAGGTATCTGATATTTTGCCCATTATTAACCTGGGGTTATGGGTTTTATGAGAAAAATCACAGAAGGAAAGTACCACTTTTCTCTCCTAATACCAAGGGAACATATTATCCATAGGAATTATGACTGTTCGTATTGATGTTATTCACTTGGGTGAAACAGAGTTTGTCAAATTTCTCCATTGTAAAGTTATTCTTTTTTCCCCCTCTGTTTTCATATTGTACTCTTTGGTTGGAAGTCACTATTTGTAGCCCACACGTAAGGAATGAGAAGCTGTTTCACCTGCTAGAGAGCGAAGTACCTAAATAAAATATTTTGAATTTCTCTACAATGGAGATGTGTCTCATTCCTTATTTATTTACTTATTTGTTCAATAAGTTTATGTATATCATTGTGGACTTATGGGTATTTATTATATATTTAGGATTAATATTCCATTTACTTTTATTTATTTGTTGTTCATATTGTTCCATCTTTGGCCATTGAAAGTGTTTTAATTTGATTGGAGCATTCCTTTAACTTAACAACATAATTGTCAAGTTTTTGTTTTTACTACTACCTTACCTTATGACACTTTCAAATTCTCCAAGCTCGCTGACTATTTCCTGACCCAGTCCTAGAATCAGCCACTCTTACAAAGAGCTTTGCATTTGTTTTTAATGTAACATTTATTTATTCATAGAGCTGTGGACTCAATTATTTCAAAAAAGATCCAAAACAACAAATTTATAAGTCCTGTGGTATCACTTTTTACATTATAATTTCAAGTACAACAAATGCAAAACTCTAACACAACTTTTCAAAATTATTCTTTCAAAACTCATATTTATGTACTATTTTCTTGATGAACTAAAGGCAGTTAAGGTATTTATGAAATGAAGCTTACCTGAAAATGCAGGTAATTCAGAGAAATCTAACTTTTTCTTGCATCTGCTAAATTGTTACTCAATACTTCCCATGCCCTTATTTATTACAAGTGTAAAGCTCTATTCATCTCGTCTTATTAGCAATTAAGCAATTCCTCTTCACGTACTATTTTTATAGCTCTTCAGCATTCTGTACATTTAAGAAGTGTATTTTAAATAATTTTATAGATTTGTGGAATTATTTACATAACATAATATGACATAATCATTGTTTATCATATTTAGAAATTTAAAATTCCTTACTGTGTTCTTCTCATAACAGAAAATCACAATGTACAAATTAAAAGAGTAAATATGAAAACACAATACATTTAAAAATTAGTATTTCTAGAGAAATGTTGTTCATGTAATATTTCATAAGTACAGTTGCTCAAGCTGTCACTACATTGTCCAAATGTATTTGACTTGTGGGTTTTATTACATAGCCTGTTCTGTATCTTGGTCATTACTGACTAAGACATAGCATTCTGTGAGCTGTTTTGTCAACAAAGCCAGTAGGAGTTATATTTACAGTCTAGAGTAAATATGTCAAATTAAAGCTAAGTACTAGAAATTTATTATTAATAAATGGTTTATTACAGTTTCTATTATTTGGGTGCAATCAAAATTATTGAGACTGAATAAAATATGTTCATGATGACTCTGGGGAAGAGTGTAATGTTTACAGATATGAGTTCTAAAATATATAGGGCAAGAAACTGAATGAGGTGTTCCATATTTAAGTTGCATTATGACATAGGGATATGCAATTCCAATGTCTATTTGCAAAACAATCACAAATATCTTTCTTTAATTTGGGAGAAGCAAAATTCCTGCAGTCTACCCTGAAAGACTTTCCTTTACCATTAATCTTTACCTTGTACTCAACATGTTTTATCCTTAAATGTGATCCTCACCTTCGAAACCATTTCAGAAGAGCTTTTACCTTGCCAAAAAAAAAAAAAATAGTTTACTGGGGCACTTTCAATGTAATTTGGCTTTTTACTGGAAAAGAAAGACTCAAATTCAGATCTGGCCAGATTAAAAACTTTGACTCAACTTTCTATTAAGTATTTTTTCTTTAAAACTCAAATTCTGCAACAGGGCTTCTCCACTACTTCCTGACTAAGCCTTTCATGAAGATGTTTTCATCATGTTACAGAACCCAGATGAAGCTAGTCTGGCAATCTGTGCTTACATAAGAGTACAGCCAGGCACTGGATTTCCTTTCTTATTTAGATTGGGATACTGTATATAGAGCCAGAAAAAGAGTTATTTTCAGATCTGCATTCCTCAGACCATGATAAGCATTTAGCCATGGTTCTTCTCTTCTTTGTGATGTAATTCATACATAATTCTATTTCAGAGTGCCTCATTCTTGATTTAAAACACAAATTTTGGTGCCTGCCATTAGTTCATCTGAGTAGGTAGAGAATTGTACTTGGTCGAGCTTAATATCCTCCACGTAGACATACTTAATACCATGTCAAACCATGTAATGTAGGTTTAAAAAAAATGAATTAGTGAATGGTTTGATTCTGTGGTACCAAATTCTCCAATTATATAAACCACTCTCTTGGGATACGTCTCCCAATTTTGGAATCTGATAAACACATTCGGTAAATCACTTAGTGCACAAAAACAATGATATTTATTAAGGAATCCAGCAGTAATCTGGTGAAGTTAAAGGATAATATACTACTTCAAGATATGTCAGATGACCACCTGAACATTGAGAGTGTCTGACTAATGCAGGGAATAATCCAAAGTAATTTCTCAGCTATTTCTTCCACTGGTTGTAAAATGACCTTCCTAGCAGACTTGCATTGTGGGGATTCAAAACTGAAAAATCAAGATTAACAGTCATGTTTCTCATCATTTTCAGATTAACAGTAAAAGAACACATGTAATCTATAATTCATAATTATCAATATATTACAGAGCATCCAAAAGAGTATATTATAGAGTTTATACTCTAAAGTTTTAAAATCATATAAAAACATAAATTTAAAGGAAAAAAAGGAAAGCTATTAAATAGTTAAAAAATAGACTTTACAAGGGAAGCTTAATTGAATTGGAATTATTTAAACTAGAGAAGAATGGACTGCAAGGTGACTCACTGCTGACTACAGAGAATATGATTATGAGGAGAATGCCAACTTGCTCTGCATATAGCAAGAAAAAAATTAGAAATGTATTAAATTTGGCAATTCCTTCCATCCTAGCACCTGCCCCCATCTCTGTTCCCATCCTCTCTGTATGGATTTACATTGTAAGTAGGACAATATCATTTTAAGGGGTGTATATTTAATCTTTCCAACTCTGTAGTGAAAATGTTTGCCTTCCACATGACTACATGATAACATGTAGTCAATTTCCCATGATGCATTTACAGAGAAAAAAGGCTGGTTATTATAGTTTTTCTTCAACTGAAGTCCTATATTTTAAAATGAAAAAATGTAAGAAGAATTTTAAAATTGCAATGTCAGTTTTGGGGGTGTAGAATAAGTGAATTATTTAAAGCAAGTGGAAAGAGAGATAAAGTTGTTGATGTAGATGTAGTAGCCCCTCTTATCCATGGGACTACGTTCGAACATAGCCCCAGGTGTTGCCTGAAACTTGGCATTGTACACACCCTATATAAAACCCTCTACTGAGTGTGGACATGACTGTGTCATGTTATGGCAAAGGTATTTTGCAAATGTAATCAAGGCAGGAAGTTGTTTGACCTTGTTTTAATCAAAAAAGAATATTTTCTGAAAGGTCCTCTGACTTAATCAGGTGGGTATCCTTACAAATGAAGATATGCAAGTCATGAGTGGGATTCTCCTGCTGCTCTCGAAGATGCCAAGTGCCATGTTTTGGAGAGAGCCATAAATCAGGGAACTGTGAGTGGTAGGAGCTGAGAGCAGCTCTTGGATAACATCTTGCAAGAAAAATGGGAACCTCAGTCCTACAACTGCAAGAACTAAATTCTGCCAAAAGCCATGAGATCTTGGAAGAGGACCCTGAGCTCAAAAACCCAGGTTGGCTGAAACTTCCACTTCAGCCTTTTGAGACCCTATGCAGAAGATCTAGCCAGGCTGTGTCAGGACCTTTGACCTTGAGTATTGTGAAATAATAAATTTGTCTTGTTTTAAACTAATACATTTGTTATTCTTACTAGAAATTTGTTATACAACAATATACATGTCCAGATGAAATCTGAAATCTAAGTATTTTGATCTTTTACATTCTTACCTTTGAATCACTTAGTAACCACATACATCTCTCCAATACAATGAATTAATAAATAAATAAAACAGAAAAGGGGGCCCTATTGACCCTCCACTTCTCTACTCCAAAAGGTGAACTCTCAATATGTCAGTTGTCCCCTGTACATAAATAGTGCAGGCAACAAAATCAAAATAAGCAGGTTGGGGTGGAGAACAAAAAGGATATTAAAAATGACAATTATTAAAATCTTAAAATTACTACCTGTAAATTTGGCTTGGAACCAATATTGCCAAATACATAGGCATAGACAGAACAAAATTAAACTGTAGCCAGTGTCAGCCTTCCTGTTTATTTCCTTTAACTGCACTTAGATGCAACCTGACAATATTCTAGCAGGCCTACCAAGTTCTGTGCCTCCCCTTGGACATAAACCATGACTTCTACAGTTAGTCACTCTACAGAATCCAGATTCTACTTCCATTCTCATTGCTACTAAATAGTTGTTTGCAGGAAGTAGAAAGAAAATCTCATGGTGAACTATACCGTTTTTGCCACCTCGGTCATTTTTTTCTCCTTTTTAGATGTAAGCCCAGTGACTGCCATGCCGATGATTTCACCCTTTCCCTGCTCAGGAAAGCACAGCTAAAGGGAACATTATTTGCTTTCCCCTTTAAAATACTCAGAGAAAGTACATTATAATGTTATCTCTAATAAATTTCTCCCTAGACAATGTGAAATGGACAGTTTCTTGACATTTGATGCCATTAATGGGTTGACAAAATCCACAACATGGGATTCCAGATATAACACTGCACTACACAAATGCCCAGTTCCACTTGAAGGTGGTTAACAAACTCTTTGACAATAATACATCTAAGCAAAATGTGTTGCCTTAAAATTCCTTTTCAAAATTAAAAAAATTTCTAACGGATCCCCCTTAACCCACCCTTCACTTTTACAGACATTAAGTACCCTGCTGACCCATTTGATTCTAATTAATTACCATAAGGCCTGTCAGCAAATATTTGGTCTTAGCAGTTGTAATTATGGAAACCTGTATAACAGCGTAATCTATATACTAACATAAAAAGTTATTTTTATAACTTTTGATCAAAAGATTGTTGCATTTATAACTAGAATAGGTGAGATGGAGAAGTGAAAAGAGGTTTCCTAATTACATTGTTGCAGAAAAACATTAGAAACCACATAATGGTCACATAAAAAGACCATTAACATTCCCAGAGTGAATTCTATGAAAGTATGTCATATTTGTTCAATTCGAAAGTGAAGGAATGTTTCATAGCAGCTGAATTTCAAAATAACAGTTTCCCCATAAGGCACTTTGGCATGGAAAAGTCCTGCATATATTCGCCCTGTGCTCATACACTGCAAAGTAAGTGTTCTTCTGATTCAAAATAGGTGACAGCCTTGCCACAATTTTGGCAGGAATAGTTTTCTCCTGTCTTTTATGAACGACTTCTGCATTATATCAGTTCCCTTAATGAGTAGTGCAAAATGTCAACCTCTGAAAGAAAAAGAAACACATTTATATATTGTTAGCTTAGTAATGAATTCAGACTCACATGGCAAAAATATTATAACTTAAATCCAACTTACAAAAGCCAAGCTAGATTTTTCAGAAAAGGAATTGAAATGTTTGATTGCATATTCACACAAGTAATCAGCTAGCCAAAGAGAATAAAAAAGACATTTCCTAGTGTCCAGCGGTGTTCTGTCTGTTCCCGGGGATGTATCCCATGCCATAGGACGTGACAATCACGTTGCCTGCCCGGTCCCTGATCTCCTTCTTTCCTGTCTGTATTTAAGTCTAAAATACACCTGCTAAATGCCTAAAACTTACTGCTAAATGATTGCACAATACAGCTAAGTGGGCTGAATGGAACCCAACATAGAGCCTTCCAAACATGTGTTTGAACATGCGCTCATGGAAGCATTTTTATGCAAAAATGACAGAAAGTGTAATAGAGAAGAAACCCTCTAACAAAGCCATGGCCAGATGGTGTCCTTTATCGAGGGCCAGCTCATATTTCTGAGCTTTTGAAAATGTCACAGCTTATTGCTGCTGAATTCGAGATTTACATCCTAAATTTGGGAAAACCCTTCTCATGTGAATGTTATGATCTCTTTCACATCTGTCCTGTTATCTATCACTTGGAAAATGCTATCAATTTTTGAAACAATTTTTTGTACATTTTTATACAATATATGCCCAATATAAAAAAATAGGAAGCAATGTAAAAAAATGTTAAAGTAAAATTAAAAGTGAAATATTACTGATTATACTATTGTTTATATTTTGCTTTGCAAGTTTTCTGTGCATTTAGATAAGTTTGTTAGAGTGTTTACAAAAAATGAAGTTAAAGAGAGACTTTAAAATTTTCTTGTTAAATTGAAAGTTGCATGTGACCATTCTCCTGTATTAAATATATATTTATATAAACATTTTAAATAGTAGTGTACTATTTCCCTTTAAGATTTTCACTTGATTTAGTAACCAGGACAATATTGTAAGCTACATTTAGTATGGTTTTATATTTCTAACAATGCTGCAATAAATATTCTTATACAAATAACTTCGTTCTCTTGTTAAAATGTTTGCTTAGAGTAAATTCTCTAGAAGTAGATCCACCAAGCCAAAGTGTATTTGTAAGTCTAATAACACATATTATCATCATCTGGAAATGTTGCATTCATTCAAAGATCCAGAGAGCTAGTAAGAGTTCCTATTGCCACAACACCTCAGAAACACTCTCATAGAAGCGTATTAAAAACAAGGAAGCAGTCCACAAATTGTAGTTGCTTATGCTAAGCACCATGTCACCAAATCAAGATTTAACTTAATTACAGTTTTGGCTCTCCCAGAAATGGAATCTTAAACCAGGAATCACCCGATCAGCACTAGTTAGGTAACCTATTCCATCTGCAATAACCAGTCTACTTTTTGATTAGTATAACTTCTTTGTTCCTGTTCCCTTTTGCCTGTAAAAGTCTTTCATTTTGTACCACGATTCAGAGTATTTTTCTGCCTTCTAGACTGGATGCTGCCCAGTTCATGAGTCTTTACACGAAGCCAATAAGATCTTTAAAATTTACTCAGTTGGATTTGTTTTTAACAGGCAGAAGGTGGTAACTGTTGTTTTTAATTTTGGTTATTTAGGAATGTGACTAAACATTTTTGCATATTTTGACAAAATATATGTGTATAGAGACTGTTCCTATTTCTTTGTATTTCTCTACTAGAGTATTAGTCTTTTACTTGTTGACTTAGAGGTATTTTTATTACTACCTCCTGCTTGTCATATGTAGTATATTTTAATGTATTTTTTGTATGGTATATAGTCATTTTCATTATATTCAACACATTAGATAATATAGCTTTTCTATTGTTTCCTTAGGATCTATTTATAACTTCAAATCTTTCTACAAGCAAAATTTATGAAATTATAAACTATATTTTCTTCTAAAATTCATTTTTTAGTGTCAGTTATTCCAACACCTTTCTTCAGTGACTGAAGATATACTCTTTATTATATACTGAATGTCTATACATGTATTTACTTTGATGGATTTATAGACTTATGGGTTGATTTTCTACCATAATATTTTTTCTGATATGCTGCATTACTCAAGTCAATTAAAGATAAAGTAAGCTTAGGCTAACTGAGATAGAAATTTATGTCAAAGGTCTTGCTAGTGCCATTTTGAAAAATATTAGTTTATTACTGCTATAAAAAGAAGTGTTTATTCCACCATAATGTTTTAATTACTATAGACTTACAGAATTTTTCATAGCTGGTCAGTTGTGGCCCCTCTTGTTAATCTCATTTTTCAAAACACTTTCTAGAAATAGAGAAGTCTAAAGATAGATTTTCCCCCCTACATTAATTGGTATCATGTAATATTTGCTTTATACTTGGTAACAAAAACTTTTGTCAAGACATATTTAATTTTGGAACCCAATATTAATTTTTACTAGTGTATAATTTCAAACTTTTTAATTTGCATATAGAGTATTATTTTTACAGAACATAAATTATCTTATGTTTCATTGTTGATCTCTGCTTTAGGAAAAAAGATATTATCAATATAGCATTCCTCTTCTCTATTCCTTACATATTTAATCTTCTTTCTACATTAACTTTTAGGAACATTTCACAAGTGCATCTTTCATATTCATGTTTCAATTTTTGAAAGCTTTTGGTTTTATATTGACTGTCTCCAGTACTATTTTTTATTTGTTTGTTTTCTTCTAATTCTCTTATTTTATTGAGCTTAACTTTATAGCACTGCTTTGCTTTTTCTCTGAGCTATTTTTCTTCTTAGCATTTATATTTTTAATATTTAGAGAACATGTTATCTTTTGAACTTTAAGAGAGCTAAATATTTAATAATTAAAGGAGCTCATTTTTACAGTTATGTAGTTATGTTTTTCCAAGTGTTCTTTAGTTTCTTCTAGAATAATCTTTTTTTAAGACTACCTCTACTGCTCAAGATATGGATGTGCAAGTGTAAAATCACAAAAAACAAACTTTAAAATTTGGAAGAACTCAGAAGTACTTTGAAAAAATAAAATTGGAAATTGTAGAGATTGTATTATAGTTTAATTTATGTAAAAAAAATATGAAGACAAATTCTAGTCTATGGATACACCTTTCCTCCATGAAGTAATCTGAAACACATGGCTTGACCCTTAGGGAGAAAAACTTTCATATTTAGGTAGTAAGCATGATATTGGCAAAATTATCCACTGGTACCTTGTTGTTCAAAATTTGATATGATTAATGCCTTTTACCAACAAAGAAAATGTGATTGCAGAATAATTGCACAACACAGATGAAATAGCCCTAAATTGTATGAGTTTACCTAGTAAAATGACACATAAAGTAGGTCATACCCAATAACAAAGTAAAAAAAAAAAAAAAAAGAAAGAATGAACCACAATTGTTGTTTTTATTATTGGCTATTCATGAAATTCTAGAATGTTATAAAAATAAAATTCTTTTTCACCAGTATAATAATGGTCATAAAAATTAACCTGAATTGATTCTGATGCCAAGTTGCTTTGTCTAAAAAATGTATTATGAATAGAAACACTTAAAGAACATTTTAATTAAAAAGGATTTAAACCTTCTAGACAATATGGCTCCCCAAACTGACTTTGAGGATAATAAATGGCACATTTATCACCCCTGTTGTAGCCTGATTGAAGAAATTTTGCAATATTTAAAGAAATGGCATGGTAAATGTTTAACTTGTATTTTGGGAAAAATAAACTTTAGACAAAAATCTGGATTCTAAAAAGCCATCAGAACTCTTCTCCAACACAGATTTTGTTTATAATGCAGTATTAGTATAAAATCACTTTTCCAAGAAAAACTTGATGTACTCATTGTCCTCAAAAAGACACAATCAAATTCAATTTAAAAAACCGAATATGCAGAGGTCAAAATATTTGCATAGAAAAAATTGGATATATATGTAGAAAGGTACTCTCCACATATATTATTATTACACTGAAAAGGATTAAATTAGTAGTCACTGATGACATGGTGAATAAGTAGAAAGTTTATGATGCAAAAACCATGTTTCTTCTTCTAAAAAAGAGAAAGTGACTGGTTTTATTACATGTATATCATATATATGTTTTCTTTTGGTTAATTACAATGAAATATTTAGTAAGTGTTATGACTATGAATATTGGAAATTTGCCATGAGCATAGATTTGAGGTGCTCTTATTAAAAAAACAAAATAACTATAAAAATATGTAACTTGATTGTAGCATTTATTCCACTATGTATATCAAATCATTGTTTTGTTCATCTTAATTATACACAATTTTTATTTTAAATTTATTTTTAAAATAAAAAGGTAATCAATAATTGCATCCCATTATATTAAAATAAGTAAATAAATGAGTGCTTGAGCTGTAATTCCAAAGAAGCATTGCTGTAAAGTGTTTGCCATCTACCCATAAAATCCTTCACTCATGAAATCATGGCTTCCTGAATTTATTGCATCCCTGTAAATCTACTACTTCCTCCAGCCCATGGTTTCCTGGGAATTGCAGTTTTCTGTCTACAATTAACAGATGATACAGGACAGCAGGTAAGGAACAGCATCACATCTCAAACACCAATATGCAAAGAGTAGATAAAAATGATACTTTTTCTTTATCAGTTTAGTAGAGTCCCTGGATTTTTAAATTGGGAGACTGATTCTGTGGGTTTTATGGGTGCCTTATTCTCATTTTTCTATAGTGGGAACTAAGACTGAACTGAAGCCTGGTAATCATTTTCTCCATCAAAAAATCTATTTCAAAAGTGTTTCTCCTTCATTTAGTAATTATATTACATACCTTTGAGTTTAATTATGCTATTTTAAAGTTTAGTCTTTTAAAGCTTCTTCAAGAGCCTTTTATTAGGAAAGCCTGACTATTATGAGCTACAATTTAAAAACTATTTTGTATTGGAAGTCCTATTGTTTCACTATGAAACTATCAAAGCTTTTTTAAAAATGTAATTTATGTGGTATACAGAGCAGTAATACACCCTCACAATATAGGTGTGAAAACTGAGGGTCAAAGTAATTCAGTGAGTTGTGCTAGATCACACAGCTGGAGATGTGGGGCTGAGGCTAGAGATCAGATTATTTAGTTTTCATTATAATTGTATTCCAATTTTATAAATGAGGGAAAATATATGATATAGACTGCCAGCAACAGCAACAGTAATATATAAGAAGAGGATAATGCTAAGGGACTGTTAGAATTGGCTGATATTCTAAGATTTTCTCACCTTTTATTCTAAAGAAAATGACAAGAAATCCATTATGTAATTAAGACTGAAATTTGAGATATACAGTCAAAATAGAAGAACAAATTATTCTACATATGTCATTAAAAGGGAAAGTGAGTATGTAAATAAATAGTTCTAGAAAGTGATGGAACTTAATAAAAATTATCTTTTCGGGTCAAAGTGTCAAAAATATTTACAATCTCCAATGTATTTTTCTCTGCAGATTTATTCAAAAAGCAAATATTTTATAACAGCATCTTGTAGTTAAAATCCAAGCCATCCTTTTATTGAAAGAGTAAACTTAATTAATTCTATTACTGATAAAGGTAGATAAAAGAAGAAAGCCAGGTTGCAGGTTGCAGAGTTTCCCACTAATACAAAGCAGGGAAATAATCACGAGGCAACAAAAAGTCAGAACTATCTATCTACATTCTCTCTCTCTCTACACACACACACACACACACACACACACACACACACACACCCATAGTCTGGCAGAAGTAACTTCTGCTTGAGTGTAAGTGGTAGGGTAATAATATATGTGTAATAATTTATAGTTTTAATTTGAACCCTTCACCTAAAATGTCATGTGGTGTGCTTCAGTGTGATACTGTTATGTTACAAAATTACATGCTTTTGATTTTATAAAAAAGATTTTGTAATAAAAAGGGATGTTACTTGTACAGAACCCTATATGTGTATGCGTGTATACAGATAAATAGATATAGACAGATAGATAGGTAGATAGATGATAGATAAATAGAGTCTGTCTGGAAAAAGTCCAGCCATTGTTAATATAAATAGAACAGTTTGTTCGACATCAGTGTAAACTGGCAGCCAGGGAGAGTGGACTGGAAGGTGTATGCATGAACAATGGCGACTTTACTGTACTAACTAGTGGAGGCTGTAAATGCCCTTGATTAACCATGTATGTTGGGTGGCTGTTGCATTCAAAATGACTGAGTGAGTAGAGCAATGAATCTGCATCAAATTGTGTGTTAAGCTTGAATATTTCTGTGTGGGAACTGTTTGATTCAGAAGGCTTTAGGGAACAATGCTAGGAGTGCAATGCAAATAAAAATGTGACACAGATGCTTTAAAGATGGTTGAGACTCTGTTGAAAGTGATCTGCATTCTTGAAAGCCTGCAACAAGCAGAACACCTGAGAATGGCAAACATGTACAGGCTGCAAAGATCAGCAAACATCGGCGACTCGCAGTGCAAGAGTTAGAAGCTGACCTGGAAATTCTGAAAACTACTGTCTCTGAGATTTTGATGCAGGATTTTGTCATGACATGTGTCGTGGCAAAATTCGTTCCACAGCTTCTGCTACCACAGTAGAAGGACCATTGTGCAGCAGCTGCTAATGATTTGATTCAAACCAATACCAATGAACCAGATTGCCCCAAGAAGGTCACAGCTGGAGATGAACTGTGGGTCTACAGCCATGATCCAGAAACAAAGGCCCAGTTGTTCCAGTGGAAGTCGCCTGGTTCTCCACTCCTGAAGAAGGTGTAGCAAAGTCGCAACAAGATCAAAATCATGTTAACTGTGTTTTTTGATTGAGAAGGTGTTGTCCTTCATGAGTGCCCCTCCATGCCAAACAGTTAGTAAGGACTGCTACCTCAATGTCTTTCACTGGTTGAGAGATGCAATACAATGAAAACGGTTGCAGCTGTGGGCAACTGGTGACTGGCAACTTCATCATGACAATGCACCCACTCATGCATCGCATCTCATGCAGAGCTTTTTGGCAAAACATGAAATCACTCAGGTGACTCAGCACCCCCTATAGCCAAGATTTGGTGCTCTGTGACTCTGGCTTTTCCCAAAACTAAGGTCACCTTTGAAAGGGGAGAGATTTCAGACCATGAGAGATTCAGGAAAATACAACAGGGCAGCTGATGACAATTCCAATAAAGGATTTTGCAGAGTGTTTTAAAAAGTGGAAGAGATGCTGGGAGTACTGTGTGAGGTTCCAAGGTGCCTACATCGAAGGGGACTGAGGCATCATTGTCCTGTGTACAATGTTTCTTATATTTTATATCTTCTTCAATGATGTCTCTATTTTTCATGTTATGTGTCCGGGTACTTTCTGGACAGACCTTCATATACACACACAGCCAGAGCAGACTAATACACATCAGTTTTCATCCATTTAGATACTTTCTGGTACATCAGGCAGAAATAGAAAAATATTAGGAAAGTATATGTTAGTGTTCAGAGAGGATCTAAACTAATGAGAAGAAAGTGTGAAAACCCTAGATGGAGTTTCCATAGAAAAACTCTACACTATTTTTATTTTTTAGGATGAAAATTATTTTACTTAGCAGTTCTTAGTGAGGATGGGGATGGGCGTAGTCATGGAGAAAGGAACAGGAAAAGGTAATAGGATCCTCTAGAGCCCATGATCTGAAACGAACAGAGCCAAGGTAGAGCCCAGATACACGTTATGAATAGTCTCCAGCTCAGGACTAGGCATTCACTTAAAGCACAAAATTTAAAAGGACACCAAATGTCTTAGCAACTGAGATATAAAATATTGTATTGCAGTGTCCTCAAGTACAAAAAAATCAGTGATGAAAAATATCAAAATTTTAAATAAAGTCAGGATGTGAGCCTGCATGTGCATGGCCCTGTCTTACTCAGCTCACCCTAATTCCAACCCTTGTTCATATAAAACTTTATTTATAAAAACAGGGGCCAACTATGGGTCATTGCTTCACAGTTTGATTATTAAACCAATATTTTAAAATACCAACTTCACTAGCTATGGGGGAAATGCCAATCAAAGCCACCATGAAGTAACCACTTCACACCTGTTAGGATAACAAGTGTTTGGAGAGGAAGTAGAGAATAAGGAACCCTCACACACTGTGAGTGGGTATAACTTGGTACAGTCACTATGGAAAATATTATGGAGCACCCTCAAAAAATTAAGAATAGAGCTAGATATGTGACCTAGCAATCTCCCTTCTGGCTATCTACCTGAAAAATTGGTAAACATTTATTTGTAAAGATATAGGTACTACTGTATTCACTGCAGCATCATTTACATTAGCCTATACATAAAAAAAAA